>JACTTY020000088.1:1200000-1674967 GCA_014595695.2 Epargyreus clarus clarus | reverse complement strand
CGGTTGCGGCGGTGGTGGAGGCCATGGTGCGGAAGCGGCGGTGGTGGAGGCCATGGTGGCGGAAACGGCGGTGGTGGAGGCCATGGTGGCGGAAGCGGCGGTGGTGGAGGCCATGGTGGCGGAAGCGGCGGTGGAGGAGGCCATGGTGGCGGAAACGGCGGTGGTGGAGGCCAGGTGGCGGAAGCGGCGGTGGAGGAGGCCATGGTGGCGGAAACGGCGGTGGTGGAGGCCATGGTGGCGGAAGCGGCGGTGGTGGAGGCCATGGTGGCGGAAGCGGCGGTGGAGGAGGCCATGGTGGCGGAAACGGCGGTGGTGGAGGCCATGGTGGCGGAAGCGGCGGTGGTGGAGGCCATGGTGGCGGAAGCGGCGGTGGTGGAGGCCATGGTGGCGGAAGCGGCGGTGGAGGAGGCCATGGTGGCGGAAACGGCGGTGGTGGAGGCCATGGTGGCGGTTGCGGCGGTGGTGGAGGCCATGGTGGCGGAAGCGGCGGTGGTGGAGGCCATGGTGGCGGAAGCGGCGGTGGAGGAGGCCATGGTGGCGGAAACGGCGGTGGTGGAGGCCATGGTGGCGGTTGCGGCGGTGGTGGAGGCCATGGTGGCGGAAGCGGCGGTGGTGGAGGCCATGGTGGCGGAAACGGCGGTGGTGGAGGCCATGGTGGCGGAGAGGCGGCGGGGTGGAGGCCATGGTGGCGGAAGCGGCGGTGGAGGAGGCCATGGTGGCGGAAACGGCGGTGTGGGAGGCCATGGTGGCGGAAGCGGCGGTGGTGGAGGCCATGGTGGCGGAGGAGGAACGGCGGTGGTGGAGGCCATGGTGGCGGTTTGCGGCGGTGGTGGAGGCCATGGTGGCGGAAGCGGCGGTGGTGGAGGCCATGGTGGCGGAAGCGGCGGTGGAGGAGGCCATGGTGGCGGAAACGGCGGTGGTGGAGGCCATGGTGGCGGTTGCGGCGGTGGTGGAGGCCATGGTGGCGGAAGCGGCGGTGGTGGAGGCCATGGTGGCGGTTGCGGCGGTGGTGGAGGCCATGGTGGCGGAAGCGGCGGTGGTGGAGGCCATGGTGGCGGAAGCGGCGCTGGTGGAGTCCATGGTGGCGGAAGCGGCGATTAAGGTTGCAGTGGAAACTGCAGCGACGATTCCAGAAAGGAATATTAGTACACATTTTATTTTATTTCTTTTTTACAATATGTTTAATTATAACATTTATTCAGCCTTATTCTTAAGCCAGATCAAAGATTTCGATATTCATTTTAAAAAGAATCTAAGAACTGAAAATATCGAAGCTTCTTTTATATTACGCTATTTTATGCTTGGTAAATTTAATTCAACGATGTGGTATTATGTAGGGGCGGATCGCTTAGCGTATATTTGTCTTATGTGGCGAGATATTTGTGCTTATTTGCATTTACACGGGAATAAATTATTATCACTTGCCAAACCTATGGTGGGTATCTTGAGAAGTCTTGATACTTGATAAATGGAGTGACAATTGACTTGGAACTTTCCGCATTTCGTCACGAGATGTCGTTACATTCCTGAATCACGCTATTGAAGTTTTTTATCTTGCATACAAGCGAAGTGAGACTGTTGGACCGCGGCCGCTGTGCGGACATGATCACCTAATTCGGCGACAGATCTCCTTTTGGGAAAGCACCGACGCCACACCTATGTCTACCTAATAACAGCAGTGTAATGCGCTGCTGTGTTCCGGTTTGAAGGGTGTGGTAAGGGAGACAGACTTTTCCGAGGCGTTCCAGCTTAGTCCTCAGGGGTAGCGGCGCATCTGTGACCGACCTCAGGAAATCTTATCTTATCCGGGGTTGATTACAGATGTCCATGGGCGGCAGTAGCCACTTACCATCAGGTGGACTGCATGCTCGTCTGCTACTCTTACATTATAAAAAAAAATAGAGTGATTCCCTCTATTTTTGTATTTAATCACTCTATTTTTGTATTTCTGCTGAACTAAGCTATGTAATTACGCTACCCAGGCATCACCATCTTGTCCGTCTGGAGTCCGTTGCCAAGTACTGATAATAGATGTCTCTTCACGAAATTGAACTGGAGACAAGCGTGTGACATTTTGTATATATTTTATATGTAATAAAATGTATAATAAACTTCAAGAGAAATTTATTTATTTATTTATTTATTTACATGCCAACAGCAACACACACAATACATTATATAGTACTTAAAAGTACACTATAGTAGTATTAATAATATAAGGGTCGTATGAGTGCCAATTATAGGCATGAACAACGTTTATATATAAAGTTTATATATACGTTTAGTAGAAATCTGTCTACCTATATAAAATCTATATAAAAAAATGTCATAAACAAGCTTGTTCAGTTCAAGGTATGTGTAGATGACATATTTGTCTTATTTGCACACAAAAGATTTGCCCAATGTAAAGCTAAGTGAAGCGTCGCCTTAAGCATAAGACATAAAAATAGTAAATTTAAAACTTCTTGTTTTAGCTTATAATGTGTTTGTCACTTGAAATAATTTTATGTATTTTAAACAATAAATAAATAATTCATTAATTTTGTACATCATTCTTTTCCTATCCTCATTTAGAAACATTTTTATAATGAAATCAATACCCAGATACACGTAAAAATAATTTTGAAGAAATAACACACGGGGTACGCAAATAAAATCCACTGTTTGAATAGAATTTGTGAATTTTGAAGTTGGATTAGACCTTTGTTCGATTCTGGCGGCATCATCGCCTCACTCATATCTGGCCATAGATTAGTAAAGATACTTCGCCGCCTTGAAATTGAATGAAGCCACAAACGGCTTATTTTAGTAAGTTCTTTTTTTGAATTCTTGACAAATAAAAACATTTTAGAGAAAATTTACGAATAAATAACTAATACTGCGTAATTTACATAATAAATAAATAAATATTTCAAATATTTTAGGGACATTTTAGCACGGAGACGTGGCAAAACTTTTTTACGCAACTATTTCAATTCTCAAAACTGGGTACATTTTCTTGTTAGGAGTAATCTTTACTAATCTATGTTTCTGGCTTATCACCTATAGATATCATGAATTGCCCCATTGGTAAATATAAAAGCAACATAAGACAGGTCATTGCAACGAGAAATTCTACTTTACTTTAAGATAATTACTTAATTTTTAAAAGTAATTTTATCATTAAATATCCCTGTTTTGCTCCAATAGAGTCATCTCGTACTAGTAATTTTATGAATAAGATATTAGTGGAAACTTTACTTATATGATATTACTAGTTTTATAACCTATTTTTAAGTATCATGTTGTATTGTATGTTTCCTAAATAAAAATAAAATAAATAAATAAAATAACAGCAGTGTCAAGCGCTGCTGTGTTCTGGTAAAGGGTATGGTAAGGGAGACATACTTTTCCGAGGTAGTCCAGTTCAGTCTTCAGGTGTAATAGCGCATCTGTGGGCGACCTCAGGTAGGAATTTGATCTTATCTGGGGTTGATTACAGATGTGCATGGACGGCAGTAGCCACTTACCGTCATGTGGACTGCACGCTCGTCTGCTACTCCTATATTTTACACCCTATATTGCACATAAGTCTACATCATATCATGAAGACAATTAAAAAAAAGGCAAGTAATTATAATAAGTATAGCAGTGATAGCCTAGTGGTTAAGAAACTCAGTCTCTCGATCGAAGAGTCCGAGGTTCAAATCCCAGGCACGCATCTCTGATTTTTCAAAATATTATGTGCGTATTAGAAATTAATTATCACTTGCTTAAACGGTTAAGGAAAACATCGTGAGGAAACCTGCATACCTGAGAGATTTATATAAAAAAAACAATCTCAAAGGTATGTGAAGTCTACCAATACGCACTTGGCCAGCGCGGTGGACTATGATCTAACCCTTCTCATTCTGAGAGGAGACCCGTGTCTAGCAGTGGGACAATAATGGATGGATGATTATGAAATTATTCTCAAATAGACATATCTATATGTAGGCTTGAGCAACGGGTGTTCATAATGAGGCATTTATGTACTGTATAGTTCAATTTAATTTGGTTTAATTTAATATTATATAATGTAATTTTATTAATTTTATCAATTTGCATGCTTAAGAAAGGCTGAATAAGAGACTATTAATATTGTATGTAACATCTTTTCGCACTGTTCAAAGCAAATAAATTATCTTTATCTTTATCTTTATGAAAAATGAAAAAAAAAATGAAAAAATGATTTATTAATTCACAATTACATTACAAGCGTTGCCAGAGCCACTCTACTAAAATAATATTCTTGGATACCACATTATACATCGGTATAATTGGGCAATAACACTTTAATTTGAAATTTCAATGAATATATTAAGATTATAAAACACAGTATGATTCCTAGCAAACAGTTCCTAGCAAACTATGTAATAGATAGATAGATAGATAGATTATTTATTTCAAGAACTTAAGCAAAAACAACAGTAACACAAAATTTCTGCAATCAAACTTGAGGTTCCTAAAAGTAAATGTACGGAAAATCATTTTATTTGGCACTGTGAAAACATAAAGTAATGAATAAATATCAAATAAATAAAATTAAAAAATAATTAAATCCAAAAATACACATATGTTTCCAACACAAACTTAATTAACTTATTAACTAAATTTTCTTAAGAAATAAAATTATGTAAAATAAAAACCAAAAAAAAACTGTAAATAATACATATTTCGTTTCACTTGCAACCGTCGTGTAATGGAATTGGCTATAGGCAAATATTGTCAAATCGATCTTTGATTCATAGGCAAAATGTTGGCTACATCCATAGATTAGCTTTACTAATACATAAATAATTATTTCAAATATTTTAGTGACATTTAGCACGGAGACGTGGCAAAACTTTTTTACGCAACTATTTCAATTCTCAAAACTGGGTACATTTTCTTGTTAGGAGTGAGTAATCTTTACTAATTACTTACATAAATGGAATAATACAAATAGAATAATACACTTAATGGACATTTAAATAATTTCTTGAAGACTTACCAAGGAATCAAATTAATAATAATAAATTCGACGACTATACTTATTTATGTAAACACAATATACAAACTTTACAAAAAAATATTTACAAAATCATACGTAAAAATAAAAATACGTCAATAACTTCCCGCGCTTTTTTGACATAGACTATTGAAAAAAAAATATAGTTGCTTTTTTGTGGCTTTGGCGAATTAACGCTCAGCCAATGACAAATAATAAAGGGGAAAGGAGAGAATTTGAAAAATATAAACCGGGTGGAATTTGGAAAAGGAAGGATCAGTAAAGTAGTTTGAATATAACGTTAAATACACATACGGATATATTATTATATATACGGATATATTAAAGGTAGGTATTAAATTTTAATATCGTTTTTCATAATTAATAATGCCAAGATTTTGTATTTATGGTTCTTTCGGACATGGCATCACCTAATAAAATTAAAATAAATAAATCAGTGCGTCCACGCCTTGCTGCTAGCACTGCTACTTGCGCTGCTACCCGTGTTGCCGCGATTATTTCCGACATAGCCACTGCATCGCGTCATTAGGGCCAAAATTAGGGCTGTCAATTTTTTTGAAGAAATAGTGTCAAAATGACAACTGTCAATGACAATAACACTATTGACAGCTGTCACTCGCACTACTCTATGGCAGACATAGCACAAACATTTGAATACATATTTGAACACATGTTTGCAAATACTCGTGTATTTGAGTATTTGTTGAACAAACAGGCTTGCATCAAATATTCGCACTTTGCTATTTGTTGACGACTTTTCAGACGCACATCAAAGTATTCAAACTTCAAATATGTGTGGAGCCTGCTACACATGCGCAAAGTCCGTTTGCTAGGAGACCATGACATGAGTGACAGGTTAAAAAAAATATACAAATAAGTGTTCAAATGTGTGAGCAAATATTTGTTTATGTCTGGCACGGGCCTATAGCGCATACAATAGTATATTGCAATATTATGCAGCACTAGTATTTGCCCACTGCTTCGCCCGCGTTTAAAAGAAAATAATATAACATACTAACATACATAAAACTGAAAATTCGTACCTTCATTGGAATGACAGTGGCGCCATTCGGCGAAAATTGACTGAAGCCTTCGTGGACAACAAGTGGTTTACAACTAATGAATAGTTTACGATTCAATCCTTACTAATAACGATTAAAATAATCGTCATTTTGGTCCAAAAGATCGATTCTCTGATTAATTTATCTTAGATCATCATCCCTACTTCCCGTGGGATTTCCGGAATAAAAACCATCCTATGTCCTTTCTCGGGTTTTATCTATCTTTTTACAAAATTTCATTAAAATCGGTTCAGTGGTTTAGGCGTGAAGAAGAGACAACCAGACAGACAGAGTTACTTTAGGATTCATAATATTAGTAAGAATTTCGGGCAGAATGGTCGAAGGAATCTTAGATTACGCGTGAAAATCCAAAATGAAATAACGGAAAATAAATACACGACACACAAATAACATTTTTTATTTTTGGAAGTCGATAAACAATGTTTTATTTGTTATAATTTACCCACATACATTAGAAGCTTGAATTATAAAACATAAGAAATAATTATCATCTTTTTTAAATTATTTTGGACAATAAAATTTACAATGAATATAAAAAGTAAAGTCTGCGTAAAACTGCTAGTCCGCTCTGAACATAGAAATGAATCGGGTCGCCATAGCAAATTGTACTACATTGCTCGCACTTCAGAGCGGACTAGCAGTTTGGCGCGGCCTAAACCAAATATGTCGAATATTTGTTGCTGATAGTAGAAAGATTGCCTGGTAAACCTGGATTGTGGGATATCAGGATTGTTTGAGTCATCAGGATTGCTTAAGGCAGAAAGTCTTGGGGAGAAGGCACTCCCCTCGTATCTGATGAATCATCACTATTGGACAAGACATCCGCAGGGTTTGGGGGCGAAGGTACGCCTTTACCCATGAATGGTGGAAAATCTCCAGGGCCTACAGATCCCTCTGAAGTCTCTGATGCAACCTCATCATCCTCGCCAAATGAAACTGAAATCCGAATGTTTCTATCATTAGAGTAAATGCCTAATATAATCTAACTAACATAGGTCTTAAGTTGCCTACTAACATATTTCATATGGATTTTAATTATCTGAAAAAAATATATTATTAAAGTTTCTAGTTTTTTTATAGGAGTAGCAGATGAGTGCAGTCCATGATGGTAAGTGGCTACAGCCGTATGGACATCTGTAATCAACCCCAGATAAGATAAGAGTCCTACTCATAGATGTGCTGCTACTCTTGAGGACTAAGGTAGAACGCCTCGGAAAGTACCCCTACAGAACACAAACTTCAAACCAGAACACAGCAGCGCTACACTGCTGTTATAACAGAAATAGGTGTGACGGTGGTGCCGGAGTCGAACCACAGAGGGCTCTACCACTTTAACAGAATAGTATTTTCAATGTGTATTCTATGTTTCCGTCTGATTTATGACAGCTGTGGGTCATAAAATTGAATTAAGCCCGGACTAAGATATTAATTGTTAGTCCAAGATTACTCCATATTTATTCATAGATTAGTAAAGATACTTCGCCGCCTTGAAATTGAATGAAGCCACAAACGGCTTATTAGTAAGTTCTTTTTTTGAATTCTTGACAAATAAAAACATTTTTAGAGAAAATTTACGAATAAATAAGTAATACTGCGTAATTTACATAATAAATAAATAATTATTTCAATATATTTGTATTTATATATTTTGGGGACATTTTAAGCACGGAGACGTGACAAAACTTTTTTACGCAACTATTTCAATTACAAAACTGGGTGCATTTTCTTGTTAGGTGTGAGTAATCTTTACTAATCTATTTATTTATTAATTACATTGTTATAACGAAGATAATATTTTGTTACTCTAAGATTAACTAGTCCAAGTATAAGTATTGTTAGAAATATTATTAATATTTAATTATAGTATTATTTTAATTAATTATTTTGTGTTATTTTCATGATGTGTTATGTGTTTTTATAACAATAAGTGCCCATTTATATATTCACTGGCTGTATGGGTTCAACGATTGTATGCCATCGCATAAAAAAAAGAACGCTCTTGGCGGGAGATGTGAATTTTACGCGGGAATAATAAAAGTTGTAAATTGGACCAAGAAATAGATTTATACTATTTATTTTTCATTATGTATTAGAAATTAATTATCACTTGCTAAAACGGTGAAGGAAAACATCGTGAGGAAACCTGCATACCTGAGAGATTTAAAAAAAAAAAGATCTCAAAGGTTTGTGAAGTCTACCAATACGCACTTGTACAGCGCGGTGGACTATGGCCTAATCCTTATGACAGGAGGGAGACACGTGCCCAGCAGTGGGACAGTAATGGGTCGTTGATGTGATGATGATATTTTTCATTTAGCTCGAATTAAGAGTTTTTATTAATAAGGCTGAAAAAGTGGTATCAAGTCATAGATTAGTAAAGATTACTCGCTCTTAACAAGAAAATGTAACCTTTTGACACTTGTCAGTGTTATTATTTATTATAGTGTTATTTGTTATTTTGGTTTTTGAAAATATTAAAAAAATGTAGTTTTTAGATCATTTACGAATTAAACGATATTTCTTCGCACTTTTTTTCGATTTCGTGTCTTAACTGCGCATGTCGGCATTATTCTGCGTAATTTACACCATGACAGCCATTAAACGGCTGATAGAATCATCAGCCGTTTAAGTCATTTAATGGCTTCCTTCAATTACAAGGCGGTGTGATATCTTTACTTATACATGTATCAATTATTATAAGTACATTTGAATACAAAAATAATCATTTGTTTTACCTGTCGGTTTTCCATGAACTAACAGCAAGCCCTGTCAACAAAAAAGAGAACATTTTTTTTAAATTTGTTTATGAAATAAAATTAATGATACTTATACCTTTCATTTTTAAAATTATGCAAGCATAGTCCGCGCTAAACGTCTAGTCCGCTCTGAAGTTGTTGCGCGCAGGTGTAATCAGAGAGCCAATGCGGTGGAACACAACTACAAGCATATACTCCGTAGCAACGTAAGAGCACACTAACGCAGCAGAGAGCGGGCAGCGAAGGGTGCCGGGGGGTCCCGCGCTGTCTTCGTCTCAGTAGTACCTACAATTTCCTGTTGCGACGCGACTCATTTCTATATTCAGAGCGGACTAGAAGTTTGGCGCGGACTCTACTAGATAATTACAAGTAAAATAACCATAAAACTACATCAGGTTAAGTAACTTTTACTTCACGGAATCTCTATAGGACTTCTAATTTGGTTTAACTTAATGTTCTTTGTTCTATGTGTCTTTGTTTATCTAAGTATAATTATATAGCTAACCTGGCAAACGTTGTGTTGCCATATAAATAAAAAAATGTTAAGGGTGAACAATCCTTATCATTAGGGGTATGAAAAATAGATAGTAGCAGATTCTCAGACCTACTGAATATGTATATAAAATTTGGTGAAAATCAGTAAAACCGTTTCGGAGGAGTACGGTAACTAACACAACACGAGAATTTTATATATAAGATAAAAAATCGACCTTAAATAACTTTTATTTATTCCGTCTACTTGTTAACAGATGGCGCTATTTACATTTACATTAATGATGATGAAATAAAACCTCCACTCAATAACAGATGGCATAGTGGCGCCATCTCTTGGCAAGTTGCGGTAAACACCACATCAGCCACGTCAAAGCATTATTATATCTTAAATAATTAAAGATTAATAATATGTTATTATTTATTATTATCATATTATATTTTTTGAAGGTGGTAGAACTCTTTGTGGTTCGACTCGGTGGGCACCACCGCCGTACCTATTTCTGCCTCATAACAGTAGTGTTAAGCGCTGCTGTGTTCTGGTTTGAAGGGTGTGGTAACAGAGACATACATTTGCTAAGGCGTTCCAGATTAGTCCTCACCTGCTAGCAGCGCATCTGTGGCCGACCTCAGCTAAGAATCTAATATTAAGTGGGGTTGATTACAGATGTCCATACGGCAGTAGCTTACCATCAGGTGGACTGCATGCTTGTCTGCTACTCCTATATTAAAAAAGACCGAGGTTAAGTGCCTTGATGGCCTTTCTTATAATATAGGAGTAGCTGACGAGCATGCAGTCTTGATGGTAAGTGGCTACTGTTGCAAAAACATCTGTTATCAACCCCAAATAAGAATAGATTCCTGAGGTTGTACACAGATGCGCTGTTACCCCTGAGGACTAAGCTGGAACGCCTCGGAAAGTATGTCTCCCTTACCACACTTCAAACCAGACAGCAGCGTTACACTGCTGTTATAACAGTAATAAGTGAGGCGGCGGAGTCGAATCCTAGAGGGTTCTGCCTTCAAGCTTACAACGAATTCTAAAATCAATAAATAATAAACAATTTTTCTTACCAGAACACTCAGTAAAATAATCAACTTCATTTTGAAATATTGTACCTCTCAGCGTATGTAATATCCAAAAATATTAACATGTAAAATGGTACATCTTTATATATTTCGGACCACAAAGAGTAGGTACCATTTAAAATAAATAATGTATTGTTATATTTCCGACACCAAATATACTCGAAATATTAAATTAAAATATTGTTTATACTTGGCAAACAGTGCACAAATTCTCTTATGGTCCTCAACCGTCATAGAGTAGAAATTAAGACGATGGGCATGATCACGATGAGAATATGACGTTTCCGAGGCGTTCCAGCTTAGTCCCCAGGGGTAACGGCGCATCTGTGGCCGACCTCAGGTAGGAATATCTAATCCTATCTGGGGTTGATTATAGATGTCCATGGGCGGCAGTAGCCACTTACTATCAGGTAGACTGCATGCTCGTCTGCTACTCCTGTATATTAAAATTAAAAAAATATGAACCGCAGTATAATGCACCCCACGCTTTTTACTCTAAATTGAATTATTATTTTAATAACTTAAATTAGTTATTTGTCCGATTAGCAATAAAAGCGTGTTTTTTAGTTTTTTATACTATTATTTATTTTCAATAAAATAAAAGTATAAAATACTGCAGTCGGCCATCTTGTCTGAAACACTAATCGAGGCGAAATGACATCTTTTATTTTTCATTTTTTGCATTTTTTTGGCGTGTTACAGTATTGCTTGAACTTTTGTATGGGATATCGAAACGTGACGTCACTCGCGGACGCCATGATGCCCGTGAGCGTTTTGGCGCTTAATTAAGATAAATAATGATGCGCCGCTAGCCCTGAGGACTAAGCTGGAACGCCTCGGAAAAAATGTCTCCCTTACCACCCTTCGAATCAGAACACAGCAGTTTAACACTGCTGTTATAACAGAAATAGGTGTGGCGGTGGTGCCGCCGGAGTCGAACCACAAAGGGTTCTACCTTCACATGCATAATTATAAAAGAAATAGAAAAAAATCAAAACCATAAATATTATTGGCATCACTATCAACTTTGTTTAATCTATGATTTCGCAAAACCGAAGGCCGATAATGATGTAACTAAATAAACTGTTAATAATATATATCATATAATATAATAACGTTGCCGTAATAAATTTTGCACAGGTGTTTTTTGAAATTTCATAAGTTGATATATTGATAATATTCCTCATTGTTTTCGTCCTCATGGAGTTTTCAAAAACTATTAATTTTATAAACATTAATATACTTGTGTGGTTTCCGCTACTCGTCAAGAGATGGCGCTACACGTTTCTGAATCACTAATATATATCTGTCATGATAAAATGATCATAATTTCTGTTACATGAGCGAATTGATAGACTTCACACATTTTTGACATTACATAGAAACTGATATGCGTATAGATTTCGTAATAGCTGGTGGAAACATCTGCGGTTCGACTCCGGCGGCACCACCGTCACACCTATTCCTGTTATAACAGCAGTGTAGCGCTGCTGTGTTCTGGTTTGAAGTGTGGTAAGGGAAACATACTTTTCCAAGGCGTTCCAGCTTATCCAGGGTAACAGCGCATCTGTAGCCGACGTCAGATGGAAATTTGGTCTTGTCTGGGGTTGATTGCAGATGTCCATAGGCGGCTGTAGATATAAAAAAGTATAGAAAGTACGAGTAGTATATAAAAAAGAAAAAAACAAACAATTAGTAATTACTTTCATGCAGGTATAAAAAAACAGATGTGATTCAACTTCCAGAATCATCTTATATATAAAATTCTCGCGTCACATGTTGGTTACCGTACTCCTCCGAAACGGCTTTACCGATTTTCACCAAATTTTATATGCAAATTCAGTAGGTCTGAGAATCGGCTACTATCTATTTTTCATACCCCTAAGGGGTTGTTCACCCTTAACATTTTTTTTATTTATATGGCAACACAACGTTTGCCGGGTCAGCTAGTAAATCTATAAAATACAGAGCAAGTAATAAACCAGCGCCATCTTGTGTAGAATAGCCGTACTTAAATAAACAAAAATCAACAAAATATTATCTGTTTTTGATATATTTTAAATAATTAAATAGAGTTATTTCACCTGCGAATAATTTTTAACGGAAATAATAAAAAGCCGCCAAAATACACTTTTCTTTATTGAAAAGTCCATGAGGATTTATTAAAAAGATTAACAGCTTTTTTATTTTGTAACTTATAAGCTAATGATTAAAGTTGCTCTTAATTGGAACGAAGTTCCTTATCGCGCGGTACGCTGGGTAAGAGGGCTAGGCGAGCGTCACGAAAAATCCTCACGACACTTTTGCTATAGTGCTTAACGCTCGGAGAGGGGGCAGGCCGAGTATAGGATTCGACTTATTCGTTGTCACTCTCTTGACAGTGACAAGCCATGCGACGCGCGCGTCTGCTGTGTATGTGTGTTCATAACTTTAAAAAATATTGATTACAATTTTATTAGTATTCCTTCACTTATTTCATTTATCATTTAACTCCTAAATATTGTTAATTTATTTAATTATACCTCCTATAATACTTATTGCAAAACGAAAGGAACTTCGTTCCAATCGGGTGTCCCACATGTGACACCTCAGACATTTTTTTCCGTAAATATGTAATTATGTTCGCCAGGACTTTATTTTGGCCTAAAAAATTACTTCTCTTTTTTATCATATAGGAGTAGCAGACGAGCATGCAGTCCACCTGATGGTAAGTGGCTACTGCCGCCCATGGACATCTGTAATCAACCCCAGTTGGATTAGATAGTCCTACCTGAGGTCGGCCACAGATGCGCCGCTACCCCTGAGGACTAAGCTGGAATGCCTCGGAAAAGTATGTCTCCCTTACCACACCCTTCAAAACGGAACACAGCAGTGTTTAACACTGCTGTTATTAGGCAGACATAGGTGTGGCGGTGGTGCCGCCGGAGTCGAGCCACAAGCGGTTCTACCACTTTCATTTTTAGAACTCGATATTTAACAATCGTAATGTTTTTGCTTTTAAGAATATTTTGAAAAAATGTTTATTACTTCAAAATATCAGATCTGCCATACCACTTACGGAAACAATAGATTATATTTATGAGTCTTAAAAGGTGATTCAAAAACTTGAATAAACTAGTCCTTGAGTAAAACAATACCTAAATTATGGCTTATAATTATTTACTATTCAAACCATATTGTTATATTGATTATTATTTGTTCAGTTTATCTGCTATTGTTAAATTCGGTATATATAACATCCAAAATAGAAATCCTCATTAATTTGGAAACATTTGCCAATATGAATTTCACATTCGCTTTAGTACTGTTGGTGGTAAGTTTTTAATCTTCTTTCTTAATTTTCATCATCATCATTATCATCATCAACCCAATATTGCCCCACTGCTGTGCACGAGTCTCCTCTCAGAATGAGAGAATTAGGCCATAGTCCACCGCGCTGGACAAGTGCGTATTGGTAGACTTCACATATCTTTGAGATTTTTTTATCTCTCTCAGGTGTGCAGATTTCCTCACGATGTTTTCCTTCACCATTTTAGCAAGTGATAATTAATTTCTAATATGTACATAATTTCGAAAAATCAAAGGCTTACCTGGGATTTGAACCCTGGGCCCCTCGATCGAGAGGTCGTGGTTCTTAACCACAAGGCTATCACTGCAATTCTTAATGTTTATTTTAGTTTAATCTTATTTTTGGTGTGTGGGTGTGGATGTACTGACTTACATATGAGGAGCGGCTTAGTGCGCACGTGGCACATGTGATCGGCTTCAGGTAGAACCTGCTCTATATGGAGTTGGTTACAGATGTCTATGAGCTGTTAGCCCTTACCATCGGGTAGATTGCAAGCTTGCTGTTTCAATGTTTAAAAATGCTCGCTATATTAAATAATATGCCATTTCATTTACTAATCATATACCGTCATTTCATTTCATCACAATGTTTACTAGAGTACCACTGTTAATTAATAATACATATTTATAAATAAGTTATCTATTTAATTAGTAATTTGCAACAACACTCATAATTAATGTCTCAAATTTAACAAAAAATATTTTTTGAAAATCTCCCCGCGCACATTTCCTAAAAACATATGGTGAAAATTTTGCCGGCTTTATCCATCAGTCGGACTACTATCTATAAATTACTTGTTTATATTAAAAATGCTACTCGATACTAGATGGCGCTAGTTTCATATCCAGAAACTTAATTTATTCTTTGGACACTAGATGGCGATGTAAAGTAATGAAAACGTTTTATTCTTTGTTGTTGATGATTTAATCTAAATAATCGTTTAAAAAGACTAAAAAACGCCACGCTTTTACTCTGAATTGAATTATTATGTTAATAACTTCTATTTTATTATAATTATTTTCTAGTTTCACGTATTTTCCATTTTTCTTTTACAATTTCATCTTTTACAGAGCGTATTCTGCTTTTTTGGAGTGAGCGCATCACCCAGTGAGTATTAAATCTTAATTCAAAATAATTTAAATGAAATGAAAAAATGTCTTAAAATCATACACTTGGTTGTAAATCTAAAAGGTACAATCCGTAAACATCCGATCATGATTATCGTCGTCAACCCTTTACTGTTTCACTGCTGGGCACGGGTCTCCTCTCAGAATGAGAAGGATTAGGCCATAGTCCACCGCGCTGGACAAGTGCGTATTGGTAGACTTCACATACCTTTGAGAATTTTTAAGTTAAGGTATGCAGGCTTCCTCACAATGTTTTCCATTACTGTTAAAGCAAGTGATAATTATATTTTAATACGCACGTAACTTTAAGAATCATTGCGTGCCTGGGATTTGAACTTCGGACCTTTCGATCGAGAGGCCGAGTTTCTTAACCACTAGGCTATCACTGCTTTTATGATTACCGATTCCTATTTATTTTGAGAAACTGAAGGCCAAACGTCTGACGCAACTATATAAATAATAAAAGTATTATAATATTACCGTAATATTTTACACAGGTGGTTTCACATTCGATAAATTTTCCAGCTGACGTCACGAATTCACTGCTACTCATTTTTAACTAATATTATAAATACGAATGTTAATTTTGTTTTCTACACTTTCACCAGTTAACTATATTTTTTATAAATTTTATAATATAGGAGTAGTAGCAGACGAGCATGCAGTCAACCTGATGGTAAGTGGCTACTGCTGTATGGACATCTGTAATCAACCCCAGATAGAATTAGACATTCCTACCTGAGGTCGGCCACAGGTGCGCCGCTACCCCTGAGGACTAAGCTGGAACGCCTAGAAAAAGTCTGTCTCCCTTACCACACCCTTTAAAACGGAGCACAGCAGCGCGTAACACTGCTGTTATAACGGAAATAGGTGTGGCGGTGCCGCCGGAGTCAAACCACAAAGTGTTCTACCACCGTCTTATATATATAGATACAAGTAAAAATAAATCGTAAGAAAAAATAATTGCATTACATTAATCATTTTAATATTATAACAGCTGCCGGGCTATGATCTATACATTAGTCCATTTTTAATAATGCTACTCGATACTAGATGGCGTGACGAGCAAATTGAACTCAATTTATGAGTTGCACACTAGATGGCGCTGTTAAGCTAAATTTATTAATTTATTGAGATATTTTTATTGAATTATCTTCAATATTTATTTGTTGAAGATTTTATTTAAATTATTATTTTATAATTAACATTTTTTTTCAGGAATTTTCGATCCAAAGAATTTTGGACCCTTAGTCTAGTGAGTATTCAATCTTAATTAGTATTGTAAAAAAGTTTATTTGAAACAAAAAGTATATTTCTAAAATACCATACAGTTAAATAAGCTAGAATAACGTTTTCTTTTTTAGAAGGGCACAGATATCCATTGCTCATGTCTCATTATGTCAAGTTAGTGTAATTACAGATAATTATCCCCAGATAGAACATTCCTGAAGTCGGCCACAGACGCGTCATTGAGGACTAATGTGGAACGCCTCTGAAAAGTACCCTTACACCCTTCAAACCAGAACACAGCAGCGCTTACACTCATGTTATTAGGTAGAAATAGGTGTGGCGGTGGTGCCGCCGAAGTGAAATCACAAACCTGTAAAATTATCTAGGTTCTACCTTAAAATTATCTATTTTTAACTCTTTAATTTTTTATATTTTAGTGACTTCGATGAAATGAGCGAAATAAATCAAGATGTACTCTAAGCCTTCATAAGCCATGAAACCAGCACCGAAACCATTTCAAACCAATGGCTCCCCCAAGGGCCAACGTTAGCACCGCAACTCTTCATCATCATCATCAACCCATACTGTCCCACTGCTGTGCACGGGTCTCCTCTCAGAATGAGAAGGATTAGGTCATAGTCCACCGCGCTGGACAAGTGCGTATTGGTAGACTTCACGTGCCTTTGAAAACATTTTTTTAAAGATTTTCTCAGGTATGCAGTTTTCCTCACGATGTTTTCCTTCACCGTTTAGCAAGTGATTAATTTGTAATACGCATATAACTTTGAAAAACCAGAAGTGCCTGGGATTTGAACCTCGTACCCCTTGATCAAGAGACCGAGTTTCTTAACCACTAGGCTATCACTGCTAACTCCTCATCATTCACAATTATTTTCCAATACAGTTAATTCTTAACGAAACTATTGCAATTTAAGCATAAAATAAGGTCCGTAACAAATTTATAATTTATGGAAATTGTAATTTACATTTGATCACTTTTTTATATCACAATTTATTGTTTTTAAAACATTTAAATCGGTGCAATCATTCAATTATTGGCTAATTAATAAATAATTCAATAAATATGTTGTGTTTTTCTAACCTTATTACCTCTTAACTTATGATATACAATAATATACATCTATATATAAGAAACTTCTTATGACGACGTGTGACGGTGCGGTCACCATACCGGTCTGACGCGCAGGGTCCCGGGTTCGAACCCCGGCCAGACAGATATCTAAATGATGAATTTAGCTCTCTGTTTCTGGGTCTGGGTATTTGTGTATTTGTCTCTGTGTGTATAGCACCCACGACACAGGGAATCCTAGTGTGGGGCTGTGAGTGTAGAAAGCGTTAACTAGCGTGGAACTGATTGTTGATATATGTGCCAAATGTATATGCTTGCGCTGCATCGGGCCTTCGCGGAACGGCCAACGCTGACGAGGCGCGCAGGTGGCCGTCCCACGCGCGGGTGGCCGTCCCACGTACAGGTGGCCGTCCACCATGGAATCAGTTCACCTCCATCGCGGAAAGTGACTCGACCTATCCCATCAATTTATTTTTTTAATTTCAGTTTTGTTAAAACTTGTGTAAAATTTGTGTTAAATTTAAATAAAAATTTAATTTGTTCGCGAAATAGACTGCAATTATTTCCTCGACGCCCAGCTCCCATAACTGGCGCAGTCGAAAGTTCCCGGTTTGTGCGTGTTTCGGACTATCGCAATTAAACGAGGAACCCATAAGTGGCGCAGAACCCATAACTGGCGCAATCGAAAGTTCCCGGTTTGTGCGTGTTTCGGACTATCGCTATTAAACGGGAAACCGAACCATTGAACGAGATCCGGACGTCGGGGAACCCTGCTCAGCTCGCTACATCCAAAAATCGATGTGCAAATACGAGATGAAGCTACTTCTGTGAGTAATAAGTAGATATTAAGTATGTACCTATTGGTTGCAGCTCCTATACAATATATGTCCTTCCTATCCCTATAAATATAATTTTATTGAAAATTTGAGTGAACAGTGACATAAAATCTTTCAAGATTTTTTTATTACGAGCAAATAAGGGTAGTTCACCCAGTTCTCGTCAGGAAATTCGTAGATCTATACGAGACCGTAATCGTAATTTAGATTTATTTGTCATAGAAGAATCATTAAATATGACAGAAAATTCAATGCCAAGTGTAAGTGGAACGGCAATTTCTGCTTCTTTGTCAGACAAAACCGATAAAATTTTTAATGCTTTAAGATTAGTCCCTGAGTTTGATGGAAATTCAAATGTTTTAATTAGATTTTTAAACATATGTGATCAAATTGTATTAGCATATGTCGATCCGGCATCTGGAAATGAGTTAAATAATTATGCAGTGATAAATGGAATTTTAAATAAAATTAAGGGACCCGCGGCTAGAACCTTAGCTACGAATGGCATCCCATCGGATTGGAATGGAATCCGCGCAGCTCTTATTAATACCTTTTCAGATCATCGTGATGAATCTTCATTGTATAGCGATTTATCTATGTTATCTCAAGGTAATGACACACCCCACATTTTTTATGAACGAATTCAGAATTTACTCGGTACAATAATGACATATGTTGAGTTGCATGATGATATTTCCACTACCGTTGAAGCTAAACGGACCTTATATAAAAAATTAGCTTTACAGACTTTCCTTAAAGGCTTACGTGAACCATTAGGCTCACGCATACGTTGTATGAGGCCTCCAACGCTTGAAAAGGCCTTGGAGTTTGCTCAGGAGGAATTAAATATTATTTACATGCAAAATAGAAATTCTTATTCACGAAAACTTACACAACAGACACCATCATTCAGAACTAACAATTTTAATCCTTTCTTTAATAAGCAAATTAGCCAGCAGTCACGCATGAATAATTCTCAGATGTTGCCACACTTAAATAAGCCTTATCAAGGTCCATCAAAAACCCAGCAAATGTTTAGGGCTCTACCACGATCGAATATGAGCACTGGTTTTAGGATACCACTTAGGGAAACTCACCCCACACAGCACCAACGCCAGGTCAGTAATCAAATGCACGGACAGCCTATGAGTGGCATTAGCCACCCCAAAGCCCGTACATTGCCACCGACTTCAATGAAACCTGACTGGAGCCGACAAGGTCAGTACCGTTCTCCAAATTATTACCAAGAAATTAATACTAATGAGTATGATAACTGTGATGACATTGACCATAACTTCGTCGATAACTATGACATGAGCTATGACACCCCATCTAACGTAGTTGAACACTTAGTGGGAAACGGTTACATAAATGACCAACAATTTATTGAACAGACTGACGAACAAACGGACGAAAATTTTTTGTCAGCTCAAATTTCAAGTGTCCCAAGATAGAATTAAATTTACAAAATAAAAGACAGCTTCCATACATTCAAATTCATAACCCACCTCTGAAATTATTAATAGATACAGGAGCAAATCAATCCTTTATCAATCCAGAAGCTATAGAAAGATACTATTCGGATTTACCATTATATTACGACCCTTTTATTGTGACAAATATTCATGCTTCTACTAGAAATGACTATTCCATAGAAATACCATGTTTTTCTGAAATTAATGACAATAACCCCGTAAAGCTTTACATTTATAGGTTTCACAATTATTTCGACGGTTTAATAGGTTGTGATTTATTAGAGCAGTGGCAAGCAAAAATTGATTTAGGCTCTCGCATACTTAACACACAGTTTGCAAAAAATAAAATCCATATGTTTGAATCTGGCAGTGTAAATTTAATAGAGGTGATAATACCAGCACAATCTAGCAAAATTATTAAAGTGCCAACTACTATAGCTAACGGTGAAATTATTATAGATAGACAGACCATTTGTGAATGTAGTATTGGTGATTGTTTGACTATTTCTGAAAATAGCCAAGCCTATGTAGAAGTTTCTAACCCTTCTAAAAATGATGTGATTTTCACATTGATCCAACCAATTTCTGCAAGTTTATTCAGTGAACAATCAGTTTCGGCCTATGATTTTTGTAATAAAAATAAAAATTTAGATCGCACTCAAAAAATTTTATCCAGATTACGAACTGATCATTTAAATAAGGAAGAAAGTGCAAATTTATTTGCCTTATGCAAAAAATATGCCGATGTTTTTTATGTAGAAAACGAGCCACTTACATTCACCAATAATATCAAACACCGTATAAAAACTACCGATGAATTTCCTGTTCATTGTAAGACATATAAATACCCTCATGTGCATAGAAATGAAGTACGGGCTCAAATAAAAAGTATGATTGATCAGGGAATTATCAGACCATCTAGTTCTGCGTGGAGTGCACCCATCTGGATTGTACCCAAAAAGGCAGATGCTTCGGGTAAGACTAAGTGGAGACTTGTGGTTGATTTTAGACGACTGAATGAAAAGACTATTGATGACAAATACCCCATCCCTAATATTAACGACATACTTGACAAATTAGGTAAATGCCAATACTTTTCGACTTTGGACCTAGCTAGTGGTTTTTATCAAGTGGAGACTCACCCTGATGACATACATAAAACTGCATTTAGTGTTGACTTTGCTCCCGGACACTTTGAATTTTTAAGAATGCCCATGGGTCTTAAAAATGCCCCATCAACCTTTCAGAGAGTCATAGACAACGTTTTACAAGGCTTACAGAATGAAATTTGCGTAGTTTACTTAGACGATATACTTGTATTTTCCACCTCACTACAAGAACATATAGTTAATTTACGTAAAGTTTTTGACCGACTTCGTCAATCCAATTTTAAGATTCAAATGGACAAATCCGAGTTTCTGAAACATGAAACACCGTATTTGGGACATATTATAACATCTGACGGAGTAAAGCCAAACCCTGACAAAATTAGTGCTATTTCAAAGTATCCAATTCCCAAAACTACAAAACAAATTAAAGGATTTTTAGGCTTGCTAGGTTATTACAGACGTTTCATACCTAACTTTGCAAGACTGACCAAACCACTAACTAGCTGTTTAAAAAAAGGTGAAAAAATACCCTTGTCTGAAGAATACATTGAATGTTTTAATCACTGTAAAACACTACTGACAAACGATCCGATATTACAATACCCTGATTTCACTAAGGAGTTTAATTTGACCACAGACGCATCAAACTTTGCACTTGGAGCTATTTTATCACAAGGACCTATAGGTAGTGACCGACCAGTAGCGTACGCATCCAGGACTCTTAATGACAGTGAATTAAATTATTCTACAATTGAAAAAGAATTGCTAGCAATTGTGTGGGCGACTAAATATTTTAGAGCATATCTGTTTGGCCGAAAGTTTAAAATCTTTACAGACCATAAGCCCTTGCAATGGCTCATGAACTTAAAAGAATCGAATTGTAGGTTGACAAGATGGAAATTAAAATTAGCCGAATATGACTTTACAGTAATTTACAAAAAAGGGAGACTTAATATTAATGCAGACGCTCTTTCTAGAGTTGAAATTCATAATGAAGATTTAAACTCAATAGCTGTTAATATCTCAACTTGTTCATCATCAACTGTTACCGCTCCAGATGATAGACCCTTTATAAGCCAATCGTCGACTGACACAGCACCAAACATAGAACCCTTAAGTAGTCCATGTTCCACAGTAACAGCAAACTCTCGTTTTTCTATTACTGACGAATTAATACCTGCGAATGACGTTGAAACTGTCAGATCACGTAGTGAAACCATGCATACCAGTAATGAAGATCCTGTACTTGAAATACCTATTGTCAATGACCCTTTGAATAAATATCATAAACAGTTAATTCTTAATATTTGTGAGCATCCATCTAACCGTAAACCAAAAGTCACAACACCTTTCAACACGTATGAAAAAGTAGTTACAGATATTTCAGCTAATAATTTTCAACAAGATTTAATAAATACAGTAAAAAATTTCATCGACCCAAAGATTCTAACTGCTCTTCTTGTAAATCCGCCTGAAAAAATGCTTACAGTTGTACCAATTTTGCAAGAATTCTTTAAAAATTCATCAATAAGATTAGTCCTAGTTAAGCATGAATTAGAAAATGTCAGCAGCTATTTTGAGCAACAAGATATTATACGCAAGTATCACGAAGGTAAAACGAACCATCGTGGTATCACAGAAACCTATTTATCCCTTTATCATAGATACTTTTGGCCTAAGTTAAAAGAATCTATAAGTAAATTTATAAATTCATGTACTACATGTAGTAGAACTAAATACGACCGTCATCCAATTCGTCCAGAATTTAAAATTGTGCCACCTCCTAGTAAACCTTTTGAAATGGTACATGCAGATGTATTAACAATTAATCAAGAAAAGTACTTAACTGTAATAGACGCATTTTCTAAATACGCTCAAATATACAAAATATCTGATTGTACAGCCCCAAATATAGTAAAAGCTTTTCTTACCTTGTGCACTCATCATGGATTTCCAATTAATTTAACTACTGACCAAGGAACAGAATTTACTAATCAGGTATTTAGAGAATTTCTTCTGTTACATAATGTACACCATCACACTACTGCACCTTATTCTCCTAATGAAAACGGAATGATTGAACGTCTTCATAGCACCATACTCGAACACTTAAGGTTATTAAAACTACAGTATAAAAATGAATCCACTTCTACTTTAATGAATTATGCTATAATTGCCTACAATAGTTCCGTACATAGTTTAACAAAATGCAGACCCTTTGACTTAATATCTGGACATTTCGATCCGCGTGACCCTACTGACTTAAACTTAAATGAACGACTAATGCAACAATACATTCAAGACCATCGTCATAAAATGGATTTAGTATATAAAATTATTCACGACATTTCACAGACTGAACGTAACACACTTATGTCTCAACAGAATGCACGTAGAGAACCACAGATAGATTATGAAGAAGGACAAGAAGTTTACATTAGGAACCCGGTAGCTACAAGACAAAAAATTGCACCGCGTTACATACATGACAGAGTTATTTCAAACTTACCTGTACATATATACACTTCAAAGAAGCGCACACCCGTAGCTAAAAATAGACTGAAACGTAAACGCAAAACGTCTGGATTGCTACAGATGTCTGGTGATCCTGATACACCTGGCCCAAGCACAAGACATTCGACTTGACAGTTTAAATGATGGTCCTGGCATTCTTCCTTTCAAACTCGGACCTGCAAAAATAACCTCACATTATCACACCTTTTTACATGATATTAATTTTGATGAAATTCAGAAGCAATTAGATTTGACTAAAACTCAGTTAACTGATGTCACAAATAACTTAACTACTAGAGGCTTCGCTCTTTTTAAATATCAAATCATACACTTGTCTGACAAAATTAAGGAAATAAATTCTCAATTAGATACTTTTCTGCCAACAAAAAGAACCAAGCGTGGTTTAATCAATCCATTGGGATCCATAATTAAAAGTATTACGGGAAACCTCGATTATAATGATGCTCTACAGTATGAGCAAATGTTTCATATCTTACAGAAGAATGATGTAGATTTAGCTAATAGTTTAAATAATCACATAAGTTTATATAAGCAGATGTCTTTCCATCAAACAGAAATATTAAGTAATTTAAGTAGCAATCAAGTTAAGTTAGAAAAAGCTTTGACACGCTATATTAATACTACAAGTAATAATACTATACAGCTTACCCGTTATGTCCAATTGTCGCAAATATTAACACTTATAGCTGAAAATATTCAAGATTTGCGATTAGAGATAGATAGAATAGAACATATTTTAGCGTTTAGCCGTACAAGTACTGTACATCATTCTGTTTTAAGTACTAGTAATGTAATTGATATGTTAAGCAGATTGAAAGATATATATAACCAAGATCAGATTATTAATTTAGTTGATGCTCGACTCTACTATGATTTAATTAGGTTAGGATGTTATTTCGTAGACAATAAACTCATTATTGTTCTTAAATTTCCCATTGTATCTCCATCAACTTATGACCTTTACCGTTTGTGTCCAGTTCCTAATAAGCACCATGAAGTTATAATTCCCCCATCTCCTTTTGTTGCAACCAACTCCAAGGAATATGCATACATGGAGGCAGAATGCCCGAAGGTCGACACCATATTCATATGCAAGCAACAAATGAGCTATCAAACCAGAACATCTCAGGACTGCATCAGCACATTAATTCATTTACAGAAAATAGATGAAACGTGTCACCCCACGCCTATTTTTCTGTCTCAGGAGGCTCTACTGGAGCTTGACGATCAACACTATATACTATCTTTTCAAACCCCCACGAAAGTACAAACGCTATGTGGACAGGAACGCCATCAAATCATCGAGGGTAGTTTCCTTGCTACTATACCGAGAACCTGCAGCATCAGAACAACAGAATTCACTATCACCAACGTCAACGATAAACTCCGTGGACAGCATTTCGAAATACTTACATTCACAAATTCTGAATTATTAGCCTTGTCATCTTCAAGGAATCGAAAAGCTCATTTCAACATAACTGCAATAGATCTTAATAAACTACATGTCATTGAAGACCAAATATCAATGGAAACTTCACCAAAAGTAACCGACGCCACTTCGATGAGTACTTACCATACTACTCTTCCTCTGTACCTGTTAATCCTACTGGGTACAATTGCTCTCGCTATTGCGTACATAAGGCGATACCGGCGAAATAGAAAATCAGAAGACATATCAAAATCGAATGTTGAAATATCTCTTCAACCGTGTGCAACCTCAAGTGAGCATCACTCGTCGACAGCTACACGAGAGGACAAGAAGGCCGCAATATTTGCACTAAACGTAGGCAAATAGTTGCTCAGCTGGGGCGGGAGAAGTTACGTGTAAGCGACAGCCCTACACGTTAAGGCTGCATCGCGCCAGCCCTACACCGTTCTCACGCTGCATCGTGCTTGCGCTGCATCGGGCCTTCGCGGAACGGCCAACGCTGACGAGGCGCGCAGGTGGCCGTCCCACGCGCGGGTGGCCGTCCCACGTACAGGTGGCCGTCCACCATGGAATCAGTTCACCTCCATCGCGGAAAGTGACTCGACCTATCCCATCAATTTATTTTTTTAATTTCATTTTTGTTAAAACTTGTGTAAAATTTGTGTTAAATTTAAATAAAAATTTAATTTGTTCGCGAAATAGACTGCAATTATTTCCTCGACGCCCAGCTCCCATAACTGTATACTCCTCAACTTGCATCCAAACGTAGAAAATTTGCAATCTGTAGCGCACAAAACAAGAAAACTAAATTTAGGCATATATACAATTTACTTCCCAATCTAGCCATCTTTATAACTCACTAACTCAACGTTATACAACGTTATACGAATAGCAGACTCAACGTTTACCCACTGACACGTATAAAATTAAGACAATATATAACAAAATATCTCCTAAGTTTAAATTATAGTGAAACTGAAAATCTAATTTATTAACTATATATGTATAATTATACAAAATAATCACTATCTACTAATAAGAAACGGCAAAAAATTAGTTAACGTTAGGTACACAATCTTACACACACACACACACATACACTCACACACGCACATTCAAACATCACAAACGCACAGTGGCTATATCAAACTTTGTAATTGTTTTTCTACATATATTATAAGTTGATTCAATTGTATTCTAGGAGGTTTGAGCGGGGTACCCAGTAATACGAGTTGTACTCAGTACAACCCTGGCAACGTTTTATAATGTAATTGTGAATCAATAAATAATTTTTTCATTTTTCATTTTCATGTGCAAACTCAATATCTAGTATTGACTAGATCAAACCTAAAAATCTCATACTACGATTTATATTTAATATAGGAGTAGCAGACGAGCACGCAGTCCACCTGATGGTAAGTTGTTACTACTGCCCATGGACATATGCAATCGAGCCCAGATAGCATTAGATATGCCTACCTGAGGCCGACCACAGACACGCCGCTACCCCTGAGGACTAAGCTAACGCCTCGGAAAAGTATGTCTCCCTTACCACACCCTTCAGACCAGAACACACCAGCGCTTTTTTTTTAATATAATATAAGAGTAGCAGACGAGCACGCAGTCCACCTGATGGTAAGTTGTTACTACTGCCCATGGACATATGCAATCAAGCCCAGATAGGATTAGATATGCCTACCTGAGGCCGACCACAGACATGCCGCTACCCCTGAGGACTAAGCTAACGCCTCGGAAAAGTCTGTCTCCCTTACCACACCCTTCAAACCAGAACACAGCAGCGCTTGACACTACTGTTAATAGGCAGAAATAGGTGTGGCGGTGGGGCCGCCGGAGTTGAACCACAAAGTTCTACCACCTTTAAACTGTATCTAACAAGATTACAGAAATATAAATCTTAGTTGAATCTTCGAACGAACTCCACGGGACGTCAAAGCGCCATCTCTTGACGAGTAGCGACAATCACATGATATTATAACTTATCTTATAATCACGCTTTGCCAAAGTTTTACGAATTGCGATCACTGCTGACAAGGAGAAGAATTTTTAAGCGACGAATAAAATTTAAGTTACCTTACAAATAAAATAAAAATATTAAGTAAATTTGTATTTTCTTTTCTTTTACATTTCCTTCCAAAAGTAAACTTTCTAAATTTTATATCCTTAACATTCCTACCAGTCAAACTATGATAGAATTACTTTTAATTTTTATTTTTTATTTTTATTTTATTTTTATTTGGGAAACATACAATATTTAATACATACAGTAACTTTCACACAGACATAACAAAAATCAGCAAAGTTTCCACGTTAAGATATATATACATCTATACTAATATTATAAAGAGGAAATCTTTGTTTGTTTGATTGTAATGAATAGGCTCAGAAACTACTGGACCGATTTTAAAAATTCTTTCACCATTCGATAGCTACATTATCCACGAGTAACATAGGCTATATTTTATATGAAATATATTTGATAAATAGATTTTGAGGCGGTACAAAGTTTGCCGGGTCAGCTAGTCTATAATAAATTAAGTATTAGTAAATTTGTATTTTCTTTACTTTGACATTTCCTTTACCTTTGGAATACCTTTAACAATGAACATTTTTTAAATACGTATTTTTCAGTAAAAATATCAAAAAATATCAAATCAAATCAAATCAAAATTTTTTATTCAAAATAGGTTCTTTACAGATCACTTTTTGAATGTCAAAGCAACTACCACCACTTCACAAGGTGTTTTGTTATGGAGAAGAAGCGGCGAAAGAAACTCCATAACACACATCTTTTAAAAAAAATGTTTTTGACAATGTTAACTTAACGTAATGGTACATGTGGAGCTGGAGCTAATTCAGACCACACCGTTTTGTCAGTCAAATAATCACTTACTTTATAGTACGCTTTTTTACATAGCGTAAGTTTGACGACATGTTTAAACTTTTTTTCTGTGAGATTCAAAATGTGGTCGGGTATTTTATTGTAGTAGCGAATACAGTTGCCCACGAAAGATCTAGCCACCTTACATAATCTACGTTTAGGAATTACTAATTTATTTCTATTTCTGGTATTAAAGTTATGGTGGTTACTATTTTTTTCAAACATATCAGTGTGTTTTCTTACATACATAATATTTTCATAAATGTATTGACTATGCACCGTCAATATATTAATAGTGGGAAACAGTTCTCTTAGGGACTCACCACGCCGCAGACTATATATTGACCGTATTGCTCTTTTTTGAATAGTAAATATAGAGTCTATGTCAGCAGCACTGCCCCACAGTAGAATGCCATAAGACATAATGCTGTGAAAGTAACTGAAATAGACAAGTCTGGCAGTGGGTATGTCTGTTAACTGTCTAATTCTTCTGACTGCAAAAGCTGCAGTACTAAGTCTGCTGGACAAAGCAGAGATGTGGGGACCCCACTGGAGTTTAGAATCAATGGTAATCCCCAAGAAAACAGTTTCATTGACGAATTGCAAAGTCTCACCATTTAGAGCGACATTCATCCCCGTACTCCTTACATTTGGTAGCATAAATTTAATACATTTAGTTTTATTAGAATTTAAGAGTAGGTTGTTTGCATCAAACCAGTTCTGAATCAAGCAAAGAGTTTCATTAATATCGTTCGTATCCTGTGATTGTCGTTTTACTCTAAACACCAAGGAAGTGTCATCAGCAAACAAAACAACCTCAGATAAATCCTTTACTACATTTGGCAAATCATTTATATAAACTAAAAATAGAAACGGACCTAGGATGGAGCCCTGAGGTACACCTATTTTAATATTAGAACCTGCTGATAATGCTCCATTTACTTGCACTCGTTGGACTCTATTGTTTAAATAAGAATTTATCAACTTTAGAGAATTTCCCTGAATACCATAATATTGTAATTTTAACAATAAGGTTTTATGATCAACACAATCAAAAGCTTTAGACAAGTCACAAAAAATACCTATAGCATCATGTGCTTGTTCCCAACAATCAAAAATATGTCGCAGCAATTGAACACCAGCATCTGTGGTAGAACGGCCTTTAGTAAAGCCAAATTGCTTTTGATGTAAAAGATTATTAAGTTTAAAATGAAGCAACATTTGCTGTAAGAGAATCTTTTCAAAAATTTTACTTAGAACAGGCAGTACTGAGATGGGTCTATAATTGTTGGGATCTTTAGTATCACCTGCCTTAAACAATGGAATTATTTTGCTATGTTTCATTAAATCAGGGAAACAGCCCTGATCAACACACATATTAAAAATAGTGACTAAGTAGGGAGCTAAAGTTTTAATGATTGATATACAAACTTTTACTGACATTCCCCAAATGTCCTCTGTATTTTTAACAGTTAATTCTTTAAAAGCTTTTAATATGTCATTAATTAAAATATGTCTAAATTTAAATTTAATGTGACACTGACTTAAATTCTCTTTAAGGATGGTCACTGCTTTAATTGGGGATGATTTTAAAAATTTAGTAGTATTAAATGGTATATTCGAGAAAAAAGTTTCAAATTCTTGTGCAATTTCTTTATCTGAGGTAATCTGACCACGTTCAGTGGTAAGAGATACTTTACTGATACTTAATCTGCAAGTTCGAGTTTCGGCATTAATTATTTTCCAGATTGTTTTAATTTTATTATCAGCATTTTTATTTTATTATGTATGAACTTAGATTTAGCTGTCATACAAACTGATTTAAATATTTTAGAATATTTACGAACATATTCATTGAAGTGAGGGCTACAGTTATTCTCTCTTTCACTATAAAGCTCGAAAAGTTTACTTCTACTTAGACGAATACCTTTAGTAGCCCATTCACAAAAACTAAGTCTAGTACTCTTTTCATACCTAACTTCAGAAAATATTTTTTTAAACTCTGTGTGCACTGTGGAGAAAAATGCAGAATATAAATTATTAACACAAGTGCTATGGTTCAGAACTGACAACTTATTTAGTAGCACTTTATTATATTTTAATAAACGGTGACTTGTAATTGGTCTATGAAGAAACTTTATGTTCCCTTCCTTGGATATGTTATATTGGATATGGACAGACTGCCCCTTGTGATCAGATTTAATCTGATTTATTATAGATTTTTCAACTACAGAGCAGTTACAGAAAATGTTATCGATGCAAGTAGCAGAGGATGAAGTCACCCTGGTTGGCTCAAAAAAACTATATTCTAAGTTATATGATCTAAATAAGGAAAGTAATTTTACTTTCAATGTGGTGTTTTCTAAAATATTCACATTAAAATCACCACAAACAACAACATATTTCTTACATTTGCAAATAATATCCAAAACATTTTCCATTACACCTTCAAATCTAGAAAATGTTTCTATGTTAGGGGGCCTATACACGCTAACCACAACAAGGCTATCCAGCTCGACACATGATAATTCAATAACACGTTCAACCGAGAGCCCCACTATATCCAAGCGTTCTCTTGATTTTAAACCTTTACGAGTTATTATTAATGAGCCACCATGGATAGCTGACTCACGGCTGAACGAACTAGCAATAAAGTGATTTATATAGTTTATTTGTGTTTCACCTTGTTTTAACCAGTGCTCTGTTAAACAAATTATATCATAATTGTTACTCTCTAAAAATAACTCCAGTTCCAGTTCCTTACTTGAAAAACCCTGGATATTCTGGTGCAATATTTTTAGAGATGAAAACTTTTTATTGCTAGTTTTATTATTACTAAATTTACCCATATGAAGACATTTATTTGAAATATGTCTCTTAATTTGCTTATTATTATTATATTCATATGAATTACTTACATAATTATTTATTGATATGTCAATGTTATTAAATGAATTTCTATTTGACAATGGTTGTAAATTAAATAATTTGCCAGAGGTGCACTCTGTTGTCCTATCATTTAATTTAAATTTTCCAATGTCAAATTTAAATTATTGGATGTCAATAATTTTAAATTATTATTCTGCTCAATAGAAGCAGGTTTGGTTGCCAAGTTTTTGGCAGAAATGTCAAAATAAAATTCTAGCACAACAGCTATCCGTCTTTTATAAAATCTAGGGAGATAGTAATTATCCCCTGTCAAATAAAAATTCATACTAAACGAGTTAGTATCAATCAAATGAAATTTATTATTATTGCACATTGCATATATCCGATATATATCCGATTACAAATATACATTTCTAATTATATACTAAAGTTTTATGAATTTACTAGCTGTGCCCGCGGGTTTACCCGCCTTAAAAAGTAAATCTAACGCGGATGAAACCCCGGGGCACAGCTAGTTCTAAAATATAAGTAGCCTAAGTTACTCCTTATTACATAATCTACCTGCCAATAAAAGTCCCATCAAAATCGGTCAAGCCATTTCAGAGATTAGCCAGAACAAACAGACAGACAGACAAAAACAGTAAAAAATGTTATTTTGGTGTATGTACCGTATGTATATTCTTATGCATGTAGTAAAAAGCGGTTATTTCAATATTAAAAACAGACACTCCAATTTTATTTATATGTAGGTTTGTGGATACACAGAGAATTTATATTACCACATTCCACAGCATATGAATTTGAAATAAACTTTGCTTTGAAGGTGGTAGAACCCTTTGTGGTTCGACTCCGGCGGCACCACCGCCACACCTATTTCTGTTATAACAGCAGTGTAGCGCTGCTGTGTTCTGGTTTTAAGTGTGGTATGAGACATACTTATCCGAGGCGTTCCTCTTAGTCCTCAGTAGAGAGCATTTGTGGCCGACTTCAGGTGGGAACCTGTCTTATCTGGGGTTGATTGTAGATGTCCATAAGCAGTGGCAACTTTCCATCAAGTGGACTGCAAGCTCGTCTGTTCCTTTTAAATAAAAAAGCACATCGCCGGTCCTGCGTGTCGGTGTGTGGGTGTGTACTGACTTACATATGAGGAGCGGCTTAGTGCGCACGTGGCACATGTGATCGGCTTCAGGTAGAACCTGCTCTATATGGAGTTGTACAGATGTTTAGGGCGATTCGGGACGAGTGCTACCAGCATAGATTAGTAAAGATACTTCACCGCCTTGAAATTGAATGAAGCCACAAACGGCTTATTAGTAAGTTCTTTTTTGAATTCTTTACAAATAAAAACATTTTTAGAGAAAATTTACGAATAAATACCTAATACTACGTAATTTACATAATAAATAAATAATTATTTCAAATATTTTAGGGACATTTTAGCACGGAGACATAGCAAAACTTTTTTACGCAACTATTTCAATTCTCAAAACTGGGTTCATTTTCTTGTTAGGAGTGAGTAATCTTTACTAAAGGGCGTCCAGAGGAACACCGAAGGGCTTTAGCCGGTAGGACCGTCATATCCTCTCCGCAGCCCCTCCCTGAGAGGAACCCGGACATCCCCCGCGTATTAAGGGCTGATATAGTCCGCGTAAAACTGCTAGTCCGCTCTGAATATAGAAATGAATCGCGTCGCCTTAAGAAATTGTATGACTACACCTGCTCACAACTTCAGAGCGGACTAGTAGTTTGGCGCTGAGTATAACAACTTACAATCATGAGGAATGAATGCTCGTTTGCTAGTAGTCTTGTATTTTAAATAAAAAAATAATTTGCCCAGTGCGAGTCGAACACACACAGAGAGTTCCGTACCACAAAATTATCATTATTTTTTTATCGACAAAAAAAAGAGGTTCTGTATTCAACCGCAATGTATGTATGTAAGTTTTATTTACTCGATTTTCTCAAAAACTACTTATCCATTTTGCTCTTTTTATTTGCTATCTTAGCAGCCATAGAAATAAATTAATTGTGAAAGTGTTAACCTTCTATCTACTACGGTTTTTTTTTATAATATACGAGTAGCAGACGAGCATGCAGTCCACCTGATGGTAAGTGGCTACTACCGCCCATGGACATCTGCAATCAACCCCAGATAGGATTAGATATTCCTACCTGAGGTCGGCCACAGATGCGCCGCTACCCCTGAGGACTAAGCTGGAAAGCCTCGAAAAAGTATGTCTCCCTTACCACACCCTTCAAACCGGAACACAGCAGCGCTTAACACTGCTGTTATTAGGCAGAAATATATGTGGCGGTGGTGCCGCCGGAGTCGAACCACAAAGGGTTCTACCACCTTTAATTTCAGCAATTGCTTTTAATAAGTATTTTTATTGTTAGTATTTCTTGTTATATCGTCCACCGTATATATACATATTCTGTACCGTATATATATATTGTCTATCTATTACAGTTCAAGAGATATTCTTATGACAGACGGACAGTCAACGAAAGCTTAGTAATAGGGTTATCATTTGGTTACGGAACCCTTCTTTTTTTGCTGACGAGGAGGAAACCTACAAAAGGTACCCGAGGCCGTGGAAGCGACGACGAGTTATGTGGGACTTTTACCGCACTAAAACCCCCCGGTGGCCGTCCTCGGCGTTTGGTGGAGAACTCCGGTATCTCCAATGGAACACAACCGGAGTCTTCTAACGCGATGCCCCTATCGGGCTCTGCTCTGGGGGGAGCAAAGAAATTTCCGCTCTCGCATCCCCTGGTGATTACAGCGATATGCGACCACACAAACCGCTGTCCTTCCCGGGGTCGCTTGCTGGACGACTTGAGCTCCCACTCTCGTCGCCCGCAACCCCCTTTTAGTCGCCTCTTACGACAGGCAGGGGATACCGTAGCCCTATTAGGGTCCCGGAACTACAGGGACATTGGTTACGGAACCCTACTCAAAAATAACAATCGAAGGCATAATTTTGTATTCGTGAAAGTTTGGCAAACGTTAATATTCTGGGCACCTTTATCATTATTTACCGCGTATGAAAAAGGCCCGGACAATACATAACCAAAAATTGTTTGTATAGCGTGAGGCAAATTATTATTTATTTTAACAATAATGCGACCTTAAAGTTCTAAATTTTAACAAATATCATTAATAATTTCTTTGTGGAAAAGTAAATAAAAATTAGTCGTTACATAAAAATGTATTGAAGTTCTAATTGACGTCAGAAATATGTAAAATTATGACGCATAGGAAAAAACCCAGATATAGAGTAGTTTGCGACAGAAACTATATTTAATAACATTTTTATAATATGACTAGCTGACCCGGCAAACGTTGTGTTGCCATATGAATAAAAAAATGTTAATGATGAACAACCCTTAACACTTAGGGGTATGAAGAACAGATAGTAGCCGATTCTCAAACCTACTGAATATGTATAAAAAATTTGGTGAAAATCGGTAAAGCCTTTTCGGAGGAGTACGGTAACTAATATTGTGACACGAGAATTTTATATTATATGATAATAGCAGAGGAGCATGCAGTAGCCTGATGGTAAGCTACTGCTGAATGGACATCTGTAATCAACCCCAGATAAGAATTCCTACCTGAGGTCGGCCACAGATGCGCCGCTACCCCTGAGGATTAAGCTGGAATGCCTGGAATAAGTCTTACCACACCCTTCAAAACAAAACACAGCACTTAACACTGCTGTTATAACAGAAATAGGTGTGGCGGTGCTGGTGCCGGAGTCGAACCACAAAGGGTTCTACCACCTTCTATATATACATAAATCTATGTGCATATCGAAGATCATAGAACCCTTTGGAATCCTAATAACGGAAGTGTTAAACGCTGCAATGTTCCAGTTTGAAGGGTGTAGTAAGGAAGACATACCTTTTTAAGGCGTTATACCTTACTTCTTAGAGGTAGCGGTACATATGTGGGCGACTTTAGGTAGGTATTATGATAGGATTTATGAAGGTGGTAGAACCCTTTGTGGTTCGACTCCGACGGCACAACCGCCACACCTATTTCTGCCTAACAACAGCAGTGTTAGGCGCTGCTGTGTTCCGTTTTGAAGGGTGTGGTAAGGGAGACAGACTTTTCCGAGGCGTTCCAGCTTAGTCCCCAGGGGTAGCGGCGCATCTGTGGCTGACCTCAGGTAAGAATATCTAATTCTATCTGGGGTTGATTACAGATGTCCATCAGCGGCAGTAGCCACTTACCATCAGGTGGGCTCCATGCTCTTCTGCTACTCCTCTATCATATTTAAAAAAAAGGTATTTTATCTTATCTAATGATTACAGATGTCCATGGGCGGCAGTAGCCACTTACCTTCAAGTGGACTGCATGCTCGTCTGCATACATTTTAAATTTATAATTTGACTAATTAATTGTAGCTCTTGTTATAACTATAAGTATAAAATTAAGATGAATACTTATAAAATATAAAGTATATCTTATATATAAAATTCTCGTGTTACAATGTTAGTTACCGTACTCCTCCGAAACGGTTTTACCGATTTTCACCAAATTTTATATGCATATTTAGTAGGTCTGAGAATAGGCTACTATCTATTTTTCGTACCCCTAAGTAATAAGGGTTGTTCACCCTTAACATTTTTTATATGGCAACACGTTTGCCGGGTCAGCTAGTATAATATAAATTTATCTATATTTTTAGTAGGCATCTACGGCCATTTTTCAAACAATAAAATAATAAAAGTGTTTCTAAACCTGAACAAACAAAGGTATTGAATACACAATACCGAAATCATGGCCTTCAAACCAAGCAAACCTTCATTTTATTATTTATTCAGCTTTCGTGCCCTTGTTGGAATGGGTATATAATTCCCAAAAAAAATTTGATTTTCATCATATTTTGAAGATAACTCAGCCAATATGAAGTTTACTTTCGCCTTCGTTCTGCTCATGGTAAGAAATCTTATTTTATATTTAAACATTAACTATGTTTCGTTAGCACTGTCGAAGGTGGTAGAACCCTCTGTGGTTCGACTCCGGCGGCACCACCGCCACACCTATTTCTACCTAATAACAGTAGTGTTAGGCTCTGCTGTATTCCGGTTTAAAGGGTGTGGTAAGGGAGTCAGACTTTTCCGAGGCGTACCAGCTTAGTTCTCAGGGGTAGCGGCGTACCTATGGTCAACCTCAGGAAGGAATATCTAATCGTATCTGGTGTTGATTACAGTTGTCCATGAGCGGCAGTAGCCACTTACCATCAGGTGGACTGCATGCTCGTCTGCTACTCCTATATTATAAAAAAAAACATAAATGTCTATCGTGAGGTAGGTCTGTCGGTGTGCGTGTGGGTGTACTTACTTACATATGAGGACAGACTTTGTCAGCGCGGTGGACTATGGCCTAATCTTTCTCATTCTGAGAGGAGACCCGTGCCCAGCAGTGGGATGATAAATGGGTTGATAATGATGATAATGATAATGGTTGCATATTATATGCTATTATTAATATTGTCGTCGTCAACCCATTACTGTCCCACTGATGGGCACGGGTCTCCTCTCAGAATTAGGTGTTTGGCCGTAGTTCATCTCTGGTCAAGTGCGGATTCAATTTATTTCAGAAACCCTTCAGAACGTTTTCTGAGAATACTCAGACCTGTAGGTTTCATCGTGAAGTAACTTGCACCACATTGTTTTTAACGGTCAATAAAGAGTAAATAAATAAATAAAACTTAGAAAAATCGGTGTGCATTGTGTACCTCGGATTTGAACCTGCGACCCCCGATATAAGAGACCAAGTTTCTCAACTACTTTGCTATGACTGCTTTTAGTTTGTTAATATCACTTGGTTAAAAACCTATTAGAATTTCTCACGAAATAAAAAAAAACTAATTTATTATTTCTATCGATAAAGTAATAACAATGCTACTCGATACTAGATGGCGCTATAAGTAAATGAAACTTAATTTATTAGCTTCGATCAACAATTGATCGGAGTTAATTCTGTCAAGTTGCTATTATTTCCCTTTGACAAAGGGAAATAATAGCAATAATATAATAATAATATCGCTGTGTGCTGGGTGCAGGGCCGGATTTAAGGGAGGGCAACCGAGGTGGCAGCCCCGGGGCCTCCACAAAAGAGGGGCCCCCACAATAGAGACGTCGGATTTTTTTAAATTCCGACTAGTAAAAAAATATATATATTTCCCTTTGATATTCTTTTTCGCTGTTTTACCTTTATCTACAGCACTTTGTACAAACATGAATACTAGAAGAATGTACCTGCGTTTCACAATAAAATATTTATTGAAAAACTCAACTGAAAAAATTGTTCATTTTATTCGGAGAATAATTTGGGGCCAGGGGGCCTCTACTCCTTTGTTGCCCCAAGACCTCTAGACCTCTAAATCCAGCCCTGGCTGGATGATTATGCCCGAACATTGGCAGTGCTCAAAAAGGCTCAATTCCTTCGATTTAGAAACGTGTAGCGCCATCTCTTGACGAGTAGCGGGAAGTCGCCATGCCGTCCATTTTATACTTTGATGTTTAAAATTTACCAAAAATATTAAAGTATGACTTTTCTATTTACTTTTTTTTCTTTTACAGTGCATTGTCGCTTTCTTCGGAGTAAGCGCAACACCCAGTGAGTATTTAATATTTATTATTCAAAATTTAATATTTATTACTTAAAATAAATTAAAACGGTTAGGACCGCGATAGAGGGAATCCTAGAGTGGGGCTGTGAGTGTAGAAAGCGTTTCAAAAATATGTCTAGAGTTGATTACAGATGTCTACGAGCGGTAATACTACTTACCAACGCTCGTCTGCTACTCCTGTAATATAAAATAGGGGTATGAAAAATAGTAGCCGATTCTCAGACCTACTGAATATGCATATACAATTTGGTGTAAATCGCTAAAGCTTTTCGGAGGATTACGGTAACTAACATTGTGACACGAGAATTTTATCGATGCCTTATAAGATTTAGGGACATTCTCTGTAATCTCATAACTGTTTATGGTATTATTTTTAATATATACTAAATTATTATTTTTCTTTGTTTCAGCTCGTAAGTATTACTTACCATCACATCGCCGGATTGATTTATCTCCTCATCGTTTCGTCTATGGGGATTCTTTCAAAAATCTTTATCTAAGTTTATTTTACTAATTTAATAATCTCATGTTCATTATTTCCATTACTGGACATCTATCGTGTGATTTCATTATTTGACTGATTGTCAAATTTGTGACCTAAATCATTCAATTGGGAATTGGTAGACCTTTCTTGATAACTAAGGTCTGTTTTACACTAGGACTCCTCTCAGAATGAGGAGATTAGGCCATAGTCCACCGCCCTGGTCAAATGCGTATTGGTAGACTTCACATACCTTTGAATATTAATAATAATAATAATAATACTTTATTTGACCAAAAATGTTACAAAGTTAATATGATATTAATACATACTAAATTAGCTTAGTGTTTAACAAAATATTTCAGAAGGCATTGTCTGCCGTGCTAGGTGTTAGCCTGTATTACAGCATCGCCCACCCCCAAGTTATTTTTTAACTATAAAAACAAACTAGCTATAGCTATATATAGCAATATTCTTTTAAAGATGTCATGTACGCCGGTTTCCTCACGATGTTTTCCTTCACCATTTAAGCAAGTAATTAATTTCTAATACGCACATAACATTGAAATAGAAGTGTGTGGGATTTCGGCACCCACGATCAATGAGACTAGTTTCTTCCCTTTTTTGTTTTATCGTGGGGGAAACCTTCAAAAGGTTCCCGACGACGTGGGAGGGACGTCGAGTTATGTGGGATTTTTACCGCAATAAAACCCCCCCGGTGGCCGTCCTCATCGCTTGTTGGAGAACTCCGGGATCTCCGACGGAACACAACCGGAGTCCTCCAAGCGCGATGCCCCGATCGGGCTCTACCCTGGGAGAGCAGTTTTCGCTCCTCCCACACCATCTGGTGTTCACGACAGTATGCGACCACACATACCGCCGTCCTTCCCGGGGTCGCTTACTGGACGGTTCGAGCTCCCACTCTTGCCACCCGGAACCCCGGAAGCCCCCTTTTAGTCGCCTCTTACGATAGGCAGGGGATACCGTAGCCCTATTCTAGTCCCGGAACTACAGGGACAAACTAGTTTCTTACCTAGCTTATAGATTTGCATGTCTTGTATCTACCACAAAATTATCTATTTGAAGGTGGTAGTACTCTTTGTGGTTCGACTCTGGCGGCACCACCGCCACTCCTATTTCTGCCTCATAACAGCAGTGTTGAGCGTTGCTGTGTTCTGGTTTGAAGGGTGTGGTAAGGGATACATACTTTTCCGAGGCGTTCCAACTTAGTCCTCAGGGGTAGCGGCGCACCTGTGGCCGACTCCAGGTAGGAATATCTAATCCTATCTGGGATTGATTACAGATGTCCAAGGGCGGCAGTAGCCACTAACCATCAGGTGGACTGCATGCTCGTCTGCTACTCCCATATTATAAAATAATAATAATTGAATATTGATTTATTTTTATTTTAGTCTTCCCGGAAAAAGAACCATGCGAAGTACCATCATTCCCGAAAGAAGCACCAAGCGGAGTATCTCAGCTACCATGCGTAAAGACACCTGACCCATCATGCGCCAACTAAGGATCCCACAGGGAACGACTTTAGCACCGGAACTCTTCATCCTACATAGTTATCTTCTAATACAGTCAATTATTAATAAAACGATTAAAGTCTAGGCATAACATAACATTTGCAATGAATTTATTGGTAACAGAGATTGTTATGTACTTGGTTATCAATTTTAAATTTTCTCTAATGTTTTAACAGTAAAGTCGGTGCAACCATCCGATTATTGGCTTCTATTAAAAAATGCATTAAATATGTTGTTTTTTTACATCTTGATCATTTACAAAGGGCCTGTAATCGTTTACAAAGGGCGTCCGAGTTAATCTAAAATTAACTAAAATAAAAATATAACCATTTGAATGAGACACTTGGACCATTATTCAACCATTCATTATTATAGAATCATTAGTTCGACTCCGGCAGCACCACCGCCACACCTAATTTTGTTCTGGTTTGAAGCGTGTAGTAAGGAAAACATACTTATCCGAGGTTTTCCGATATAGTCCTCGAGGGTAGCATTGCACCTGTACCCTTAAGTAGTATGAGTTTTTACGTTTACTCGAAAACGTTCAACGTTTACTACTATGAGACTAATTAAATTAATTAAGAAAATGCAATTCAATTAAAAACACAAAACAATACAGAAGTTTAAATTTAATACGTAATAATAATAATAGAATTATATAATTGAAATTGAAATAGAATATAATTCAAATAAGAGGTCCTTAGAAGAACAAGTGAAAACTTTAAAGGCGTCCAAAGTGTTCGAGAACATATCAATTGCTTTATCAAAATTTGTATCGAATGATTACAATATGCAAAAATGAATATACATTATCTGTGAATCAACTGGAACATAATAAAAGTGACAAAACTTGAACAAATAATGCTATGGACGCAATAAAACCAAAAATATAACGCAATAACACGAAATAAACTGAAATTCGTTTCATTATTTGTTCAGCTTAAGTATACTCCATTGTTCCATCCGGTATATAATACCCAAAATACACTTTATTTTCAACTTGGGGAGTTACTGCCATCATGAAGTTTACGTGTGCTTTGTTCCTGCTTGTGGTAAGTCTTTAATTTTGGATTTTGGATTTGATTTTGCATTTGACGATCCGCGTGGCGGGGCGGTCACCATACCGATCTGACGCGCTAAGGGTCCCCGGTTCGATCCCCAGCCAGACATATCTGAATGATGAATTTAGATTTCTGTTTCTGGGTCTGGGTGTTTGTGTTTTTGTCTATGTGTGTGTCGATGGCACCCACTGGGAATTCTAGTGTGGGGCTGTGGGTGTATAAAGCGTTTATTTATTCATTTATTTATTATTTTATCTAATGCACTCACAGACCTATACGAGCGTCTGTAAAAATACTAGTCTGTAAAAATACTATCATGGACAATCCTGGCAAAATTTGAATTTTGCATTCCTGACTTGATATGCGATAGCACTTAAGATAAAAGCATATTAGACACGCTGTTTACATCGTTATCCAACGAAATATATTGAGCGCCGACTTCAGAAATATGTACTAAACCAACATTTATTTCAATTATTTTTTACTTTGTAGTGACATAGAAGTCGGTTGTATTTTTTGCTAAACATTTTTTTCGAAATCAAAACAACAACAACAATTAGCAATAACAACAAACATCAACCAGTAATACTAACCAGCATTACTGTTGTTCACTGAGAAAGCGCTACTCGATACTAGATGGCGCGACTAGTCAATGCAACTAGTTTTATACGTAGGACACTAGAGGGAGTTTTAGCAAATAAACTTCCTTTTATTTTTTAATTGTAAAATGTTATTAATAAACAAATTTTCTTTTACAGTGCATATTTTCCTTCATTGCGGCATCGCCTAGTGAGTATTTTAAATTCATACAAATTAATTTAATCTGTCAAATACAAATGTGTATCAGTTTCCTTGTAGACCTTTGTAAAAGCTTCTAAAATTAGATCGACTTCTTATGCCGTTTGTCCACCGCCGCCGTCACCGAGCCGATACCGATAATTAATGACGGCGCCGAAGTAGCGTACATACATTTACTAGAGCCGTTTGTCCACCGCACGTCCGTCACCCGAGCACTGTCATCCTGCCGGCGTGACCGCTAGATCGCATGCCGATGTGCCGGCAATATAAAACACGTTGAAACTTGTCCATACACTGCCGTCACACGCGTGACAGCTGGAACAAAATAAACCGTCTATATCGGTCGCGGTGGACAAACTATCACCGTCACGCCACATTAAAATCGGCCCGAAAAATCTCGTTCACGGTATCGGCTCGGTGACGGTAGCGGTGGACAAACGGCCTGAAGGAACCTCATTCAACTTCCCCCCGAGCCGCCGACGAGCTTAAAAACTGTAAAAAATATTATAAATATTGAAATTAAATTTAAAATCTCAACTAAATATTCACTATTATGAGACTTCTTCTCATTATTTCGACATAATCCTCAATACCATCCCAAATTATTATTTTCTTTGTTTCAGCTCTCGGTATCGGTACGTATTACTGACCAACGTTATCTATCGCTCCATTGGATTCGTCTATAACCATAGACTTTAAAGGTGGTAGAACCCTTTGTGGTTCGACTCCGGCGGCACTACAGCCACACCTATTTCTACCTAATAACAGCAGTGTTAGGCGCTGCTGTGTTCCGGTTTGAAGGGTGTGGTAAGGGAGACAGACTTTTCCGAGGCGTCCCAGCTTAGTCCTCAGGGGTAGCGGCGCATCTGTGGCCGACCTCAGGTAGGAATATCTAATCGTATCTGGGGTTGATTACAGATGTCCATGGGCGGCAGTAGCCACTTACCATCAGGTGGACTGCATGCTCGTCTGCTACTCGTATATTATAAAAAAAAATACTTGACATTTAATTTAATTCGAGTAACTCGTATTTTAACTCACTCTTCAGTTATTTTAAAGTTCTTCTATCTCATGAAGTTCGTTCGGGTTCCATAGATGTCTTCATTAATTAAACGCTAGCCAAGCTTCGTGATTGTCCCTGTAGTTTCGGGACCAGGATAGGACTACGGTATCCCTTGCCTGTCGTAAGAGGCGACTTAAAGGGGGTGTCCGGTGTTGCGAGTGGCAAGAGTGGGAGCTCGAACCACCCAGCCAGCGGCCCCGGGGAGGACGGCGGTATGTGTGGCCGGATATCGTCGTACGCACCAGACGGTGTGGCAAGCGACAAGCTCACCTGGTCGGAGCCCGAAGGGGCAACGCTCTAAAAGGACTCTGGTTGCGTTCCTTTGGAGATCCCGGAGCCCTTAACGCAGCGCCGAGGACGGCCACCGAGGGGGTTTTAGTGCCGTAAAAATCCCATATAACCCTGCGTCACTCCCACAGCACCGGGTACCTTTTGAAGGTTTCCTCCTCGTAAACAAAAAAAGCTAAGCTTCGTGATACTAGCTATCATACTTCGGCCCTGAAACAAAACAAAATAAGTAATTTATTAGACAATATCCATAACACACATACTAATTATTTATTATTATTATTATAATCCCGTCACGCACGGGACTCGGATGGACTTCGTGAGTTAGAAGAACTATACAAATATTTTATAATAAATTTCTTTTTGCTGAGGATATTTCGACCCAGTTACATGGTACGTGGTCACGGCGTAACTCTATGTGTTTATGTCTCATTCTTTGTCACGCTGCAGCCCAAACGCCGTGACAATTTAACATATGAGGTGTCGTTGGATTCGTAGGAACTGACAGACTATTTTTATAACCACGCTTTTAATTATTAGCTTAATCTTTGAACTCGATTTTTACCCACTTTGAACGGTCTGATTAATTTAAAATTTTGAAAAAATATCAAGAACCGATGGCCATACACGATTTTAATAATTTCATCCCATTCTCCTCATCAGGATCGTCAGGAATCAGGATTAAAGATTTTGTGCGATTGTAGCGTGGTTTTTAGTATATAAACTATATTTTTCTGTTCAAGTAGGTTTTTGTATTTTCTAAGTAATTATTTATTAATTTAACTTTTTTTTAGGTTGTCTGAAATCCAAACCCAAATTACCTAAGCCGAAATGCGAGCCAAAACCACAACCGAAAACATGTTAAACTAATGGCTCCCCCAGGGCACGACTCTCGCACCGCAACTCTTCATCATTCACAATCATCGTCTAATACAGTAAATTATTAATAAAATGATCCTTATTTAGGGATAATAGTATAAATATAATCAATTTATAACTAATAAAGATTGTTATTCACTTGTTTTTCAATTTAAAATGTTAAATCTGTCGCCATTCTTTGATGTTATCAAGTCGGTGCAACCAGATGATAATTGTCTTCTAATAAAATAATGCATAATATCTTGTGTTTCTTTATTTATCCCATTTTTTACCACAGCCTACCATTTTAGCAGCGTAATGGCGCTCCTAGAGGAGGTCTCTTACCTCCGGATAGCGGGGGGTTCTTACTTAGATTAGTTATAAAAGTAAAATTAAATCCACTATTTTTGATGTGAAACATCTATAGCCGCACGTAAAACCGATTTCTGGCGTGGCGACGCATGCCGTGGCGATGCCGTGGCGACGATGGTATAATATACAGTCTATATGCAGTAGTGTGTACGGTGTGGCGACGCGTCGCCATGCGCAAAAATCGTAATATTTTATTTTATCATTATGACATATTTAGTTCCTATTACAATATGTTCTTTTCTGCATATTACTTTTACAAAATAATGTCGATGTTTCACATCTGCCAGGCGTCCCGTGACGGCTCACATTGTTTTTTTATATACAAGTTATGAATAGTTTAAACATTTATATATTTTCTTGTAAGTAACTATTTAGTAAGAAATAATTTATTTTTTATGTATTTATTAATGGCGCTTTTGTGCTTTAAAAATGAATGTATTACAACGTTTCGTAGTTCGATTCTGGCGGCACCACCGTCACACCTATTTCTGTTATAACAGCAGTGTTAAGCGCTGCTGTCTGCTTTGAAGAGGGTAGTAAGGAAGACATACGTTTCCGAGGCGTTCCAGTTTAGTCCTCAGGTAGCAACGTATCTATTTTTTTTTATCGTTTAACCTAACGATTAGGCAGACGTGCTACCAGATGGAAAGTAGTCAACGCCGCCTATGGACATTTGCAACACCAGAGGAGTCGCCAATGCATCGCCGGCTTTGTATGAGAGCTCTTTTTGCACCTTTTTTGAAGAGCCCCATGTCATAGCGCTCCGGGAATACCTCAGGAGGAAGTTCGACTCTGCCTTCGAATCTATGGCCGACTGTAGGACTTTTATCTTATCTGGAGTTGATTACAGTCCATCGGCGGCAGTAGCTACTTACTATCAGATCGACCGCATGTCCGTTTGCTATTTTATAAAAAACTATGTCCAAACGGCAATACTACTAACGTCAGCTAAAGTACATTCTTGTTTGTTCCTGCCATTACATCGTCAACTCATTACTATCCCTCTGCTGGGCATGGCTTTCATAATGAGAAGGATTAGGCCATAGTCCACCACGCTGGCCAAGTGCGTATTGGTAGACTTCACACTTGACGACCTGCGTGGTGGAGCGGTCACCATACCTGTCTGACGCAAAGGGTACCGGGTTCGATTCCCAGCCATACAGACAGATGAATTTAGATCTGTTCTGAGTCTGGATGTTTGTGTATTCGTCTGTGTGTGTCCATGACACCCACGACACAGGGTATCCTAGTATGGGGCTGTGAGTGTAGAGAGCGTTTACTTTTGAGAACTTTTTTTATAGATCTAGCAGGTATAGTCCGCGCCAAACTGCTAGTCCGCTCCGAATATAGAAACGAGTCGCATCGCAATAGCAAATTGCATTTATTAGCGGGATAAAGGCAGCGCTGGACCCGAGGCACTCTTCCACTGCCAGATCTCACGGGTCCATAGGTGCGTTAGTGTGTCCTTATGTTACGGAGTATATGCTAACTAAAACGCGCAACAACTTCAGAGCGGACTAAAAATTTGGCGAAGACTATCATCATCATCATCAACCTATTACTGTCCCACTGCTGGGCCCGAGTCTCCTCTCAGAATGAGAAGGATTAGGCCATAGTCCACCGCGCTGGACAAGTGCGTATTGGTAGACTTCACATACCTTTGAGATTCTCTCAGGTATGCAAGTTTCCTCACGATGTTTTCCTTCACTGTTTAAGCAAGTGATAATTAATTTCTAAAACGCACATAACTTTGAAAATTCAGAGGTGCGTGCCTGGGATTTGAACCTCGGACCCCTCGATCGAGAGGCCGCGTTTCTTAACCACTAGGCTATCACTGCTAGGCGCAGACTCTACTTACATAAAACTATTATTATTAAAACACACGCATTCGCTCTGACTATTTATTTACATTGTTTATTGAAAAGAAAATATAAAAACTTGTTTAAATATTATTTAATGGGACAATGTAGGCAATGACGTAATTAGATGAAGAAGCCATTTATGAAATTGCATTATTGCAATTATTTACACAGTAACTCTATTGTTTATTGCAGTATATAACACGCTAATACATATTTATTTCACATAATATTGCAAATATGAAGCTTACGTTCACCTTTCTACTGCTGTTGGTAAGTGCATCTTCTTTATTTCTAATTAGAAACTCGTTAATTTTTGTACTACTTTCTGGATATGTCGCCTCATGATCCGCTGTTTTTAATTTATTTCGATCTACTTAATTTTATTTAAGAGTTAAAGCCTAGTGGTTAAGAAACTAGGCCTCTCGATCGAGGGGTCCGTGGTTCAAATCCCAGGCACGCTCTGATTTTCCAAAGTTATTATAAATTAATTATGACGAGAGATTTATTACAAAAAAATCTCAATTGGTGAAGTCTACCAATACGCACTTGTCCAGCGCGGTGGACTATGGCCTAATCCTTCTCACTCTGAGAGGAGACCCGTGCCCAGCAGTGGGACAGTAATGGGTTGATGATGATGATGTATGGACCGTGGTAAGGAAACTAATCGCGTATATCAAAATGTCTCACTTCCACGATTACTTTAAAATCGAGAAATGTCTCCTGTTTAACACGTTGTAACATATGGTTACAATGGAAGTACCGCCGCCACGCATAGATTAGTAAAGATACTTCGCCGCCTTGAAATTGAATGAAGCCACAAACGGCTTATTAGTAAGTTCTTTTTTTAATTCTTGACAAATAAAAACATTTTTAGAGAACATTTACGAATAAATAAATAATACTGCGTAATTTATATAATAAATAAATAATTATTTCAAATATTTTAGGGACATTTTAGCACGGAGACGTGGCAAAACTTTTTTACGCAACTATTTCAATTGTCAAAACTGGGTACATTTTCTTGTTAGGAGTGAGTAATCTTTACTTATCTATGCCGCCACGTTCAACATTTACGACTACTCCTACAGCGCTTCCGTGGACCGCATCGGAACTAAAATTACGCTGTAAAACTTTAAAAACGGAACTATAACGCTATCAAAATTAAATTAAAAATGTAAAAATAAATTGCATATATTTATATTTATAAAACTAAATGTCGTTATAATTGACTATTCAGTTTTTTTAAACTCATAATGCGAAATTTTAGTTCCGATAAAGTCCACGGGAGCGCTGTAGGAGCGAATTCGTAAACGTTGAACGTTTTCGAGCAAACGTAAAAACTCGTACCATGATCCCTCACTAGATGGCACTACACGCAAATCATACAATTTCTTTTTGATGTATCACAAAAATGTTATTGGTTATACTTATAGTTTTTAATCTATTATGTTTTTCTTTTACAGTGCATTGTTTCCTTCATTGGAGCGGCACCTAGTAAGTATTTTTAATATTTTGGTATATAAGACTATAATCTAAGTCTATAAGTCTTATAAATATAAAAAAAAATCTCAAAGATATGTGACATCTACCAATTCGCACTTGGCCAGCGCGGTGGACTATGGCCTAATCCTTCATTCTGAGAGGAGTAGCAGTGGGACTATTGCGTTGATGATGATTACATATATAATAATAGATGGCGTTACATGTGATCTTGATGTACCTAACGCCATCTTTTTACACGCTTTATATTAGCTTCACTTGTATGTTTGTCAGTGAGTAACTCCGTTTCAGTAGAAAGAGATCAACATACATCCGTACCTTACCCTGCATATATGAAAGAATGAAATAGGATACTTTTCTACTTTTTAGTTGATTTTATCATAAAAGCGTGTTTTTTAGTTTTTTGAACTATATTTACTATTCAACTGATAGAATAAATGGTCTTATTGTAATAACTGAAATATATATCAGATTTTTATGAATCACACCATAAAATATATATTATTACATGCGTAAAAGCGCATTTTTATTTGTTATCTAAGGAGATTTAACTTAAAAAAACTACGTTTTTATAGATAATGAAACTTAAAAGCAATAAATGTTGCAATCTACAGTGCAGAAACATTGCCATGAACTTTCTCTAGGCGCTCGAATACCGCCTCGAAAATACTTAATCCTAATGATTCTGATAAAGACAACGGGACATTATTAGAACTCACGTATTGTGAACGGTTCTTGATAATTGTCAAAATTTTGAATAAAACTGACTGTTCAAAGTGAGTAGAGAGTTCAAAGATTCCGTTATCAAGCTAATAAAAGCGTGATAAAATCGTTAAAATATTTTTCATTTTTCATCTTTTTATTAAGATACAGTATCATATTATACTACCGCAAATGAAATAGTAACATTAGTACAGTCCGCGTAAAGCTGCTAGTCCGCTCTGAACATAGAAATGATTCGCGTCGCCATAGCAAATTGTATGACTACACCTGCTCGCAACAACTTCAGAGCGGACTAGCAGTTTAGCACGAACTATAAGTAGTTACTAATTGATATCTATTTAAATAGTCACTTGTTGTATTATCATCCAATTTTGCAAGAAATATATGAATTATTAATTGTTGATTTGATTTTTTTATTATTTTGAGATATTCTAAACGATTATTTTTTTGTTACAGCTGGTAAGTACATACCTGGGAACCATACATCGCCCACCGTGTTCATGCCATTCCGATTCCACATATTTGGATGGGACTCCAAAGAACCAAACTCCATTCACTTCAAAATTTTGAATAAATTCCGAATTTCAAAATTCAACAATGAAAGGTGGTAGAACATTTATAGATTCGAGATCATCATCAAGTATAAATTAAAAGCGACTTTATGGTCATTTCTTTCGCTTTGAGCTACTTTTGGTAGCAAATTAACGTTTTAGTAGGTATATTTTTTTTTATAATATAGGAGTAGCAGACGAGGATGCAGTCCACCTGATGGTAAGTGGCTACTGCCGCCGACATCTGTAATCAACCCCAGATAGGATTAGATATTTCTACCTAAGGTCGGCCACAGATGTGCCGCTACCCATGAGGACTAAGCTGGAACGCCTCGGAAAAGTCTGTTTCCCTTACCACAACCTTCAAACCGGAACACAGCAGCGCCTAATACTGCTGTTAGTAGTCAGAAATAGGTGTGGCGGTGGTGCCGCCGGAGTCAAAATGTAAAAAACCAACATCATTTAGTTATTTAGACTTATGAACAAGATTACATGTTTGACTATGATTAAATACTAAATTTCAATACCAACGTACATTTTTTATTTATTATATTTTATTATTCAGGTTAGGTTTCGTTTTCAGTTCTGCCGGCACTCTCGGAGTGCACCCCGTATTTTTTTGTATAACTTTAATTTGTTCCTAGCTTGCATGATCCACAAACCGAAACCGAAACCGTGCCACCCGAAACCAGAACCAAAACCATGTCACCCAGAACCAAAACCAGAACCGTGTAAACCGGAACCAAAACCATGTGACTGTGGCTGCGACTAGTTCCCCAGGGAGCTACTTTAGCACCACACTTCTTTATGCTTCATATTTGTTATCCGATAAAGTTATTTATTCATAAAACTATTTCCTTTTAGCAATAACACAGCAATTGTATTCAATTTATAACTAATAACGATTATTATGGACTAATTTTTAACTTTCATTTTCGAGATTTTGATGCATATGTATTTTTAATGGAAGGTTTTATGTGTCGGTGTTATCGTAAATTATATTATTGAATTTTACAAAAAAAATAATGTGTTTTTTCTTACCTAGCTCCTATACCTAAACAACGATCGTAGTTGTAGCGTCGCAATTGTTCATTATAACATCTTTAAGTAATCCAGATAGGATTAAAGTGGTCGTATTCTCTGTAGTTCGCCTCCGGCAGCACCACCGCCACTCCTACTTATTGCCTTATCAGCAGTGTAAAACGCTGGTGTTTTCTGGTTTGAAGGGTGTGGTAAGGGAGACATACTTTTTCCAGAATTCCAGCTTAATCCTCAGGGTAGCGGCGCAGCAGTCGACCTCAAGTAGGAAACTGATCTTATCTATTGATAACGGATGTCCATGGGCGGCAGTAGCCACTTTTAGTCCGCGTAAAGCTGATAGTCCGCTCTGAATATAGAAATGAATCGCGTCGCCGAAGCAAATTATATGACTACACCTGCTCGCAACAACTTCAGAGCGGACTAGCAGTTTGGTGCGGACTATACCGGTGGACTGCATGCTGGTCTGCTACTCCTATTATATGAAAAAAATATATAAATAAAAATACTTCCTACGCGCCATTAAGAACTTCGCACATTTATACATGAAATTATGAAGGTGGTAGAACCCTTTGTGGTTCGACTCCGGCGGCACCACCGCCACACCTATTTCTCCCTCATAACAGTAGTGTTAGGCGCTGCTGTGTTCCGTTTTGAAGGGTGTGGTAAGGGAGACATACTTTTCCGAGGCGTTCCAGCTTAGTCCTCTGGGGTAGCGGAGCTGTGACCGACCTATGTAGGAATATCTAATCCTATCTGTGGTTGATTACAGATGTCCATGGGCGGCAGTGGCCACTTACCGGTGATGCATGCTCGTCTGCTACTCCTATGAGCTAAAAAATAAAAATAAAACCATTGCCTACGCAAGCGCCATTAAAACTTCGTACAATTATACGTGAAATACAGTACCTCTTGCTTAAATTAACTAGCCATACACCTCAAATATTTGCAAAATAAATGTCGCATGGAAACAGTGCTGCCAACTTGAGCCCGTTATTAATAATTAATCTATCATCTACCAGATCATGCAAATTTATATTAGAAAAATATGAAATCCTAACAGATGTCCATGGGCGGCAGTAGCCACTTACCATCAGGTGGACTGCATGCTCGTCTGCTACTCTTATATTATAAAAAAAATTGTTTGGGTCCCCCCCCCTAGGATCGGTATCTAGGGGTGGACTGCCCCTTCCGTGCTCCCCTTAATCCGCTAGAGGGTCATGGGCAGTAGCTTATAGTCGCGAAACTGCTAGTCCGCTCTGAATATAGAAATGAATCGCGTCGCCATAGCAAATTGTATGACTACTCACTCGCAACAACTTCAGAGCGGACTAGCAGTCGCGCGGACTATACCATCACAATAGCTCGTTTTCTTCAATAATAAAATGATAAAGTTGGCTACATTGAGGCCAAAAGCGTATCTACGTAATTTCCCAAACAATATGCATATTCTATTTACACAAGTTTCCGTAGGCATTGTTGTAAAATTCGGTATAAAATGAGAAAAATATATTCAGAAGCTTCATTGTTTGTTATTGCATTTAAAACACCAGTTGTAATAACGTCTTTACCATGAAATTGACTATTTTTTGTGTTATTTTGGTGAGTAATACTTATCCTACTTTCCGTTTATCTTGTTCCTGTGGTCCTGGGACCAGAGCTACGGTATCCCCTGCCTGTCGTAAGAGGCGACTAAAAGGGACTTCCGGAGTTGTAGGCGGCAAGAGTGGGAGCTCGAACCGTCCAGCAAGCAACCCCGGGAAGGACGGCGGTGTGTGTGACCGCATACCGTCGTACACTCCACAAGGAGGTTGAAGGTGGTAGAACCCTTTGTGGTTCGACTCCGGCGGCACCACCGCCACACCTATTTCTACCTAATAACAGCAGTGTTAGGCGCTGCTGTGTTCCGGTTTGAAGGGTGTGGTAAGGGAGACAGACTTTTCCGAGGCGTTTCAGCTTAGTCCTCAGGGGTAGCGGCGCATCTGTGGCCGACCTGGTAGGAATATCTAATCCTATCTGGGGTGATTACAGATGTCCATGGGCGGCAGTAGCCACTTACCATCATGTGGACTGCATGCTCGTCTGCTACCCTTACATTATAAAAAAAAGGAGAGCGAGATGCGTGGTCATCTGGGCGGAGCCCGACGGGGCAACGCGCTAAGAGGACTCCGGTTGCGTTCCATCGGAGATCCCGGAGTTCTCCACCAAGCGCTGAGGATGATAGTCGCTCCCACGGAGTTGGATACCTTTTGAAGGTTTCCCCTCGCGAAGAAAAGGCTCCGTTTATCTACAGACATTGAACGTGTCATGTCAGACAGCCCGCGTTCTTTGATTCCCCTCTATCAAAATTCTCTGATGTAGTTTTTTAAAATTACTAGAAAAAAGTTATAATCGGAAATTCGTTTCGAAATTTTGAACTATTTATGTTATTAACTATGATTTTACAATAAAAATTTATAGACCAAAGTTGTTCATAATTGAATTTGAGACCATAATTATTCAACAGACCACCTTAACGGTCAATTATATTGTACAATATTATTAACCGTTCAGAGTTAATATTGAAAATTGCGCAATGATTAACCGAAAGCTTGAGCGAGTTTAATTTTTATTGCACCATATTTTTCCATTGCATCGTGTAGGGTCAGTATTGCGCAGTATTTTTAGCACACGGGCTCAATACTATTCTCCGATTGAACACGAAAAAATTGTGCAGTTCGTAGTATTGTGCAATGTAATTGCTCGTTTGGATGCAGAGCGCCTGTCAATCTTATTGCACAACGTTACGAAGTAATATTTTCATCCCCTATTTTATCCCCTTGGAGGTAAAATTGATCAAAATCATTTCTTAGCGGATGCCTACGTCATAACATCTACCTGCATGCCAAATTTCAGCCCGATCTGTCCAGTGGTTTGAGCTGTGCGTTGATAGATCACTATGTCAGTCAGTCACCTTTGAGTTATATATATTTAGATAAAAAGTATTGTACTTGTATTGTATTGTACAATGATATTGTAGGTCCAAGGGCCGCCTCACAAATTTTACGGCCTGATAGACCGCGAAAACGATTTGCATATCATTTCAAGATGGCGGCCGAGAAACAAGAATTTCGATCCCACAAATTAGGATTACGAGTTACGTGTTTATAACAGTGTCATTTAATGGATATTTTTAACCTAACTCAGAGCTTATAATATCCAAAATATTGGCATATGATTAATCGAAACTTCGATTGTACTTATACGAGATGCGCGTATAGTGTTACGCCATCTAGTATCGAATAGCGGAAGCTTGCCAAAGTCAGATTAATAAAGATTACTCGCTCCTATAGTCGCGACAATTTAATAGGCCCATTTTGACACATGCCATCGCTAGGTTCTAAGCATGTGACATACAAATCGATAACCAAAGAAACCGATTTTTACGACATATCTATAACAACCGCTCATCGTATTGTATAGATTACTTAATATTTTATAAACAGAATATTTATTTAATATCTTTCTAATTCATCTAAATTTTTAATAAAAAAGGAGAAAAGAAAATAAATTCTAGTGTAATTTAAAAATGTAATAATTGGAAGATTAAATAAAGCATCGCTGGTAAACTGTATTTTTTTTCGTTTTATCATTCACTAAGCAACAAAGTGTTATGATTTTATTATTATGATGAAAAAGGGATAAATAATTAGTTATTGGTAATTATAAGTTTCGATTATTTGAAAGTTAATCGATTATGTTTTTTCCGAATGCTTTGAAGCCGCAAGCTGTCACGTGGTCGTAAACTGCCTACTAAAAACTTAGTTTAAAACATTTATGACATTAGAATGGCATGTGTCAAAATGGGCCTATTAAATTGTGACGACTATAACAAGAAAATGTAATTTGGCAATTGTCACTGAAAATTATTTTCGTGTTTGAAAAATATTAAAAAAATGTAGTTTTAGATCATTTACGATTGAAACGATATTTCTTCGCACTTTTTCTTCGGTTTCGTGTCTTAACTGCGCATGTCGGTATTGTTCTGCGTAAATTACAATGACAGCCATTAAACGGCTGACAGAATTGTTAGCCGTTTAAGTCATTTAATGGCTTCCTTCAATTACAATGCGGTGAGATATCTATACTTATCTATGGCCAAAGTAAATTGATGTAAATGAATACTACTTAATTAATATTACTTAAGATAATTTAATAAATATATTTTATTATTTTCTTTTCAGTGCTGCTTCGCAGTTTCAGTGCATTGTCAGCCAAGTAAGATTATTTTCTCATACTTTATTACGTTTAACTATCTTTACATATAAATTGTGCTAGTTTTTACCACGCTTTTATTAACTTGACCTGTATGTATGTAACGGAAACTTTGACCTCGATTTTTACCCACTTTGAACGGTCCGATTAATTTAAATTTAAAATTTTGAACACTTATCAAGAACCGATGACAATACACGATTTTAATAATTTTATCCCCTCTCATGAGGATCGTCAGGATTGACTATTTCTTTGTGCGGTTTTAGCGTGGTTTTTGGTTTTTAAACTATAATTATTTTTAAACAAATGAATTGCGTAACAAACAAATATTTAAAATGTATTTACTGTAATTACGTCAAGTAAGGGTCATTAAATCCGTCCATTTTGTGGGTTCCAGGTTCGATGTACGGCTTAAATAGATATAATTGATATATATAGAGCTCTGTTTTGAGCATGTCTGTTTGTTTATTCTTGTCGCGATACATAAAAACTTACTTCGTGAGTAAAAGTGTAAGAAACATTATTTAAACTATTTATTCAAAATATTATTTAAATTATTTTCAATATATTTGAAGAAGCAAAATGTGGTGTGGTCATTATCGTCTAAAGATAGGTACCTATAACAAGCTAATTAAAGACAAGGGGCCAACCACCATCTTTTAAAAACCATCATAGTTCAGTAAAGTTTTATTTCCTCCTTAAAACAGTAAAATATTCCGTCATACACAGTTGAACAAACTTAAACCCTTATTAATTTTTCGCTTATCCATTGTATAAAACCAACTGAAATTGTCATATTTTGGTTATAAAGTAAAATTTCCTGCAAAAAAAGGAAAAGTATGATTAAAATAATATTGTTTTAAGAGATGGTAGTAACCCCCTAGGTTCTACCTGAAGCCGATCACATGTGCCACGTGCGCACTAAGCAGGTCCTCATATGTAAGACAGTACACACCCACACACTGACAGAACTGCTTCAAGATAGATATAGTTCCAACGATGGTCGTACCACACTGCTTCCACCATCTATTCTGTCTTAACAGCAGTGTTAAGCGCTGCTGTGTTCTGGTTTGAAGGTGGTAAGGGAGACATACTTTTTGAAAGTGTTCCAACTCAAGAGTAGTTCCATCTCAGGTAGGAATCTAATCTTATCTGGGGTTGATTACGTGTCCATACGGCAGCAGCCACTTACCATCAGGTGGACTGCATGCTCGTCTGCTACTCCTATATTATAAAATCTTTCAAACTCTACTGCAATTAAGCAAGCATCATAAATTCACATTATTTTTAATGTATTAATAATAAATTCTTATACTTGTTACAGTTGGCCTCGGTAAGTGTTTCCATTTATCATACAATTTTGTTACAATAAAATCATTATTTATAAGAAATATTTTTAGGTAAATATTTTTTTTTCTAAAAATCTATTGTCTAAATCCATCAGATTTGATCTTAAAAAACAAAAAAAAATGCATTTTTACTTAAATTTTATAAAGTGACAAAAATTTAAACATTTTGTTTAGTTCATTTAATAATTTAAAATGTTTTCTTTATGATTTCAGGTGATTTCTTTAGTAAGTAACTTTTACCAATATTTATACCACTACTTACCCCCTAAGGAGACGATATTCATAAAATCCATTTTATTCATTACTAGTAGAGCCCGCAGCTTCGCCCGCGCTTAAAAAAATACATGACATGTACCTTCATTGGAATGACAGTGGCGCCATCTGTCGAAAATTGGTCGTACCAATTCAGAAACCTTCGTGGGCTCATGCACAACAACTTTGCTAAAGATCATCACAATATCAAATGCATAGTTTACGATTTTATCAAGGACATACAGACAAACATTCATTAATATATATATATAGATCTATAGTTCGCGCCAAACTGTTAGTCCGCTCTGAAGCTGTTGCGCACAGGTATAGTTAGTATATACCTCCACTTACCTGATGGACTGCATTACCGTCTAATTTATTTATTTATTTTATTGATCTAATTAGAACGGCCGAGGCCACTTACACTAACTAGACAGATTTAACATACTGACAACTCACAGAACTCCAAGCATACAGACATGATCAGCTTCCAGTCATCAGCAAGCTAATAATCCCACATTATTAAAAAAACACCTTACCTTTTCTTTCAGACGTATTTGGCGGTGGTAATGGAAACAAAGCCACAGCTATAGCCGGCAGCAGCGCTGACGGCATAGGCAGCACTGCGGCGGCAGCGGCGGCAGCTCAGAGCGTAGCCGACAAGGCCAACGGAAACAATCCCGCGGCAAGTAACGACAAACCCAAGGATCCCGCGGCTGGTGACAAGCCCAAAGATCCCGCGGCTGGTGACAAGCCCAAAGATCCCGCGGCTGGTGACAAGCCCAAAGATCCCGCGGCTGGTGACAAGCCCAAAGATCCCGCGGCTGGTGACAAGCCCAAAGATCCCGCGGCTGGTGACAAGCCCAAAGATCCCGCGGCTGGTGACAAGCCCAAAGATCCAGCAGCAGATAAGTCGCAAGCTGTAGCTGCAGCAGCTAGCTCTGCGGAGAATGGCAAGTCGCAAGCCGCGGCTGTAGCAGCAGCTCAGAATGGTAAGGGAGATCCACCAAGTGCCCCACCCAAAAGGCCTGGCCTGTTTTCAATTTTTGGCTTTTAGTAAAAAAAGGAATTTGCGTGTCTTAAATGTTGTTTGAATGCTTAAGGCTAATACCGTTTATGTCAAATGTGTGAAGTCCCGTCTATAGCTTCAGTAAGTTTGAAAATATGTAAATTTAAACCATAGATAAGTATAGATATGTCACCGCCTTCTAATTAAAGGAAGCCATTAAATGACTTAAACAGCTGACTTCTGTTAGCCGTTTAATGGCTGTCGTGGTTTCGCAGTTAAGACACGAAATCGAAGAAAAAGTTCGAAGAAATATCGTTTCATTCGTAAATGATCTAAAACTACATTTTTTTAATATTTTTCAAACACCAAAATAGATGACAGTGATAATTGTCAAAAGATTACATTTTCTTGTTAGGAGCGAGTAATCTTTACTAATCTATGATTTAAACAGACAAATCCTTTTTTTCATTTATATGTATAAATGAGCAAATGAGATAAGTAATGAAGATTAAAATGGCTGGCACAAATTTGTTTAAGCCTATCTCCAGGTACTTCGTAATAGATGGCGCCACATCCTGAATCAATGCAAGTTTTCTAACATTACAAAAATTACTAAATTTATGAATACTCCATAAGGATGACCAAATAAACAAAGATTACTTTGTCATAACTTAAGATTGCTGAATAAATAAAAAATAAATATCTACTAAATTAAAATTCATTTTGAAAGTAAAACTTTATTAAATGACCGCTTACCGCTACTTGTCAAGAGATGGCGCTGTACTTTGAATTGTGTACAGTTATATGTCGCGACGGTTTATAGCTACTTGTCAACAGATGGCACCACACTATCACATTTTCTTAAGTAATGCCAAGTGCTCACCATATCTTATAGAAAATTGGGACGACACAATTAAAACGATAAAATGTAACGATTTAATAAATAAAATGCAAATTGTATTTTATAACAAATTGCTGTTTGTATTTTTCTAAATTTGTTTTTGTCATTAAATGCTTTCAACTTTGTTTTTTTATTTCATTAAGTATATATTTACCCACACTGACTTTTTAAATTTTTTTATACATTGTTTATCAGAGCAGAGTAATATAAGAGTAGCAGACGAGCATGCAGTCAGCTGAGTAAGTGGCTACTAAACCATGGACGTCTGCAATCAACTCCTGATAACATTAGATTCCTACATGAGGTCGGCCACAGATGCGCCGCTACTCCTGAGGACTAAGCTGGAACGCCTCGGAAAACTATGTCTTACATACCACACACTTCAAACCAGAACACAGCAGCACTACACTGCTGTTAGAGTGAGTGCCTCCTCTCAGAGTGAGAAGGATTAGACCATAGTCCACCGCGCTGGACAAGTGCGTATTGGTAGACTTCACATACCTTTGCAAACTTTTATTGATATCTCTGGTATGCAGGTTTCCTCACGATGTTTTTCTTCACCGTTTAAGCAAGTGATAATTAATTTCTAATACGCATATAACTTTGAAAAATCATAGGTGAATGCCTGAGATTTGAAACTCGGACCTCTCGATCAAGAGGCCGAGTTTCTTAACCACTAGGCTATCACTGCGTTTTTAAACCGTACTTATGAATTACTACGTAACTACGTGGTCTTAGTAATTACTAGGGATTCTCACCACGGGAGGATGGGGTTAATCTTATATATAAAATTCTCGTGTCACAATGTTAGTTACCGTACTCCTCCGATACGGCTTTACCGATTTTCACCAAATTTTATATGCATATTCAGTAGATCTGAGAATCGGCTACTATCTATTTTTCATACCCCTAAGTGAAGGGTTGTTCACCCGTAACATTTTTTTATTTATATGGCAACACGACGTTGCCGGGTCAGCTAGTAAATTGTAAAAACGTAGTTCCTAACACACAAGGTAAATTATCTATACTAATATTATAATGAGGGAAACTTTGTTTCTTTTTTGTTTGTTTGATTGTAATGAATAAAAATGAATTGAAAATTCTTTCACCATTCGAAAGCTACATTATCCACGAGTAACATAGGCTATATTTTATATGAAATATATTTGATAAATAGATTTTGAGGCGGTACAAAGTTTGCCCGGTCAGCTAGTTATACACTATAACGTTATATACTATAACGTAGATATGTATTTTAGCATTTTTTACGTAAAACTAATAAAAGTAAAACTTCAAAGTCAATCGTTATTCACTTGTATTTGGGCTATAAAACAAATTATTCGTATATTTCCGTACCGTGTATCGTGTCCACACTACAAATATCCGAGAGACTCGTCTTATATGAAAATAATATTAATAAAATTATTTATTCGCGGTATTTGGCTATATGCACACATAAAATAAATAATAATTAAAAAAACAACTAAAAACAACACGCTTTTATTGCTAATCGAACTAAAACCTAAAAAAAATCAATACATACAATAACATTTAAGTTACATAACCCAAAATACATACAATAAAATATACAGTCCACCTGCTGGTATGTGGCTACTGCCGCCCATGGCCATCTGTAATCAACCCCAGATAGGATTAGATATTCCCACCTGAGGTCGGCCACAGATGCGCCGCTACTCCTGAGGACTAAGCTGGAACGCCTCGGAAAAGTCTGTCTCCCTTACCACACCCTTCAAACCAGAACACAGCAGCGCCTAACACTGTTGTCATTAGGTAGAAATAGGTGTGGCGGTGGTGCCGCCGGAGTCGAACCACAAAGGGTTCTACCACCTTCAAATGTCCTAATCGTGTTTTTCTCCGACATATATAATATCTTCAATAAGTTGGATAACTTTATCCCCCGTAGGTAAAATACAATAGGACAGTCCGTAATCCGGCAGTGGATATGGTAACACGAGAACAGAAAGCACATGGCCCGTGTCTGGCGCTGAAACGATCTCTAACCAAGTTACACACCCCACGATTAGATTAGCAGAATCTAAATATACTTAAATAGATTTCAATATACAGTATAGTCCCCAAACTGCTAGTCCGCTCTGAAGTTGTTGCGAGCAGGTGTAGTCATACAATTTGCTATGGCGACTCGATTCATTTCTATATTCAGAGCGGACTAGCAGTTTTACGGGGACTATAATAATTTAATTATTTAAAGACTTATTTTTAATTACAATTAAAATTTTAAGTTACATTACAATTTTATATGTAGAAAACTGCAATGAGAAATAAATCTACAGTCTACTCTATTGCTTATCATCTTCAGGATGCTGTTGGAGCTATCCCGGACACGGTACATCAGGGAGCTGCATCTTTTTGATGTGAAACATCTATAGCCGCACGTAAAACCGATTTCTGGCGTGGCGACGCGTCGCCACGGCATGCGTGCTATACGATGGTATATATATACAGTCTATATGCAGTAGTGTGTACGGCGTGGCGACGCGTCGCCATGCGCAAAAATCGTAATATTTTATTTTATCATTATGACATATTTAGTTCCTATCACAATATGTTCTTTTCTGCATATTACTTTTACAAAATAATGTCGATGTTTCACATCTGCCAGGCGTCCCGTGACGGCTCACATTGTTTTTTTCTCATTAATGTGTAAAAACAGTTTACATGAGCTTCTGCAAACATCCCTGATGCACTACAGTACCTTGGTAGTCCCATCAGCATCCTGAAACCATTATTATATTGAGCTCTAAGAGCATACTAGCTTAATAAGACTATACCTACTAGTTTCGCTCGCGATCTGAGATCAATTACTATAGTTTTAATCTATTCCTCGGGAACAGTAGCTTTTTTGGTATAGAAGGTACCCTATGCAGTGGCGGTCTTTTTTTATAATATGGGAGTAGGAAACGAAAATTTAGTCTTCTTGATTGTAACTCAATGTCGAAGATCTGTAATCAACACCCGATTAGATTAGATTCCTATCTGATGTCGACCATAGCTATCTGAGGAACAAGGTTGAAACGCTCAGAAATTTACCTGTCTCCCTTACCACACTTCAAACCAGAACACAGCAGCGCTACACTGCTGTAGGTGTGGCGGTGGTGCCGCCGGAGTCGAACCATAGAGGGTTCTACCACCTTTTATAATATAGAAGTAACAGACGAAAATTTAGTCTACCTGATTCTAACTCACTGTCGTATCGATCTGTAATCAACCCAAGATAGGATTAGAATTATAACTTAGGTCGACCTGCTACCCCTGAAGATTAAGCTGGAACGTCTCGGATAAGTATGTCTCTTACCACACTTCAAACCAGAGCACAGCAGCGCTACACTGCTGTTATAACAGAAATTGGTGTGGCGGTGCCGCCAGAGTCTTCAGTCTTCTTTAATCCCACTTCTGGGGTTCGCCCAATAGTGGGACAGAGGTTGTTACTATGGATATTGAAGACCCGCGTGGCGGAGCGGTCACCATACCGGTCTGACGCGCAGAGGGTCCCGGATTCGATCCCCGGCCAGACATCTAAATGATGAATTTAGGTTTCTGTTTCTAGGTCTGGGTGTTTGTGTATTTGTCTTTGTGTGTACATGGCACCCACGATACAGGGAATCCTAGTGTGGGGCTGTGAGTGTAGAAAGCGTTATCATGTACAAACCTGTAATTATTATATTGTTGGGAATAAAATAAATAAAACAACTTTTACTTAGCGATTAAATTAAATATTTATTCAGCTTTCTTTGGCATAACAATTGATTCGTTTAATTAAATTTTAATAATACTACACTATAAATACAATAAAATAATAACTAAAACTAAATTAAACTAATATAAGCTAATTTTGACTAATTTAGATATTTATATTTATACAAATTATATCTAAAATATATAAAATTCTCGTGTCACAATGTTAGTTACCGTACTCCTCCGAAACGGCTTTACATATTTTTATCAAATTTTATATGCATATTCAGTAGGTCTGAGAATCGGCTACTATCTATTTTTCATACCCCTAAGTGATAAGGGTTTTTCACTCTTAACATTTTTTTATTTATATGGCAACACAACGTTTGCCGGGTCAGCTAGTGTAAATATATCATATACCATATGTATATGTAAAAAAAATTATAATAACAATACTACTTTTTTCAAAATGTACCTTTAGTGCGTAATTCTATGAAAGGACAGGGCCCTATTTGGTGAAGGGGCCCCGGGCCATCACAAAAAGGGCCCCTATAAAAGAAAAATAAAAAATCGACAGATTCCAACTTTAGCTATTCATTTTCCAAACAATATTCTTTCGTATTTTTACTGACACCAATAGATTCATTTTTTGTTTTTGTTAAAATGATTATAATATTTTTCCCTAATCGAATCGAACGAGTTCTTTCGAAAAAATACACCTTGTATTATTCGACTATGGTTCTTTATTTTCGCTATTTTTAACACGCTTTTATTAGCTTGTATCTATGTATAGGGTGCTCGATATTTTAAATATTGCAATCATTCTATTGGCAATTATCTATGAGAGAATAGTTATGAACCGCAATAAAATGCACCCCACGCTTTTTACTCTGAATTGAATTATTATTGTAATAACTTATTTTTTTTATAATATAGGAGTAGCAGACGAGTATGCAGTCCACCTGATGGTAAGTGGCTACTGCCGTATGGACATCTGTAATCAACCCTAAATAGGATTAGATCCTACCTGAGGTCGGCCACAGGTGAGCCACTACCCCGGCGGTGGTGCCGCCGGAGTCGAACCACAAAGGGTTCTACCACCTTCAGTTTCATAATTATGTTTGTAAATTCTGTTCGCTCTTCAACTCCAGCGCCCAGACATGTTGTGGCCAGCCCGTTCTGCCTTTACCTTTCTTCTCCGTCTGTAACAAGAAAATAATTTGTCATAGATTGGTTTTGATTTGAAGCTGGACCCTCTGTGTTTCGACTCCGGTACCACCGCCACACCTATTTCTGTTATAACAGCAGTGTGAAGCGCTGTGTTCTGCTTTGAAGGGTGTAAGGAAGATATACTTTTCCGAGGCATTCTAACTTAGTTCTAGGGGTAGGTAGGAATTTAATCTTATCTGGGGTTGATTACAGATGTCCATGGGCGGCAGTAGCCACTTACCATCAGGTGGATTGCATTATAGAACCAAACTGGACCGCCTCGGAAAAGTATGTATCTTACCACACCTCAAACCAGAACACAGCAGCGCTTAACACTACTGTTATAACAGAAATAAGTGTAGCGGTGCCGCGGGAGTCGAACCACAAAGAATTATTTCTACCTACTTTGAATTATAGTGGTAAGAACGACGGCATGCGGTATAGACTCCTCGTTTTTAGGGTACCGTACCCAAAGGGTAAAAACGGGACCCTATTACTAAGACTCTGATGTCTGTCCGTCTGTCACAGGGCTCTATCTCCGTAATAGATAGACACATGAAATTTTTACAGAGGATGCATAACGGTGGCCCCTATAACAAAAAATACTAAAAATAAAGTTGAATATTAAAGGGGGTCTCCATACAACAAACCGGTATTTTTCGGCATTTTTCGATCTAACTGTTAAACCGTACTAGAGAAACGGTTGAAATTTTTACAATCCGTTTACTACTATAACTGGTATTAAAATAAATACAAATAAGAACCATAAAACATATTTTAATATAGTTATTATAATTTTATTATTATACGTTATTTACGTATCATTCATCATCACCTCAATGCCATCTATTTTTGTGTCATATAACTAAGTAGGTGTTGTTGAATATTTACGTATTATTCATCATCATCCCGAAGCCATCTATTGTTGTCCTATAATATAATATTGTTCAAAATAATAAAATAAGTAGAAAATAATAAACATTTGGTGGTACGGAAGCCTTCATGTGCGAGTTCGACTTGTATTTAGCGAATTATCTAGAGGCACGGCAGTGCCTCCGCCAAGTCGAGCCAAAAAAAAGCGGCACGGCCATAGCATTCTTTCCTCGAAGCAATTCAGCCCATTTTTGACCTTCTTCTTTTCAAAGTATTCTTACCCCAAGTACATACTCACGCCGAGAACCCCCGAGAGCACCCGAGAAGCGTGAATGTGATAGATTTCTTGCCTTCGTTCTCGCGCTCGCGTGTTCTCCGATCGGTGTCGGTTTTTGCCCGCTTCGAAGGGTTTCTTGGGCGAAAAAGAGAACGGTATCCTATTTTCCTTCGGTCTCAGTGCGACCATGACATTGTATGTTGTTGTGTAGGTAAAGCCGCTGCAATGACGTCCGTTCTGACGGTCGAGATTACGAATGAGAAGGTTGCATGAGTGTAGATGCCTTCTCGGTTCTCAATTTCTCGGCGAGACTTCTCACGTGAGTCTGTAGTAGAGATGTGCCCAGTTAGGTCGACTAGAATCCGTACTCGAGTACGTACATAAACTAGCATACTCGAGTAAGAATAAATGATACTCGAGTACTAGTGGTACACGAATACTGACGGTACTCGTACACTGACTCCAGTCTTTCGTACATTATATAGACAAATTGTGCAAATAACAACGTTTATTTTGTTTAGTGAGTGCCCTTTTTTTGAGTACTCGAGTACTCATACTCGAGTACCACTTATTAGTACTCGAGTATGCGAGTTTATGTAAGTACTCGAGTACTGACTCGAGTCGACCTGATCGGCACATCTCTACAGCACATCATTAGTCTGTAGCCGGCTACAAGATTAGGCAGGCGGCCATGTTTTTTTTTCAATTAGTCAGACGGTACATGTGTTTACAATCACTACTGTAATCGATACTGGGATGGGTGTCGAGATTTGCCGTTTCACAATTGGTTCCGTAATGTAATACTATATTTTGAGGAGCACCATTTATAGTTTCAGATGAAATAAGTTTAATTTTTTATATAACATAGGTGTAGCAGACGAGCAGTCCACCTGATGGTAAGTGGCTACTGCCGCCCATGGACATCTGTAATCAACCCCAGATAAAATCCTATCTGGGGTTGATTACAGATAGGATTGGATATTCCTACCTGAGGTCGGTCACAGATGCGCCGCTACCCTTGAGGACTAAGCTGGAACGCCTCGGAAAAGTATGTCTCCCTTACCACACACTTCAAACCAGAACACAGCAGCGCTACACTGCTGTTATAACAAAAATAGGTGTGGCGGTGGTGCCGCCGGAGTCGAACCACAAAGGGTTCTACCTTCATATTTTTAATAGGGTTAAATTTTATTAATCGTTTTTAATTATTAATTACTGTAATTGGATATTAACCCGTTTTAATTCATTAAATAAATCAAGAAAGTAAAGTACTCGCCAAGGGTCACGCCCACGGAACTCTAATTTCTACTATTTTTTTGTAACTATACAGAAATCGACACTTATTTTAACAAAATTTCATTGTGCGTATAATTTGAATAGTATCGATTTAAGTGATGCTTTAAATTTTGTAAAATATTAAAGATGGTCTGAATTTTTGTGTTGTTGCTATAAATCGAATGTATATGTATACTAACTGACCCGGCAAACGTTATTGCCATATAAATAAAAAAATGTTAGTTAGTTGTAATGTTAGAAATTAGAATTTCATTATTTTATAAAATCTACCTGTGTTATATATACTAATATTATAATAAAGAGGAAAACTTTATTTGTTTGTTTGATTGTAATGAATAGGCTCAAAAAATACTGAACGATTTTAAAAATTCTTTCACCATTCGAAAGCTACATTATCCACGAGTAACATAGGCTATATTTTATATGATATATACTTGATAAATAGTTTTTGAGGCGGTACAAAGTTTGCCGGGTCAGCTAGTCTAACATATAAAATTATCGTGTCACAGTGTTAGTTACCGTACTCCTTCGAAACGGCTTTACCGATTTTCACCAAATTTTATATGCATATTCATTAGGTCTGAGAATCGGCTACTATCTATTTTTCATACCCCTAAGTGATAAGGGTTGTTCATCCTTAACATTTTTTTATTTATATGACAACACAACGTTTGCCGGGTCAGCTAGTATTTATTTAAAATCTAACACACTCGTGACATATCGACGGTCCCTACATATAAAGCGACATGTCAAAAACGCAGGTTTACAGGAGAGCGTAATTAATGTTCAAACCAATCTAGAAATTATTCTCTATACAATTCTAAGAATATTTTTTTTATAATGTTGTTATAGTTTTCGAAACTTTGTACTAGTATTTCTAAATATTGATTTTTCTTTATATTTAACAGAAAAACTGACAGATGACTGTTTCTATGTGAAAAGGCAAATAAAAGTATGCCAGACAAGTCTGAGATACAACTTTATACGTAGGAAACATGAAAACGGTATTGATATCTTACTCAGATTTTACATTGACATCTTACATTTGTAGCCTAGAAAAACAATAACATTTTTTTGTGTTCTTACTTATTATTTATAGCGGAAAATATGCTTTTTAGACGTGATATTAAGTAAGACATCATACAAAGCAATAAGTATAGATATCCGCATTTATGACACCTATTTCCTATAAATGTTATACATACTTGTTCTCTTATACGAATGGTAAATCTAGTAAAATACATCATATTTAAAGAAAAATCTTATATAGGCATACGCGTATGGACAATATATAGCCGTATATGCAATATAAAAAAAAATGCAATTTTTGATATGTCGCTTTATACGTAGAGACCGTCGATATATACATACAGACGCTCGAAAAACATTACCCTCTGAACTCGGAAAAAAGGGACTTAAAGTATGGAGTTCCTAACATTAAAACTGAAACGTAAACCTTGTTTCAGATTCCTTTACGTTTACCTGATTGCCTATTTTTGGAATTGATAGTGACCATGCTATTCCACTTGAGGACAGTCCCGATGATATTTTATTTCATAAATAATTGTAACGAATAAATAAGAAATCCCTACGTCATAAAATATTAAATAAAAGTTATAGTCCGCGCCAAACTGCTAGTCCGCTCTGAAGTTGTTGCGAATAGGTGTAGTCATACAGTTTGCTATGGCGACGCGATTCATTTCTATATTCAGAACGGACTAGTAGTTTTACGCTGACTCTACATTTGTTAACATTGTCTATTTTCTATTATTGAAACACACAAAAGAGATTCTTAAATACAATATATTCTTCCATATATTGCAACTACTTTATCACACTTCCATCACAAAATACTTTGCAAAAACATTGACATTTCAATAGTTTTAGAAATGCTTAAAAATAAACATGTAAATAGAGTATTAATTAACGATGTATAGTCCGCTTAAAACTAGTCCGCTCTGAATATAGAAATGAATCGCGTCGCCATAGCGAATCGTAAGACTACACTTGCTCGCAATAACTTCAGAGCGGACGAGCTGTTTGGCGCGGACTATAATAAATTATTTATTAAGATATGTACATTTACACGCCCAATGTGGTAGAACATAATATAGTCGTTATAAATTTAAGATCCTTGTAAAATACTTTGTCCTAGCAAATAAATCAAATTTAACTGAAAGCAAGACTGAATAAGTATGCCAAAAAAAGGATTTCTTTTTATATAATATAGGAGCAGCAGACGAGCATGCAGTCCACCTGATGGTAAGTATCTTCTGCTGCTCATGGACATCTGTAATTAACCCCAGATAAGATTAGATATTCCTACCTGAGGTCGTCCACAGATACGCTGCGCTGAGGACTAAGCTGGAATGCCTTGTATAAGTATGTCCGTATCACACACTTGAAGCACACAGCAGCGTTTAACACTGCTGTTATTAGGCAGAAATAGGTGTGGCGGTGGTGCCGCTGGAATCGACCACAAAGGGTTCTACCACCTTCGAAACAGTATTTAAATTTACTCAAATTATTAGAGATGCGCCGAATAGTGGTTTCACCGAATAACCGAATACCGAATAATATTCGGTTTAACCTTTACCGAACCGAATATTCGCCCGGATTATTCGGTCAACCATTTCTTTATTGTCTGTATTTGAGTATGTATTTGATTGTACTTTAGTGTATGTATTTGAGTTTTAAAATAAATACTAATTTAAGGTTTAAAATAAATGTTCACTATACTAACTATAGATTAAGTAATAAATGTGTTGACTTGAGGTATCAAAATAAATGTTGATTTGAAGTTTAATCGCTTTATTTTATTAGCTTTATTTAACACATTCTTCACAGGATTTGAGTTTGACTTGTAATATAACATAAATCTTACATAAGAAGTTTTGTGTTTTAATCCTGTACCGTGTTGTGTACACAAGAAAATATAAATACTCGAACCGAATATATTCGGCACCAAAACCGAATAATTCGGCCAAATACAAATAGCAAAAAAGATGCCGAACACGCCGAATAGCGAATACCAAACGAATATTCGGCGCATTTCTACAAATTATTATAGAAACAGGACTGTGTCCTATTTCTCGCGACCCCATGGCTACCCTAAGTGCAGACGCGTGCTATTTAGATAATTACAGGTTTATGCGCAGCTTCCTGTCTATTTTGGGATATTTTATTTGTTTACAACTGACTTTGATGTAATTAATATACTCAACGGTTTGTAGAAGAAATTTGTATTTGTAAAAATAAAATATGCAGGTGTTAAGTTTCTGATTTATTTACCGGGTCGTGGAAGGTAATGTTTTTTGAGTGTAAAATAAACATGACTGAAGTAAAACTTCTTTAGCTCCATCTATATGTATGTTTGTATGTGTAATATAAACATGTGTATATATAAACACTTAATATATTTATGTATGTGCCCACGTCATGGATAAGTATAGATATCTCACCGCCTTGTAATTGAAGGAAGCCAATAAATGACTTAAACGGCTGACAAATCTGTCAGCCGTTATATGGCTGTCATGGCGTAATTTACGCGGAACAATGCCGACATGCGCAGTTAAGACACGAAATCGAAGAAAAAGTGCGAATAAATATCGTTTCATTCGTAAATGATCTAAAAACTACATAGTTTTAATGTTTTTCAAACACGAAAATAGATGACAGTGAAAATTGACAAAAGGTTACATTTTCTTGTTAGGAGCGAGTAATCTTTGCTAATCTATGGCCTACATACATAGGTATATTAATTTTCTACAAATATGTAATTATACGAAACGTAACTCTTTCTATCTCCACTAACGTACTTCTGCCTCTCAAAAAACTCCATACGTGTGCAAAACAGAATAAAAACAGAACTTGTCCTGTTTTTTCCAATATCACGGTCACCCTAACTGCAGACACGCGCTGTTTATAACAGGTTGATGTACACACTTCCTGCGTTTTCGGGATAATGTTACAAAAAATATTTGTTACAATTTTTTGTTACTTTTTTAGGCGGAAGTTTATATTAACTTGAAACTGTAAATACTACTTTTTAACGTAGTTAGTAAGATTAAAAACAGGTAGATTATCTTATATATAAAATTCTCGTGTCACAATGTTAGTTACCGTACTCCTCCGAAACGGCTTTACCGATTCACCAAATTTTACATGCATATTCAGTAGGTCTGAGAATCGGCTACTTTCTATTTTTCATACCCCTAAGTGATAAGGGTTTTTCACCCTTAGCATTTTTTTATTTATATGGCAACACAACGTTTGCCGGGTCAGCTAGTTATAATCTATAATAGAAGCTTGAAGGTAGAACCCTCTGTGGTTCGATTCCGGCACCACCACCACACCTATTTCTGTTATAACAGCAGTGTAGCGCTGCTGTGTTCTGATTTGAAGTGGTAAGGGAGACATACTTATCCGAGACGTTCCTTAGTCGTTAGGGGTAGCGGCGCATCTGTGGCCAATCTCGATAGGAATCTAATTCTATCTTACTTTGATTACAGATGTTCGTACGGCAGTAGCCACTTACCATCAGGTGGACTGCATGCTCGTCTGCTACTCGTATGTGCCGCTCATGGACAGCTGTAATCAACCCCAGATAAGATTAGATATTCCTACCTGAGGTCGGCCACAGATGCGCCGCAACCTCTGAGGACTAAGCTGGAACGCCTCATATAAGTGTCTCTCCTTTACCACACTTCAAACCAGAACACAGCAGCGCTACACTGCTGTTATAACAGAAGGTGAGGCGATGCCGCCGGAGTCGAATCAAGGGTTCTACCTTCAGGTGGACTGCATGCTCGTCTGCTACTCCTATATTATAAATACTTTAGTACTATATCCAACGCTTCTAAATCAATGGTAACATTAGTTTTATCGCAACGCCCTCGTAAAGAAACCACATGGCCCATATTAACTTAATAGAGGAGATAACGTGATATTTATAACGTATTTCCGCTACTCGATACAAGATGGCGTTGAGGATTCCGTACTCAGTAAAAACACGAAATAAAAAGGTGGTAAGAACCCTATTACTAAGACTTCGCTGTTTGTCCGTCTGTCACAGGGCTCTATCTCCTGAACCGAAATAGATAGACACTTGAAATTTTTACAGAGTACTAGTGGTGCCCGCGGCTTCGCCCACATTTTAAAGAAATAATATGACTTACATAAAACGGAAAATTTGTACCTGCATTGGAATGACAGTGGTGCCATCTGTCGAAAATTGGTCTTACCAACTCCCAAACCCACGTGGGCTCTTGGACAACAACTTTTCTAAAGATCATCACTTGATCAAATGCATAGTTTCCGATTCTACAACTACTTACGAATTAAAAATTAATTAAAAAACCTTTTCCCACGGATTAAATTGTCAATCTAAACCATTTTCAAGTCCCCTTGAACACACACAACAAATTTCATCAAAATCAGTCCAGTCGTTTAGGAGGAGTTCAGTGACATACACACGCACATAAGAAATATATATATAAAGATGTATAACAGCTATAACCATAGATTAGTAAAGATTACTCACTCCTAACAAGAAAATGTAACCAGTTTTGAGAATTGCAATTGTCACTGTCATCTATTTTCGTGTTTGAAAAATATTAAAAAATGTAGTTTTTAGATCATTTACGAATGAAACGATATTTTTCCGCACTTTTACTTCGATTTCGTGTTTTTGCACTACTTAACTGCGCATGTCGGCATTGTTCCGCGTAAATTACACCACGCCATTAAACAGCTGACAGAATTGACAGCCGTTTAAGCCATTTAATGGCTTCCTTCAATAACAAGGCGCTGAGATATCTATACTTATCTATGGCTATAACGATAAATACAAAAAAAACGTTAAAACTAAATGGGTGTCACCATACAAGAAACGCTATTTTTTTATATTTTATATTTTTTGACGTTTTTCGCTTTATCTATTGAACCCTAATAGGTAGACAGTTCAAATTTTCACAATGCACTTGCTTCAATAGCTGCTATAATAATAATTACTAAAAATTAAAACATATGAAAATGTTTGTGGTACGGAACCCTCCGGTACGAGTTCGACTTGTACTTGGCCAATTTTAAAGCGCTCTATAAAATTAGTAGATCTATGGTTGCAAGAAACCAGATGGCCAGCTATTATTAGTGCTAAATATACTACGCTACCCAATTTAGTTACCTAAACGAAATATTAGTGAACGAAGCAGTGATAGCCTAGTGGTTAAGAAACGCGGCCTCTCGATCGAGGGGTCCGAGGTTCAAATCCCAGGCACGCACCTCTGATTTTTCAAAGTTGTGTGCGTATTAGAAATTAATTATCACTTGCTTAAACGGTGAAGGAAAACATCGTGAGGAAACCTGCATACCTGAGAGATTTATAAAAAAAAAAAAAAAATCTTAAGGGTATGTGAAGTCTACCAATACGCACTAGCGCGGTGGACTATGTCCTAATCCTTCTCATTCTGAGAGGAGACCCGTGCCCAGCAGTGGGACAGTAATGGGTTGATGATGATGAAACGAAATATTTATCGAGTGATATTAACATTGTTCTTGTTTTTACCACGCTTTTATTAGCTTGACCTGTATGTATGTATGAAACGGAATCTTTCAAGTCGATTTTACCCACTTTGAACAGTCCGATTAATTTAAAATTTTGAACAATTGCGAGATGACTCCCTCGCAAAGGGTTTCACCACTTTCCAAGACCTGTCGCTCCCGACCATGGTTTTACCACGGCGGAGAGCGAGTTCTGGCTCCACTGCTGCGATGAGTACACGGCTGCCTATCCCATGCAGAACATTCCTCTTTTTGTTTTATAATATAGGAGTAGCAGACGAGCATGCAGTCCACCTGATGGTAAGTGGCTACTGCCGCCCATGGACAGCTGTAATCAACCCCAGATAGGATTAGATATTCCTACCTGAGGTCGGCCACAGATGCGCCGCTACCCCTGAGGACTAAGCTGGAACGCCTCCGAAAAGTCAGTCTCCCTTACCACACCCTTCAAACCGGAACACAGCAGCGCTACACTGCTGTTATTAGGTAGAAATAGGTGTGGCGGTGGCACCGCCGGAGTCAAACCGCAAAGGGTTCTACCACCTTTAATTATTATTTTGAAAATCGATTACTAATTATGTAATCGGTTATTACAAAAATAAAATATTTTATATTTTCATGGTCAATTAATAGAGATATGATTAGAAATCGATTACTTTTTCACAATTTTCCTTATTATCAAAATCAATGGGTTTGAACAAAAAAAAGAATTATTAAAATCGGTCCACTAACGGCGGAGTAATTCGTGTACATACATAAAAAAAAAAAAAGACCGGACGAATTGATAACCACCTCCTTTTTGAAGTCGGTTAAAAATCGATTATTTTCTATCCTTACATCGTATAGTAAGTACAGTATACAATCGAGGTCAGCATGGGAACCGTCTTATCGTATCGTGCATATGCATGCACTTGTGCATTCGTGGCGCCTCTGAACATTCCCAGCACTTATATTGTTTTTAGGGTTCCGTACCCAAAGGGTAAAAACGGAACCCTATTACTAAGACTTCGCTGTCTGTCCGTCTGTCACAGGGCTCTACCGCTTAAACCGTAATAGATAGACACATGAACACAGGAGGACACATTTGACAGAGGATGCATAACGGTGGCAGCTATAACAACAAATACTAAAAATAAAATAAAGTTGAATATTAAAGGGGGTCTCCATACAACAAACCGGATTTTTTCGGCATTTTTCGATCTAACTGTTAAACTGTACTAGGAAGACGGTTGAAATTTTACAATACGTTTACTACTATAACTGCTATTATAATAAATACAAATAAGAACCATAAAATATATTATTATATACTTATTTTAATTTTATTATACTTTGATTACGTATAATCGTCGTCCCATTGTCACCCCAACGCCATCTATTGTTGTTTCATATGACTAAGTATTGTTAAAAATCATAAAATGAATTAAAATAATGAACATTTGGTAGTACGGAAGCCTCCATGTGCGAGTTCGACTCGTACTTGGCGAATTATTTCGTTTTATCGTTATGGAGAAAGTGTAAATTGATTCTCAATTAGTAAAATAATTGAAATAAATGTTGTTTTAGTACATATTTCTGAAGTCGGCGCTCATATTGGACACGCTGTTTACGCCGTTATCCAACGAAATATATTGAGCGTCGACTTCAGAACTACGTACTAAACCAACATTTATTTCAATATTTATTATGAAAATTGTTACATTACTTTAGTAAATAATCTATTTAATAACAATATACATATAATACTAATTATATTAAAACATTTGTTTCAATTATTTTATTAGTTAATTATTTACTTTGTAGTAATATAGTAGTTGGTTGTATTTTTTTATATATTTTTTTTATATAGTGACTCACGAAAACAGTTAGAAAGACGACCGTTTTTAATAATCAATCTATCCAATTTTACGACCAAAGATCGTAATTTGTTAAAGTCTACGCATACATTGAATGGTTTGATTTTTTCTTTTTTTTATATAGGAGTAGCAGACGAGCATGCAGTCCACCTGATGGTAAGTGGATACCCTTGTACGGACATCTGTTATCAATCCCAGATAAGATTAAATTCTTAGATGAAGTCGGTCACAGAAGCGCTACCCCAGAAGACTAAGCTGGAACGCCTCGGAAAAGTATGTCTCCCTTACCATTCTTCAAACCAGAACACAGCAGCGCTTAACACTGCTGTTATAACAGAAATAGGTGTGACGGTGGTGCCGCCGGAGTCGACAAAGGATTCTACCACCTACTAAGTACACACACGCTTTTTTGACTTTATTTTGATTTATCTCACCTGATTGGTGTCTGCAGTTCGTCTTCTTGGTGGTGTGTGGTGCAGTTCAGCTCTGAACCCACCGGCTGGTTCCCCATCCGTCTCCAACACCTTCAGCAAGTAGGAGATGTAGGAGGTCGCTAACCTTAGGGTTTTGATCTGGTGACAAAAGGGGTTAGGTCAGCATATAGAACATTTATTTCTACCTTTTGCTTTACCTGTATGTATGTATGTGTGCATGAATGAATGAATGAATGAAATGAATGAAATATATATTTATTTGTATAGGCCAACGGCGGCACTTACAAATTGTCAGTTACATTATTTTCTTAAACTACTACCGGATCTGAACGCGACCTCTACTGAGAAGATCCGGTAAGAAACTCAGTGGGTTTGTCTTTTTTAATAATAATTATTCTCTTTTTACATTTCTTTTATTTTTTTATTTATGTATGTATGTATGTATTGTTAAAACGCTCAGAAGGGCTTCCGAAAATACAACACATTCTTCTATAATCATCATAATTTACAATAATACATCTTTATCAAAATTTATCACATTTAAATTACAAAAGAGATTGTAATATCAGATGGTGTTTCATTATTCAAATCAAGACCATATTCCAAATATCTTATATATAAAATTCTCATGTCACAATGTTAGTTACCGTACTCCTGCGAAGCGGCTTTACCGATTTTCACCAAATTTTATATGCATATTCAGTAGGCCTGAGAATCGGCTACTATCTATTTTTCATACCCCTAAGTGATAAGGGTTGTTCACCCTTAACATTTTTTTTATTTATATGGCAACACAACGTTTGCTGGATCAGCTAGTATATATATATAACATTATAAAAGACAATTAAAAGAGACATAAGTTATCAATAACCAACAATTTTTGAGCTCGATTTTTACCCACTTTGTCGCCCATCTGAAATCAACCCCAGATATTGGACCTACCTAAGGTCGGCTAAAGACCTCCCTCTGAGGACTAATAATATCCAGACAGATATAGAGGACAGATAATATCCAGGGGCCCTCAGTTAAGGGGCCCTTATATTGAAAGCCAATTAAATCAAGGGTTTATTAGAATAAACTAGCTGACCCGGCATATATTTCATAATATGAAATATAGCCTATGTTACTCGTGAATAATGTAGCTTTCGAATGGAGAAAATTTTTTGAAAATCGGTCCAGTAGTTTTTGAGCCTATTCATTACAAACAAAGAAACAAAGTCTTCCTCTTTATAATATTAGTGTAGATTATCAGTAAATACTTATAATTACATTTGGGGCCCCTTTATCTAACCGCTAAAGTAATCAATGTTAGTCATATTACTCAGAATAATCATTAGTCACTCAACTATTGGTCATTTTAAATTAATTAAAATATTATATTGAAATATAGTCACAGAATAAATAAGGTTAGAAAAATGAATTGTTTCAGATTATTTTCCTATGGGACTTTCAGGATAAAAAAGTATATAAAAATACTCTTGCTACGCAAAGATGTGTATAATTTTAAGTCATTTTTATTCATTACGGACACAAATATAAACTAAATTTTATAATATAAGGATTCAAAAACTAACTAAACTAAACTAACCTTAGTCATCTTTGTGTCGGGGAGGACGCTCGGAATACGATCTCTCAGATTCGAGAACGCAGTGTTGATGCTCTGCGATCTCTTTCGCACCATCTGGTGATTGTATAGGTAAGAGTGAGATAGATATAATCAATTCTATATAGGAATAAATAAATATAATTTAAGTATATCTGTTTTGAAAACTGTTAAAAATATTTAATCAATTGTCTTTTCGTCTGTTTTTGGTTGTGAATTGTTTTATCAGAATACGGGAAAGAGCGGATTTTATTTTTGCAAAGATCTAGTTTTTATGTAGAATATTTTCCGAATAGAATTAGAATATTTTTTAAATCCGAAAAAATTAAGAGATTTTGCGTAAAAATTGAAAAATATAAAGAAGTACATTATTAATTTATTTATATCCTTTTATTCGAGTAATAAGTATTTGAAACTTTAAATAGTGACTAGTCTAGTCAAAAATATGTTAAAAGTAATACTATCTTCAGAAAAACGATAAAATGACCAATAGTTAAAATGTCTAACATTAATTTAAATTTAAATGAAATTCAAGTTCTATGTAGGTACATAATAAAGAGCATAATTATAAGAGAAAATTAACAAATTTATCTAAACAATAAATAACGAATGACCAATAGTCAAAGTGACTAATAAAAATCCTTAAAAATCACTATTTTAGAGACCCTATATATACCTTAAAATAGGATCACTAAAAAAGAGACCATTAATTGGGGACCTGAAATAGGGGCCCCACTAGCGGTTTAATAAGGCCCCTATCAAATCCTCACCTTAGACAGGTTTAGGTAGACACTCTCGGAGACTTACTTTAGTAACTACTTCGTCGGTGACCGGTCATCACATTAGGGATCCCAAAAGTTTACAAAAACAGGGCCCCAAAATTTAGTACCCTTGTATTAAGGCTCACCTTAGACAGCTTATATAGTATCCCGCGGGTTGAAGTTACTAAGAAATCAGTCACTAAAAATACGAACCCTAAAAGGAAATCACTTGAAATAGGTGCTCTAAAATAGTATGCCGTAATTAGGGGCCAAAAATTAGTGGCCCTGTGACTGGGGCCCCTGCTCACCTTAGACAGCTTGGTGTCCGGCGGCACGTTGGGGATGCACTCCCGGAGGTCGGTGAACGCGGTGTTGATGCTCTGTGTGCGGCGCCGCTCCTTCTTGTTGGCTGTGGTGCGGCGCTTCACTACGCGCACGAAGGACGGCGCGGGCCGGTCGTAGCGTAAGGGCTGCATGTCGCAGTCTGGACCTGGGAAGGGCCAGAGCTATAGCTGCAGTGGGAAGATTTAGTCCGCCCGGGTTTAGCTCTTATAGGAGGCATCAAAATAACCCTTTATATTTCTTATAGGTACATACATAAATTACATAATTAAATACACAATCAAAAGAAGGTTCTTCGAATGTACATATGCGTTTGTTGTTTTCGTCTATGGATCCTACAGGTTGCGATCGGTTATAATTGGGGGCCCTGATCGCTTAATATTTGTTTCTCTAGACTACTTGTTGTTATTATAAGTTGTCTTGCCAGTAATAGATCGAAGTATGGGGACTACTTGCTCTGGCACCAGTGGGGTACCTCGCGAGGATAGTTTTTTTTTATAACATAGGAGTAACAGACGAGCATGCAGTCCACCTGACGGTAAGTAGCTACTGCCGCCCATGGACATCTGTAATTAACCCCAGATAGGATTAGATATTCCTACCTGAGGTTTGCCACAGATGCGCCGCTACCCTTGAGGACTAAGCTGGAACGCCTCGGAAAAGTCTGTCTCCCTTACCACACCCTTCAAAACGGAACACAGCTAGGCCTAACACTGCTGTTATTAGGTAGAAATAGGTGTGGCGGTGGTGCCACCGGAGTCGAACCACAAAGGATTCTACCAGCTTCTAAACAGATCCCAAGTTTTCTTACACACACGCACGTTCACAATAAATGTTAAGTAATACCTTATTGGTTTTTTTAATATATGCGAATCAAATCTTACAACTGAATTTTAACCAATCGCCCTACTTACGACGGCCCGCAAATATAAAAACATTGCACAAAACATATAAATAGTTATTATTTTATGTTTACCTGGTCCATTCTGATTGTAATTATGATGCATTATATTGTGATGGTAGGCGTCATATGGCTCGTTGCTTGAAATTTGCATATCGTCGTATCCTGAAACAAAAAACACCTTAGAAAACACTAGCAGTGTCTTTGGGAGTGGTGAAGCCCTTGAACATATAAAAATTTGGGGCCCCATTAAGTAACAGTTGAAAAGCTCAACTAAGCTCTAGTTACTTATAAAATAAAAAGTATAATAGACAACTTTGATTTAAATAAAATATCTCAACTTTATCTATAATTGTATGGAAATATTCTTATAGGCACTTTTAGGGCCCCGTGAGGTCAGGGCGCCTGGGCACGGACCTCGCGTATTATGCGTATATTATTATCGGATGTATTTATTCATTAATTTTTTCAAAAAAATAAAATTAAACAAATAACCAATTGACGAAAGTGAACAAATAAATTATGTGTTACATCGGCGCGTAACTCCGACCCACACTAAAAGATACTAATTTGTTTTCCCAAACGTTAAAAGAAGTATAACTTCAAAAACTCACCATATCCCCTCCCAATATAGTTGCTGGGATCGTGGTACATATCCTGGGGGTCGAACTCGTGACCCTCGTTGGATCCTGGCCAGTATACCCCTCCATCCATGGGACTACCTGAAAAAAATCAAAGATTAGTCTTTTCTACATTACTTTAGCAGCGACAAGGTACTACCATTTCATTAAGTTAAGATTAAAACTACTTAGCAACAATCCACTACAAATATGTATGATGGTATATATTTTAAACCATGCAGTATGTACCACCCTCCCTCCCTCAAAGGATGCATGCAGATGCAAAAATTAAAAATATACACCACCATACATACCACCACCAACACGTGTTTCGCTCCAAAACGGAGCATCATCAGGGTAAGTTGACTCTACGACGGTTAATCGCTAAGTGACGCTGTCAACCTAATGCATGCCTTTTATAACAACAATTAACTACTACCATTTCTACTATAAGTTAGTAATAGTATCTACCATGCTATGATTCCCTAGTAGTTTAAATTAGGTTTCTCTATACCGGGGGGTCCGCTGTTCGAATAGACACGCATCTCTAATTATTCAGTTATGTAATTATAAGGTAATTAGCATTTGCGATGACGGTATATAAAATCATCGAGATGAAACCTATTCACTTGATAGTTCTTTAAAATATTCTAAGATGTATGTGAAGTCTACCAATTCGCACTTGGCCAGTTATCTGATATGGGCTAAAGCTCTTTTTCTTTGGAAGCAAACCCTTGCCCAGCAGTGGGGCTAATGGGCAAGGACTTGCTTCCAAAGTGTTGACAAAAAAGCATGTTAATTATTATGGCCGAATTTCAACCATAGGATGCTACTCCGTCTTTATCCTAAGTCTTTATACTCAAGGGGGCCCTGAAAATGGCACCCTGAGACCCAAAAGGCCAATATTCCCTTACATGGCACAAGGTAACGGCCAAAATTTCTAAATTTAAACATTGATCATTAATTAAAAATACAAAGTCAAATTTAGTGACACAGTATCATTGTTATTAACTTCTTAGTTTATTACTAATTATTATGTAGTTTATATAGCTTAAATTATTATTTTCTAATGGGGCCCAATTGGGTGCCCTGGGGCCCCAATATACCTTAAGACGATTCTGACAGAATTAACTAATAATGATAAAATTACCTTGGTGTGACGGCTGGCAGAAGAATGGAGGCTCATATCTGTCGAAGCCTTCATCTGAAGGCGATGTGCTTCCGTAACTCGACATCCGTTCTGTAACAAACATAATAAGATGACTTACTGCTATTGTACAAGATATGGCATAAAAATCATAAATCACATGGAAGTTTTTTGATGTGAAACATCTATAGCCGCACGTAAAACCGATTTCTGGCGTGGCGACGCATGCCGCTATGCGATGGTATATATATACAGTCTATATGCAGTAATGTGTACGGTGTGGCGACGCGTCGCCATGCGCAATCGAATTCAATAAATAGTCATCGTTATCTGGAAAAAAATCGTAATATTTTATTTTATCATTATGACATATTTAGTTCCTATCACAATATGTTCTTTTCTGCATATTACTTTTACAAAATAATGTCGATGTTTCACATCTGCCAGGCGTCCCGTGACGGCTTACATTTTTTTTTTTTTATTGACGGCGGAGAGTAATGTTGTTCGACTAAATCGTATCGTTGGATTCGTCTAAATTATGGGACACTTATTTTCGATCTATTTCTAGCGTTTTTTTATATATTTGAGCCTAACGATAAAGCAGACGTGCTACCTGATGGAAAGTAGTCAACGTCGCCTATGGACATGCAACACCAGAGGAGTCGGCAATGCATCGCCGGCTTTGTACGAGAGCTCTTTTTACACCTTTTTTGAAGAGAATCAATTGAATTGAACACGTGAATGAGGCGGCGAAGTATCTTTACTGGTCTATGATATGCATGTGCATGTTTCATGTATTGTATTATTATTAATGCGTTGACAAGTAGTGGTTTGTGGTATATATATTGTATCTTTTAAGGTGTACAACTATCCCTATCCACGGGAACACTGCCGACAAACTGTTACACAGTTTGGCAGACTAATAATATATGTTTGAATGTACCTTATGAGAGAAACTAAATAAAAAAAAAAAATCAATTCATGCCTTTAGATGAAAGGGTATGAGTGCCGACTGACTTACATATGAATCTTACGAGGCATCTGTTATAACTTCAAGTAAAAGCCCTGTTCAGTTCCGTGCACCATCAGGTGGACTGCATGCTCATGTGCTACTTCTATAATGAATATAAAATAGAGGTGATAGAACCCTCTGTGGGTCGTTTCCGGCACCACCGCCACACCTATTTCTGTTATAACAGCAGTGTAGCGCTGCTGTGTTCTGGTTTGAAGTGTGGTAAGAGACATACTTTTCTGGGATCTAATCTTATCTCGGATTGATTACAGATGTCCATGGACAACAGAAGCTAATCACCATCGATTAAACTATAAACTTACTCTTGCCGCGGCCGCACACTACACATTTGCTGCAAACTACAAATATATTTTACTAATGTTTGAGCATAAAGTAAAGACGCAAACGGCTTATTAGTAAGTTCTTTTTTTAATTCTTGACAAATAAAAACATTTTTAGTGAAAATTTACGAATAAATAACTAATACTGCGTAATTTATATAATAAATAAATAATTATTTCAAATATTTTAGGGACATTTTAGCACGGAGACGTGGCAAAACTTTTTTACGCAACTATTTCAATTCTCAAAACTGGGTACATTTTCTTGTTAGGAGTGAATCATCTTTACTAATCTATGTGTTTGAGTACAATTTGATACACGAACCATGTCAAACTTTATCCACACGTTGCATAAGTAGCAGTTTGTTAAGACTTGGCAAATGTCTGGATGTTGTATTAAATACCAAAAAAACGAAAGCAACGGCGTCTACTCGATACTATAGAAAGTTATCTTTGAAACAAACTTCAAGTACCATGCGTTTCAGCCTCAAGTACTTTCCACTTGATACTGTTACTAAAATAGCTACCCATACAGATGCATATAACATTTACTAATACTAGGGTTCCGTACCCATAACTTGATAGCCTAATGCGGGGTTAAATAATACGGGGTTTCACCGAAAACCAGCAGCCGCAGTTTCCCGCGACACAAGCTGAGTGTAACCCTTTTTCGGTATCCATCCTCATACTTAATAATTTTGCTCACTTGTTATGTCATATATATTATGTTATATCTGTCTGTTTGTTTTATGTATTATGTATTAAGTACTAAATAACCTTAATTGTAACAGGATGTTTACCGAAATAAATGTTTTCTTTCTTTCTTTCTTTCTTTCTAATGCAGCGATTCCCAACCTTTTTCAGTCCACGGACCTTTAGGAAACCAAGCACAGTTTTCACGGACCCCCTTAATAAAATAAACAGCAAAAAACGGATTAGGTATTTATTTTATTATGACAGATACAAAAAAAACAAATACAGAAGGTAATTATAACTGTTTGTTAGGAAAAATATGAAAAAAATAATAATGTGAAGGTTGGTGTTGCTTTTTTGCATGTAAATCAGGGAAGCTGTAATCTCAAATCAGATTCTACTTGTAATCTGTTTCTGTTTTTATTTTTCGTATAAATAAGAGTAGAGAATGCCTTTTCACATAGGTAAGTGGTTGAAAAAAAGCTGTAAAGCGGCCCTTTTGCATTTAATGAGCGATTTACGTATGGTCCAGAGATGACACCGCGGACCCCCATACATATACTCGCGGACCCCCAGGGGTCCGCGGACCACAGGTTAGGATACGCGGGCCTAATGCATAGATTAGTAAAGATTACTCACTCCTAACAAGAAAATGTAAGCAGTTTTGACAATTGAAATTGTCAGTCATCTATTTTCGTGTTTGAAAAATATTAAAAAAATGTAGTTTTTAGATCATTTACGAATGTAATGATATTTCTCAGCACCTTTTCTTCTATTTCGTGTTTTTGTCGACGTGTCATGTCGGCATTCTTCTGCATAAATTACACCATGACAGCAATTAAACGGCTGACAGAATTGTCAGCCGTTTAAGCCATTTAATGGCTTCCTTCAATTACAAGGCGGTGAGATATCTATACTTATCTATGGCGTAATGGTTGAAACTCTGCCTCTAGATCGAGGGGTCCGAGGTTCGAAGCCCAGGCCTCTAATTTTTCAGTCAAGTGCTTTAAAGGTGAGGGAAAACAAAAATTAAAAGAAAAAGTCACGGTGGACTATATCCTAATCCTTATCAATCTGAGAGGAGACCCGTGCCCAGCAGTGGGAATAATAAACGCTTTCTACACTCACAGCCCCACACTAGGATTCCCTGTGGGTGCCATGGACACACATAGACGAATACACAAACACCCAGACCCAGAAACAGAAATCTAAATTCATCATTTAGATATCTGTCTGGCCGGGGATCGAACCCGGGACCCTTTGCGCGTCACACCGGTATGGTGACCGCTCCGCCACACGGGTCGTCGGATAATGGGTTAATGATGATGATATCAATACCTTGGAAGTATTATAGAAGTTGCACGAGCATGCAGTCCACCTAATGGTAAGGCTACTGCTGCCCATGGGCATCTGTAATCAACCCCAGATGATAGCTTCCTGCCTGTCGACCACAGATGTGCCGCCACCCCTAAGGACAAAGCTGGAACGCCTAAAAAAGTATGTCTCTTACCACACTTCAAACCAGAACACAGCAGCGCAACACTGCTGAGTCGAACCACAAAGTATTTCGATTGGTTACTGAAATGTCCGCGTCAAACTGCTAGTCCAATCTGAAGTTGTTGCGAGCAGGTGTAGTCATACAATTTGCTATGGACGCGTTTCTTTTCTATATTCAGAGCGGACTAACAGTTTTACCTTCAGTTTATAATTCCGTTTTATAAATCCGGTGCGTAGTGTCAAAATATTACACATGTAGGCCACATGTTGTAACATCTTTTGTTTACAGTAACTTCGGGACTTTGAAGTCAAAATAAAAGATTGTAATAACCTATATTCTCAAATCTCGGAGTGAATTGACAGGTTTGTGTCAAAATTGGGAGTTATGAACCCTCTGTGGTTTCGACTTCGGTAGATACCACCGCCACACCGTCTGTTATAACAGCAGTGTAGCGCTGCTGTGTTCTGGTTTGAAGGATGTGGTAAGGGAGACGTACTTTTTTAGGCGTTCCAGCTTTGTTCTCAGGGGTAGCGGCGCATCTGTGGTCGACTTCAGGTAGGACTACTCTTATCTGAGATTGATGTCAGATGTCCATTGGTGACAGTGCTTACCATCAGGTGGACTGCATGCTCGTCTGCTACTCCTATATTACAGAAAAAAGGTAGAACCCTGTGCGGTTCGACTCCGGCGGCACCGCCACACCTTCTGTTATAACAGCAGTGTTAAGCGCTGCGTTCTGGTTTGAAGGGTGTGGTAAGGACATACTTATCCGATGTATTCTAGTCTTCAGGGTAACAATGCATCTGTGGCCTTAGATAGGAATCTTATCTGGGGTTGATAATAGATGTCAGATGCAACATGGACTGCAAGTTTATTTGCTACTCCTATATAATAATCAAAAAAGCTTTGAAATTCGATCTCTTTATAATATGCGGGTTCAAGGTTTGAATCCCAAGTAGGTATCTCAGATTTTGAAGGTTACATTTGTATTTAAAACTAGCTGACCCGGCAAACTTTGTACCGCCTCAAAATCTATTCATCAGATATATTTCATATAAAATATAGCCTATGTTACTCGTGGATAATGTAACTTTCGAATGGTTAAAGAATTTTTAAAATCGGTCCAGTAGTTTTTGAGCCTATTCATTACAATCAAACAAACAAACAAAGTTTTTTCTCTTTATAATATTAGTATAGATTTAACAGATATTTATTCAGACGTGCCCAGCAGTGGGACATTAATGAGTTTGCGACCAAATACCTAATAATAACTTAGTTAATAATAACCTATCCAGGATTTCCTGGAATACGTACGATATTCTTATATTTTGGGTACCTATGATAGGATGAAACGATAATAAAATGCGTATCATTTAATAGATTAATATTTTTTTGTATTTTTATGTTGTAATCATAGATTAGTAAAGATACTTCGCCGCCTTGAAATTGAAAGAAGTCACAAACGGCTGATCTGTAAGTTCTTTTTTTGAATTCTTGACAAATAAAAACATTCTTAGAGAAAATTTACGAATAAATAACTAATACTGCGTAATTTACATAATAAATAAATAATTATTTCAAATATTTTAGGGACATTTTAGCACGGAGACGTGGCAAAACTTTTTTACGCAACTATTTCAATTCTCAAAACTAGGTACATTTTCATATTAGGAGTGAGTAATCTTTACTAATCTATGGTGTACCTAATAGTTTCACTTCTTGTGCCACATACGCCACAGAAGTAGAAAATCTTAGATATTTATTTGCCGTAGGTACAAAAATGCATTAAGATTTCTTAATTATGTTATTCTTTACTAAATGTTTTATATGGTAATAATATGTATATGAATGACAGTAAGATTAATTATTTACCATTATTTTATTTAAAAAAAACGTTTTTCGCAACATAAAGGATTCTTAGGTACCATTATTTTATTGTAAAAAAATAAACAAAAATATTTAGATAGATTTTTTGCAACATATTAAGGACTCTTACCTGAATTATTTGAACTCGAAATAAGTCACAAAAACTAAAAACACATCACTAATCGATTTAACTTCTTATTTAATTAACATTTCTAAACTCACGTTATTAAAAACAAATAAAACAACGCAATCTTTAATTCGTTTTAAAAAACTCAAAAACTATTTATACGCGAGCACACTGAATATATTAAAAAATAATATTAAGTAAATCAACTGATTGTTTTGACGGGCGTGAGAAAACGCGCGAACCGTCCCGCCAACTTGGTCACAGAATATAAACTGATGCAGAACGAAAGCTCATTCGTTGATATTCTGGCTTAGGATTACTCTGAAAACATCCCAGTTATATTAAACCCATTTATGTTACTTCAGAAATATAGTCTTTAGTAAGCTTGGCGCTTAATACCATTTTAGAATTAACCGCGTGATTTTCATACGCAGAGAAAAGCAAAAAGGTCTTAAGTACAGTTTCACGAATAGTTAACTTTTGTTCACATGATAAGGAAGCTGCGTGTTCTGTCTCTGTTTAATCGTATAAGTGTGAGGGAGATAGAAAACTCGCTTGGATTGGTTAAGATAAGTAGGAGTGGTTAAGATGAGATGATTTTTCATAAATATGAGATAGCAAATCTTTCTAAGATGTTAATTAAGTAATGGATTTCAACAATTAAATAGATTAAAATGTACTATAGACTAGATCCATACCACTTTTTCAAGAATAACTGATGATAATCGTCTTTAAATTTACCTTTAAGAAATATTGCCTTTAACATGCTCGAACTTCAGCATTTGAATATTTTTTTATTAAATTACAAAATAATTATTACTTAAATAAATTATGGATATTATTTTATTTACCTTAACTTACACATAATTATGCATTAACTTCAAACTCTTCATTTAATTTCTTTACTTACTTTGCTTACTAACCAGTAAGCATACAGATAATACATCTATGGACGGCAGTAGCCACTTATCATCAAGTGCTTGCTTGTTATTTCTATATATTAAGTACCTTAAAGTATTTTTTATAATATGGGAGTAGCTGACGAGCATGCAGTCCACCTGATGGCAAGTAAGTGGCTACTGCCGCCCATGCCCCATGGATATATTTATTTAATCAACCCCAGATAGGATTAGATATTCCTACCTGAGGTCGGCCACACATACGACGCTACCCCTGAGGACTAAGCTGGAACGCCTCTGAAAAGTATGTCTTCGTACCACACCCTTCAAACCGGAACACAGCAGCGCCTAACACTGCTGTTATAACAGAAATAGGTGTGACGGTGATGCCGCCGGAGTCCAACCACAAAGGATTCTACCACCTTTAAAATTACTGCCATAATTTAAAGCTGTTATTCACTTTTGACTAAATATTTTAACAAAATGGTCCGAAACATAAAGTAGGTAACATACGTATGTGTGCATATAATTTGTCATTATATTACTTATATCATTTTTGTAGGTGACAATTTATAAAATTAATCTAAACCACGCCCTAATCGACTTTGAACAACAGAAATATTGTTGTCTCTTTCCATCACGATCAGTTGGAATTCTAACATATTGATTTTATTTTCAGCTCAGATATAAAATACCTAAGTAGCAAAATCAACAGAAAGTCGCATACAAATAATTATAATTAATTCACTTAATAAAGCCAAATTATTATAATTCTTTGTATGCAATATATTATTATAATTCTGTGTATGCAACTTTCTGTTATAATTAGCCAAAGCTAATTATATAATTAGCCAATTGCGAGTCGCACTCGCTCACGGAGGGTTCCGTACCAACAAATTTTCATTTTTATTTTTTATTTTTAGTATTTAATATCATAGCAGTCATGCATTCTGAAAATTTGAACTGTTTACTTATTACGGTTCAATAGATAAAGTGAAAAACGTCGAAAATAGCGGTAATATCGGTTTCTTATACGGCGACTCCCATTTATTTTCATGTTTATTTTTCTTCTTAGTATTTATGGATATAGCGGCCACTATTTAGTTGTACCTACATCATAGTTTAGTAAAGATACTTCGCCGCCTTGAAATTGAATGAAGCCACAAACGGCTTATTAGTAAGTTCTTTTTTTGAATTATTGACAAATAAAAACATTTTTAGACAAAATTCACGAATAAATACAAATACAAATACAAATACAAAAGTCTTTATTTGTAGAATAAGGTGCATACATTGGTGTTACAGTCAAGAATTTTCGCTCATTCTGCCATAAATGGCGTACAAATATAATTTTAAGTCGCATTTTATGAGTTCAAATTATTAAATTGTAGATACTAATATTGTAAATTATTATTAAAACGTTAATAAGATAAAATGTCAATAACAATAAAATGTCACATAAAGATAAAAATGAATAATGAATAATGTCAGTGGTATCACAATAGAAAATGTCAAAGGAGCATCCCTGGACAATAGTAGATTATTATTGTATTTCTAATTCAAGGTTAAGACCAAAACATTTCAGACCACTCAGCAAATCATAAATAATCATAATATGTAACTATTCGTCACTGTTGTTGAGAAACTCGACTAGACTATAAAAACATTTGTCAATTAAATATGTTTTTAAATTTCTTTTAAAACTGATAAATTCCTCAATATTGCGTATATTTTTTGGAATTTTATTATACACCGTAGGCGCTATTCCAAAGAAACTTTTTTGAAACCAACGACTTTTTGCTGGGATTGCGCACAACTTATCTTTGTGGCGTGCTCTTGGAATAAATCAAATTTTTCGCTGTTCGTTCGTATGAAAATGGCGCATTCAAGAATGTAGAGTGATGGCAATATGAGTATTTTATGTTTGATAAAATAAGGCCTGCACGAATCTCTCGGCTTTAAATCCCACAATAACGAATACTGCGTAATTTAGGTACATAATAAATCAATAATTATTTCAAATATTTTAGGGACATTTTAGCACGGAGACGTGACAAATCTTTTTTACGCAACTATTTCAATTCTCAAAACTGGGTAAGTTTTCTTGTTAGGAGTGGGTACATCTATGGTAGGTACATACTCTGTAAAAAATCAAGTTCCTATTTATTACGATTCAAGAGATAGTGCCCTGTAACAAACGGACAGACAGCAAAGGAGTAGTACCTAATAGGGTTCCGTTTTTACCCTTTGGGTACGGAACCCTAAAAAGATAAAACCCTCAAAAATTTATAATACGAACAAAATGCGTATAGGTATAGTCCGCGTAAAACTGCTAGTCCGCTTTGAATATAGAAATGAATCGCGTCGCCATAGCAAATTGTATGACTACACCCGCTCGCAACAACTTCAGAGCGAACCAGCAGTTTGGTGATGACTATACATAAATTGTCTACGAAATAATTTCATAGAAGCCAAATCATATACCCCAAAAACGAATGAAACAGATAAAATAATTACGAAACGTCAACAGTCACAGATAACAATCAAATCAATTCGCGCCCTCTGACTCATAATCACATTATCTGTGGAACACGAAACCGCTGTTTGTGTAATGGCAAAGGGTGATCTGCTGTTTTAATCGTCGACCCATTACAACTTGGGTTGATAAAGATTGTAATTGAAAATGGTGGAATGTGTATCTCCTTCTCTTTCGCTCTCTACCTGTAATATGAAATATAGGTAACTTTTTTTATCACAAAACCTAACTAAAAACACTTTAATTTTAACATTTTATTATTCGTGGTAAGGGAGACAGACTTTTCCGAGGCGTTCCAGCTTAGTCCTCAGGGGTAGCGGCGCATCTGTGGCCGACCTCAGAAATATCTAATACTATCTGGGGTTGATTACAGATGTCCATGGGCGGCAGTAGCCACTTACCATCAGGTGGACTGCATGCTCGTCTGCTAATCTTATATATATTATAAAAAAATATATATTTGGTTTACTTACTTACATTTATTATTTATTAAAAAACATAATATGTATTTATAGTATTACAAGTATTGTTCTAGTGATGGTAAATTACAGAATTATCTTTAATATGTGGCTGAATAATTTGTTTTCTTAACCTTATATTCAATATCTATGCCTCAGTAAGTAGATGCTGCTATAATAATGGTGATAGTCTTATTATAATAATATAACTTATCTGTAATTAAATTATAATCTGTGCGACAAGAAACCGCCATTATTGCAACGATTTGGCGCCAATTTGATAATGGGCGATAATAATTTTATGTCAATTATCTACATTTATGTATTTTGCCCCTTTATACCACGAAATTGTAATTGTAAGGGGGATTTTATCCTGTTTTATATTACATAAACTATTTTCTTGATCCAATTTACAACTTTTATTATTCCCGCGTAAAATACAAGTCCCGCGCCAAGCGCGTTCTTTTTCTTTTTTATCTATTCTATTCATACAGCCAGTGACTATATAAATGGGAACTTATTATTATAAAAATAACACATCATGAAAATAATACAAAATAATACTATACATAATTAAATAATTTGAATATATTGCTAACACCATGTACTATGTTAAAATATTTTTAAAATGGTTTTTCAAAGTTCAAAGAAATTCAACGTAATAAACAAAATAAGATAATGCGTAATTGATCTTTATTTATATATTCACACAGACGCCCCTCATTAGCGCGGTGGACGATAAAAATCAAATTAACATCAGTAATGGCTCCCCAGATGATTGCGGCGCGTGGCGTGTCAACATTTGGAAACAATTGACTGTTATTTGGCGAAACTTACTAAACTTAAAGCACATTTTGTGGTTTAGTACTTAAGGGAGTATTACGTAAGAATTTTGTAGTTAAAAAAGTATAGTCCACGTAAAACTGCTAGTTCGCTCTGAATATAGAAATGAATCGCGTCGCCATAGCAAATTGTATGACTACACCTGCTCGCAACAACTTCGGAGCGGACTAGCAGTTTGGCGGCGACTATATGATCCGTAATATCTATTTGTTTTATAATAGCAGTGTTAAGAGCTACTGTATTCGAATTTGAACGGTCTAATGAGACTGTTTTTAGGGTTTTGTGCTCAAAGGGTAAGAACGAATCCCTAAGCCTCCACTGTCCGTCTGCAGGGCAATATCTCTTAAACTGATATTAACATTTGATTTTTACAGAGTACCTATGTATAACGGTGCCCGCTATAACAACAATTAGATACTAAAAATAAAAAAGCTTATAAATAAATGGGGTTTGCGATGCAAAAAAATATTTTCGTTATTTTTCACCTTGTCTATTGAACCGTAATAGGAAGACTGTTCAAAATTTCTCAATATGGCTAAATATAGTTACTAGCTGACCCGGCAAACTTTATACCGCCTCAAAATCTATTTATCAAATATATTTCATATAAAATATAGCCTATGTTACTCGTGGATAATGTAGCTTTCGAATGGTGAACGAATTTTTAAATCGGTCCAGTAGTTATTGAGCCTATTCATTATAACCAAACAAACAAAGTTTTCCTCTTTATAATATTAGTGTAGATATGCTATGATAACAAATGCTAAAAATATAAGGAACCTTCAGTATACAATTTCGACTCTCACTTTGCCAATTATTTGTTCTTCATTATGCAAGGTATCTAAAGTTTTTGCTGGTGTAGTGGATAATAGTGGTCTAATTTTATTAAACCACGTTTCTTATACCGTTGTAGTCCGCGTAAATCTGCTAGTCCGCTCTGAATATAGAAATGAATCGCGTCGCCATAGCAAATTGTCTACACCATAGAAGAGAAATCAAGATTTATACCAGCTCGCAACTTCAGAGCAGACTAGCAGATGGCGCGAACTATATTACTTTGTACAAATATACAGAAATATTGTAAGATTGATTTTATTTGTGACCAGTTCTACTATTAGCTCCCGTACTTAATATTGTAAGAATACAAATTAAATATATTCTCTAAAATCTAATCTAATTTAGATAAGCACAAAATAAGTTTTTATTTCGTGTTAAAAGTTTCTAAAATTGAACAGATATTCATTAACTGGCGATACTACCGCCACCTATTGCTACTCTACAATAATATTTAGTGATAGAGTTGCCGGCAGTTAGTTAAAATTGTTTTCAGCGCCATCTATAAACATGTTGAATAATAAATTTTCCTCTTATTACTTCACAAAGTTGCCAATAGATGGCGTAATCTTCTAAAACGTCGATATTCTGTAAATATTAGAAAACTTGAGTAAATTTTAAATAAATACAGTTCAAAAAACTAAAAAACACACTTTTATGATAAAATCAACTAAAAGCAGAAAAGTATTCTATTTCATTCTTTCATACATGCAGGGTAAGATAAGGATGTATGTTGATCTCTTTCTACTGAAAAACGGAGTTACTCACTGACAAACATACAAGTGAAGCTAATATAAAGCGTGTAAAAATAGCTCTTTATTGAATACGTTCTCAGTATTACAATTTACGGTTTAAGACATTCACAATTTTCTTATAGGCATATAACAAAATTTATACAATATATCGTTAAAAGTTATTTAATTATGACTGACTTTTCGGACCTATATTCTTTTCCACAAAGATTTACTTTCGAATAAAATTAACATATAAACCTTTTTATACGGACTCCATATAGAACCATATTTTTAAGGTGGTAGAACCCTGTGTGGTTCGACTCCGGCGGCACCACCGCCACACCTATTTCTGCCTAATAACAGCAGTGTCTCGCTGCGCTGCTGTGTTCTGGTTTGAAGAGTGTGGTAAGAGAAACATACTTTTCCGAGGCGTTCCAGTTTAGTCCTTAGCGATAGGGACTTCAGGTAGGAATCTAATCTTAATCTGGGGTTGATTACAGATATCAATGGGCGGCAGTAACCCCTTAGTCAGACTTCAAGATCATTTCATATATCTATATTACCCCCCGGCATCATCCTCTGCTATCGCCCACGGGTACATAGCTGCGTTAGTGTGCCCTTACGTTGCTACGGAGTATATGCTTGTAGTTGTGTTCCACCGCATGGGCTCTCTGACTACTTGCACGCAACAACTTCAAAGCGGACTAGAAGTTTGGCGCGGACTATAATTACAATACAAAATCGTTTTAAGGGTACTTTTTTTATTATACCTAAACGATAAGGCAGACGGGCTACCCGATGGAAAGCAGTCATCGTCGCCTATGGACATACAACACCAGAGGAGTCGCCAATGCATCGCCGGCTTTGAAGAGCTCTTTTTGCACCTTTTTTGAAGTTTTTTAGGGTAGTTACACATAAACACGGTTATCATTTAAAAAATTAGTTGATTTAATAAAATTCCACTCATTTGTAAACGATTCGCATGTAAACTTAATCCTTCAACAAATGCGCGGCGACTTCCGAAGCCGGCATGTAACATTCATAACTGAAACAAGAGAAACAACATTTTCATCATCATCATCATCATCATCATCATCTACTTCAGACAATAAACACATTTTATTAAATTTGAAAATTTTACATAACTAGAACTAACATAAATAGAAAAATAGAAACAACATTTTCATCATCATCATTTATTTCAGATAATGTAAACATTTTATTAAAATTGATTTTTTTTTATTCAAACTATCATTGAAGTTGGTAGAATACTGAAAGTGGTAGAAACTTTGTGGTTCGACTCCGGCACCACCGCCACAACTATTTCTGTTATAACAGTAGTGTAGCGCTGCTGTGTTCTGGCTTGAAGTGTGGTAAGGGAGACTCTTATAGGAGGCATTCCAGCTTAATCCATGGGTAGCAACATAGCTCATGTAGGATCCATCTTATCCTATTTGGAGTTGGATTACAGTTGTGGCTCCTTATCTTTAAGTAAACTGCACACTCAATTGATTCTACTATAGGGAAATAACATTGAATAAAGCGGTACAATTCTTCATACTTCGACTCTGAAAGCATCACCACCACACCATTGCTTTGTAGCAGATTGTGCTTACCACAAAATAATTTATCTGACGCTAAAGAATTTATCTAAGTCTTTCCAACTTAAGTTATCTTGGGGAGCAACGCAATCTGTGGCCAAACACTGACATGACTCTGTTCTTATCGGTTGATTACAGATTTCCATGGTCGGCATGCTCACTTGCTGCTTCAACCTCATAAAAATCACCATATTTTTTACATTTACCTTACATTGTGTATAGTCCGCGTAAAACTGCTAGTTCACTCTGAATATAGAAATGAATCGCGTCGCCATAGCATATTGTATGACTACACCCGCTCGCAACAACTTCAGAGCGGACTAGCAGTTTGGCGATAACTTAACTTTGGTTATATAAAAATGAATTTCGCTCACCTCACTCCACAGCAGATGCATCCATACTAACACTAAGATAACTGGCCCCCATATTTTCTCTATGGCGCACGGATACCACATGCCTCTTCGCGTTCTCGCCTTCATCCACATCAGCGTCGCACACACCACACTTCAGTTTGCCAAAGTCGTAATATTCATACTTGTTTCGCGCCAACATATTGACATTATGCTTCAGCTCTAGATAAAAACGAAACACGTTCTCAGCTGACGGTTTCTGAGCGAAGTGGCTCGCGAAAACCAAGTGAGCGAGCAACGCCCGGATAGAGTTGAAGACGCTTTGGCAAACAACACAAGTGAACGTCGCACCTTGGCTGTGCAGTATGTAGTTACCGCCCATATAAACACTGATGATATCACCTTTATTCACCTTCAATTTCGCTTCAACAACCACATTCTGGTGGTCAATCGAGAAAATATGTTTGACAGCGTCGTTCAAATCCACAAAATCAAGTTCACAGAAGTCACATTTTATAGCACCGTCGGTTGTGATTTTGTTTTGTTCGAGCAACTCCTGCTCGGCGTTGTCGGGGTAGAGGGCGGTGCGGATCAGCTTCGCGACCGTCTCTACGTGTAAATCGCTCTCGAAATGGTCCACGATAGCAGCGAACGACGGCACCGCTACGAACTGGGGGCAAATGGCGCAAACGTAGTAATTACCGAAGCTGGCAAAGTATTCGGCCGGTCGGCAGTGGTTCTTGTAGAGCATGCTCAGCTTATGAGGCGCGGCGTTCCTCAAATGCTTTTTCTGACGGATATGGTTGAACAGGACCTGTCTCAGGCCTTTCAGAGTCATGTCGCAACATGTGCAATAGTTCGCGATCTTCCCAGAGGGTTTAATAAAGTTCTCGATAACGACATGGTCTTTATTGTTCAACGGCTTGCCGACGCTCGCCAGAAACTTGCCCCAGTCTAAGCTCTTCGGTCCCCATTTCTCTGGGGCCTGTGCGTCTGGATTGTTCGCTTTCATTTTCCTGAAATACTTATCAGATAGGCGGGCGAGGTGATTCTCGTCGAGTATATGATTCACTGTGAGATCCGGCGAATCGATAGTTTGTTTGCAGGTCGAGCAGTTCAGCCCGTTGACGTCAGCGGTGACGCCGTGATAGAAGAGGAATTGTCGGTTCAAATTCTTCATTCGATCGCTAGTAGCTTCCTCCATCGCTAGCGGGATGTGTTTGTCCACTGTCAAGATAGTAGCCAGGTTGTGTATATGAGTTTGACCGAAGACATGGTTCAAGACGCTATCGTATCGAAACCGAAGAGTATAAAACTCGCAAGCCATGCAGAAGAAAGCCAATTTCCCAGTGCGATCATCAACTAACGAAAGCAGTTTGTGATGTTCAAGAAACTTTAAAATAATGCCCTCGATGTGACCATAATGTCTATACTTCTTCGCTTGATTCTTCACCGGTTTCTCCGGCGCTTGATCGTTTTCTTCATTCTCAAAATTCTTGTTGGCGTCGGCCGCGAAATTCTGATTCACATTGTCTTTAATACTCATAATAATCGGGGCTACAGAGCTCGTTTGCGTCGAGAAGTCAATATTCGAGACGTCTAGGCAAATTTTATCGTAAACCGACTGATAGAATTTCATCGAAGCGTCAATACTAGCTTCTGAGTTATCTGGTAAGTGGTATATCAAGGCGGATTCTAGCTTAGAAGCGAACATGCGGTCAATTTTCTCAGACGGCTTGATCATTTGGATAATATGCTCGTAATTCTGCACGGAGGGCTCACCGCACTCCATCGCGGAAAGTCTACGAGACATGTTCGGTAAGACGATGGGTTCAGCGACGTCGATACTCTCGCGTTTTAGCTTCGGCAAATGGACGTCTAAATTAAAATGTTTCTGAAGCGACTCCATTAGCGGTTCGTCTTCATTTAACTCAATTTCGACATCGCAATCCGTGCAAATATGCACTTGTTTCGCATTCCCCGCTGTCTGCAGCTCAGTCTTCAGCAACTCAGGCACTTCACTGACCGGTAAGCTATTGAAACGCTGTCTTTGCAAGCTGCTTTTCTTTTCAGTGGTAAAAATATACTCGACTTCGACTCCCTCCCGGTTAGTAAAGAAGATTTTCCGGTGGATATCGTCTAAGTGTCTCAGGTAGCGTAGCAATGCCGGCTTCTCTTGCGTCACGGGATGGTTGGTGACGTTCCTGAAGTGTTTCGCGAGACGCTTCACCTCGTCAACAGTCCTGAAGGAGAGCACCGTCAGTTCCTCCATCCCCTTAACCACGTCATCCACCCTTACCTCCGTCATATTAAGGCAAATTCTTACGAACTTTTAAAATGTTTATAAAATATCTATGTTTACAACGATTATGTTTGACTCGTCTTGTTTGCCAAGACTATTGAAGTCTGTGTAGCTGGAAGATGTGGTTGCTATGCGGTATTGTTTGCCCGTACTCGCCAAATGTTTGTGCAAAATGTTTTTCCGGAGAGATATTTTTGTTTTTCGAGACTGAGATTTGATCGAGACTATCACCGCATATCAAGATCTGGAAAAAGAAGTAGAAATACTCTTAATTATTACTAAAACAATCCAACTGCTTAAAAATATAGCCTACTAGCTGACGGCAAACTTGTACCGCCTCAAAATCTATTTATCAAATATATTTCATATAAAATATAGCCTATGTTACTCGTGGATAATGTAGCTTTCGAATGGTGAAAGAATTTTCAAAATCGGTCCAGTAGTTTTTGAGCCTATTCATTACAACCAAACAAACAAAGTTTTCCTCTTTATAATATTATAGTATAGAAGTATAGATGTCACTCCCACATTAGACGAATCCAACGACACCTCATATGTTAATCCGTCAAGCCGTTTGTGCTGCAGCGTGACAAAGAATGACACACACATACATACGCTCGAAACATTACCCTCTGCAGTCAGTTAATGATATTTAAAAAGTTAGATCTAATTATCAAAATTACGTACGTATTACAAATGAATTAATTATAGCTCGCTGTAACAGTGAAGGAAAACATCGTGAGGAAACCTGCATACATCATTACAAAAAATGTTCTCAAAGGTATGTGAAGTCTACCAATACGCACTTGTCGAGCGCGGTGGACTATTGCCTAATCCTTCTCATTCTGAGACGACCCGTGCCCAGCAGTGGAACAGTGATGGGTTGATGACAACATGAATTATAACTACTAAACATACAACCATTCTTTCTACCACGCTTTTATTAGCTTGACCTGTATGTATGTAACGGAATCTCTGAACTCGATTTTTACCCACATTGAACGGTCCAATTAATTTAAAATTTTGAACAATTATCAAGAACAGATGACAATACACGATTTTAATAGTTTTGTGCCATTCTTCCCATTAGCATTGATTTACTATTAATGATTTACGTTGTGAGACTTTAGCGTGGTTTTTAGTTTTTAAACTATAAGTATTATCATTACATTTGTTAAAATATAGGATCGTTAAATAATATCTAATATATAAAATTCTCGTGTCACAGTTTTCGTTGCCATACTCCTCCGAAACGGCTTGACCGATTTTGATGAAATTTTTTGTGCTTATCCGGTATCTATGAGAATCGGCCAACATCTATTTTTCATCCCCCTAAATGTTAGGGGTAGTACAACCCTACATTTTTTTTTATTTATATGGCAATACAACGTTTGCTGGGTCAGCTAGTTAAATAATAAAATCTTATTTTCATAGCTCAGACACATCTTTTATTTCTTCAGATATATGACAAGAAGTTTAAATCAGAAAACATTACCAAAGAGTTTAGTAACCTATAACAATACTTTTTGGATATAAAGATTATAATATTTACTTATTTATAACAACATTTATCAAGTCCTATATTGTTACTACAATATCAGTGTAGATAAGAATTTAATTTATAAAAGAATGAAGTTAAATTGTGGTTTAAAAATAACATTAACATTATTTACATGTGATAAGTGTTAGGAAGCAGCTCAAATAGTGATAATTAAATTTTAATGAAGTTATAATTTTATTTATACTATGGAAGTAGCAGACGAGCATGCAATCTACCTGATGGTAAGTGGCTTCTGCTGTATGGGCATCTGTAATCAACCCCAGACAGGATTAGATTTCTACCTGAAGTCAACCAAGTGCACTGCTCCTGAGGCCTACGCTGGAATGCCTCGGAAGTCTCCCTTTTAACACCCTTCAAACTAGAATACAGCAAATGCTAAAACACTTCTGTTATTAGGTAGAAATAATTTGAATGATGAATTTGGAGGTCTGTTCTGGGTCTGGGTGTTTGTGTATTTATCTTGGTGTGTGTGGAATCCTAGTGTGGGACTGTGAGTGTAGAAAGCATTTTTTTTACAATTACTTAATTATTTAGTATTGATTTACAGATATGATGTGTTAGAATGCAAAAAAATATAATATACTAGTTTTTGCCCGCGGCTTCGCCCGCGTTTAAAAGAAAATAATATAACATACTAACATACATAAAACTGATAAATCGTACTGTCAACTTTGCTTAAGATCATTACTTGATTAAATGCATATTTTACGATTCAATCCTTACTAATATTGATTAAAATAATCGATGTCCTGGGTCCAAAAGATCGATTCTCCGATTAATCGATCTTAGATCGCCATCCCTAGTTCCCGTGGGATTTCCGGGATAAAAACTATCCTATGTCCTTTCTCGAGTCTCAGACTATCTTTGTACAAAATTTTATTAAAATCGGTTCAGTGGTTTAGGCGTGAAGAAGAGACAACCAGACAGACAGACAGACAGACAGACAGAGTTACTTTCGGATTTATAATATTAGTAAGGATAAGGATGATACAATACGATATGTACCTATTTTTTTAACGTACTTTTGCTTTGTAATGGTTTCCCTTCGACTATGTACATATCGTCATAGTCGTAGAACAAAGACGGATTTAACAAAAAGGTGGAATTCACTTTTTATCATATTTGGATAACATAGTCTAAATAGTATTACTGCATTACAGAAAAAATACTATGTATTTTAGTTTTCAAATTAATCAGTCGGTATAACAACGGATTTGAAATGTGCTCATAGTAAATGACGTTTGTGAATAACTTGAAATGACTGCCCTGTAAAGTTTGGTATTTGTTAAATCCGACTTTGTTCTACGACTATGACGATCTAGATATATGCATTTTTTATTATTTATGCCAGACAAATACTTCTTTTGTGCATGCATATGTACATATATGCATAAGTATTTTAAATGGTGTTATTTGGCAGAAATATGTGATACTGGTGCCTCCAGAGTTGAACAACAAAGGATCACATCTATAAGGGTCAATCATAGATTAGTAAAGATACTTTGCCGCCTTGAAATTGAATGAAGCCACAAACGGCTTATTAGTAAGTTATTTTTTTTAATTCTTGACAAATAAAAACATTTTTAGAGAAAATTTACGAATAAATAACTAATACTGCGTAATTAACATAGTAAATAAATCATTATTTCAAATATATAAGGGACGTTTTAGCACGGAGACGAGGCAAAACTTTTTTACGCAACTATTTCAATTCTCAAAACTGGGTACATTTTCTTGTTAGGAGTGAGTAATCTTTACTAATCTATGGGGTCAATATACACAAATATTGCTCAATAATTAATGTATCAAAATTATGTTAAAATAATTAATATTTAGTGACTTTGTGGTAAATAATAAGGTATAATCATTAATATAATTATTGCAACAATAAACCACAATTATGTAAATATAAATTATATAAGGAAAACTATAAAGGACTTTAGCACATACGTGACTGTGGTCAGGTCACAGGATTACTCATCCATTGAAAAAAAAAACTTTGTTTATGCTCATCACTAATGTGGCAGAAATATGTCAACATTGTATTATAATAGTAAAAAAAAACCACAAAAGGTGAAATATAAGCGAAGAATATATCATTTCGATAATTTCAAGTGAAATTACAAACAAAACATTCTAGAAGTTGGCCATGTATATCATTATATAGAATACTTTCTAATTACGATTCAAATTATCAGCATAGTAAAAATATCGTAATTAAAAGCTATTAGTGCAACTACCGCACTATTTACGAGTATTGGCGCAAAACATATAGCTTTGTATAAAGTAAAACGAACAAAAAAAGTTTGTTTGTCATTATGCAAAATAACGGAAGTGAGGTTATAATGATTGTGCATTTCACCAATTGATTGTTTTAACACCAAATACTTATAATATACGTAAAAACGTTGGAAAATACGTAAATATTTACCTGTAAATCTTGTTTTTGTGCATGGCAGTGTGCACTGCCTTAATTTTATTGTACGGGCAAAAGATGACAGTCCGCTGGTGACATGATAGTAAAAGATTAGGAGAGGTGTTTCTTCTATCTTGGTTTGGTGGCGGCAAAGTCATGTAAATACATACAGCCTACCGTAAAAAAAAATATTAGTCTATGAAATTAATTATCAAAAATAATTATAAATATTTTTTTTTATTCCCCTTTTTTGTACATAAATATAGTTATAATATAGGTATTGTAAATATATTTCTTTATGAATATTGTAAAGTAGATATAGAAAACTTTGTTGCAATAAAATTTCCGAAAATTTAAAAAAAAAAAAATTATAAATACTACAAACGTAATTATAAATATTTTAATACATATTTAAAACTGTAAATAAACTGAAAATGTTCGTATCACAAACGTCTGTGATTTTCTATTCATATATTAATCACAACAACACTGCTCATTACAATGCAGAAAGAGGTCATAATAGTAAATAAAAAAATAGCACGAATCTAAAATTATTGAAAAGATCCTGCACATGTGCTCCACCTTACTGATATTATAATTTTAAACTACTCTAGTGTGTCTTACGAAGATAATGGTATGCTAAAGAAATCGGACATTATTTATGGATCATATTCTTGAATGAAAAATGTATTTGTATTTACATAATTAGCATCACATGAATGTCACAGTATAAAGTCCTTGAGCTATTATTTGAACAATTTGTGTAAGATATTCGAATATTTATTGGTGGAAAAATGTCTTCTTTTTATAGCATAAAAGTGGCGAACAAATATGCTGTGGTGACAATAAGTTAACTGCCGCTCAGGCACATCACTAATAAAGTTTAAGTATAACAAGAGTTGTACCTATAGGCGAGGACTACAATATTTGCTACATATGTCGGTCAGCTGCGTAACGACACCTATTTCTACCTAATAACAGCAGTGTTAGGCGCTGCTGTGTTCCGGTTTGAAGGGTGTGGTAAGGGAGACAGCCTTTACCGAGGCGTTCCAGCTTAGTCCTCAGGGGCAGCGGCGCATCTGTGGCCGACCTCAAGTAGGAATATCTAAATATATCTGGGGTTGTTTACAAATGTCCTTGGGTGGCAGTAGCCACTTACCATCACCTGATGGTAAGTGGCTAATGATGGTAAGTAAGTCCACCTGGACTGCATGCTCGTCTGCTACTCTTACATTATAAAAAAAAATAAAAAAAAAACCAACCGCTTCTAAATAGTAAAGTGTGGCGATGATACATCTCTGGTTGAATTATATTCGTTCTACTACCTTTCTTATTGTCTGTTGGGAGTGCCATCATCATAATTTATATAAATAGCAAATAGTAGTTTATTATAGTCCGCATAAAACTACTAGTCCGCTCTGAATATAAAAATCAATCACGTCGCTTTAGCAAATTGTATCCACCTACTCGCAATAACTTCAAAGCGGACTAGCAGTTTGGCGGGGACTATTTACTTCTAACCTTTCCTAATTATATTTATGACTAGCTGACCCGGCAAACTTTGTGCCGCATCAAAATCTATTTATCAAATATATATCATAAAAAATATAGCCTATGTTACTTGTGGATAATGTGAAAGAATTTTTAAAATCGATCCAGTAGTTTTTGAGCCTATTCATTACAAACAAACACAAAGTTTTCCTCTTTATAACATTATTATAGATAGTATAGACTACACTGAAAGACTCGTTTTAAATATTTATGCCATTCAAATAATGGGTCTTGAGAAAGGCAGCATTACTCTCAAAAGAACACCTCTTTACATTACATTACAAAGTACATAAATACGTTAAATAAATATTAGATTAAAATGTAAAGTTATTAAAGTCGGCATTGAAGGAATCTTTTATTAGTTTTACAAATATAACGAAAAAAACATGCGGTCATGGTTATATGTTTGTCTAGTGATCTCACCTAGATTGTGATAATTCAGTAACGTGTTTTATTTATATAAGCATTGTGAAAGTTGTTTACGTTTACGTGACGTTGTTTACGTGACAGAGATAAATTGTGTTAAAAGCGAAATTTAGTGTACCTAAAACTGTATATAATTTTTAACTTTTAATATAATTTCGGACAACTGAATTTGAAATTTAATCGTTCAAAAATTGAAATCAAAACACTTGCGGTCTTATTCATAAAAAGTTATAGCACACTTATAACGTTGCTATAGTACGATTGTCAAAAAGTGTTATTCATAAACGCATTTTAGGCACTAAACCGTTCTATAAGCCTTCTATAACTTATAGAGCCCAGAACCCTACTATAACAGTGCTATAAGGCAAAGATGGCCGACTCTCAACAGCTGATTCGTGATTACTAACCTAATTTGACAATACGTTTTTAATAAATTATGTCAATGTCCATTTTGTATACAAACTTGAAATAATTTATTTTAATATCCGATAAATAACATTATTATATCACTATTTTAAATTACAATGCAAATTTTACAAAGCTTAGATTATTAAAAATCTAGAAAACCGTCCACTTCGAAGAACATTGCACCAAAGAGTGATCTGTTTTCATTAGACCAGGGGTTCCCAAAGTGTGCGCCGCGGCGCCCTGGTGCGCCGTAGAAAGTATTTCTTTTTAATACTCTATTTCTTTGTTATGTTTCTGTGTACACAAATTTGTAAATAAATAAATAAATAAAGTAAAGAGGAGCGCCGTGAGTCGATCCTCTAATCATTGGACACCACAAATATTGGCGTTTTGGTCATCGATTCAAAATGAATATCCAAATTTAACATCCAAAGCATTAAAAAATTTCATTCCGTTTGCAACATCATATCTATGTGAAGCTGGGTTTTCAGATGTAGCTGTGATAAAGAACAAATATCGCTAAGGATCAATGTGGAGCAAGAAATTAGAGTAGCAGTGTCAAGTGATATTCCCCGCTTTGAAAAACTGCACGGCGATAACTAAGCTCACCCTTCACATTGATTTGACTGAATACATATCGTACATTTTGCGATGTGTACTTTTTGAGAGCGGTGCTCATTTCGCGTTTTGTTCATTATGCTCTGAAGCGTCGTATTTTATGTTTGTTATCCTCAAGTCTTTCTTGTTGTTTTCCGTTTAAATTATTTTATAATAACGTATTGTACAATTTCATATTGTGGTGTTTTAAATTTCGTTTCGATCAACCTAAGGTAACTACTATTATTGTAGTTACCTATTTCTTTCGACTGTCTTCTTCAAATAGCTAGGACAGGGCACAGGGCGCCGTGAAAGAATATTAAACTTGTAACTGCGCCGCGGGTTACAAAAGATTGGGAACCCCTGCATTAGACAACAGAGGAACAGAGGAAGCGTTATCGCTTTAATAAATCGACAGTAAATTTTATAATTGATCTCGTACGTAATGATCGTAAATTAGATCGCAGAGGTCCTGGTATACCTTCTGAAATACAGAGTTTACTGCCATAATGGCCATAAGATATTGCGAATGTTTACAAAACGAAACTTAATTGAATTTAACTTTATATAATTATATCAATATTACATAAAACATTAATATCCAACCAATTTTCACTCCGTTATCTTTTAACAACTTTTGCTTCACATCCCATTTTAACAAATAAAATATTTTTAAATTCGCGGTATTTACAAATACAATGACACTGACATGTGATTTGGTTTTATCGACAACCCATTGACAAGAATGTCAAGACAGAATATTTTTTAGTACGAAACAATGTCATTTAATGATGTTTATCTATGGATATTCGTCAATTTGTTCGCCGAACTTCACTATAATGGCAACATTTTCATTTATAGTTGACTTTAGCGACACATTAGTTATAGAAGGTTTATGGAACGTTTATGAATAAGCAATTTTATAGAACGTTTTATAAGCTTATTGAACACTTTAACTAATGAGTGCTTAAAACCTTCTATAAGCATTTTTTATGAATAAGACCGTTGAGCTTTAACACAAATTTCCTTTATGGTTTTCTATACTCTTTCGGTCTTATTCATAAAAAATGCTTATAGAAGGTTTTAAGCACTCATTAGTTAAAGTGTTCGATAAGCTTATAAAACGTTCTATAAAATTGCTTATTCATAAACGTTCCATAAACCTTCTATAACTAATGTGGCGCTAAAGTCAACTATAAATGAAAATGTTGCCATTATAGTGAAGTTCGGCGAACAAATTGACAAATATCCATAGATAAACATCATTAAATCACATTATTTCATACTAAAAAAATATTCTGTCTTGACATTCTTGTCTATGCGTTGTCGATAAAACCAAATAAAATGTCAGTGTCATTGTATTTGTAAATACCGCGAATTTAAAAATATTTTATTTGTTAAAATGGGATATGAAGCAAAAGTTGTTAAAAGATAAAGGAGTGAAAATTGGTTTGATATTAATGTTAAGTTTCGTTTTGTAAACATTCGCAATATATCATCAAGGTGTACCAGGACCTCTGCGATCTAAATTACGATCATTACGTACGAGATCAATTATAAAATTTAATGTCGATTTATTAAAGCGATAACGCTTCCGAAAGTCTTCATCGTTTAAAGAAAACGGATCACTCTTTGGTGCAATGTATTTCGAAGTGGACGGTTTTCTAGATTTTTAATAATATCTAAGCTTTGTAAAATTTGCATTGTAATTTAAAATTGTGATATAATAATGTTATTTGTCGGATATTAAAATAAATTATATCAAGTTTGTATACAAAACGGACATTGACATTTAAAATTTATTCAAAACGTATTGTCAAATTAGGTTAGTAATCACTAATCAGCTGTTGAGAGTCGGCCATCTTTGTCTTATAGCACTGTTATAGTAGGGTTCTGGGCTCTATAAGTTATAGAAGGTTTATAGAACGGTTTAGTGCCTAAAATGCGTTTATGAATAACACTTTTTGACAATCGTACTATAGCAATGTTATAAGTGTGCTATAACTTTTTATGAATAAGACCGTATGAAACATATTCTTCTATACAGGAAGAACATGAATCTCCATAAAGTGCACATATTGAAACAGGTAAAATTAAACCGCATTTTGTCGACAAAAAAAAATAAAAAATATAATTAAATTTTTTTTTTTGGGTTTTACGACCTTTTGAAGTTTTTTTTTTTGGAATAGTGCACCTAAAGTAAATAAATCGCTATAACTTTTGAACTAAAAGAGTTATCATGTTCAAACAAAAATTACAATGAATGCCAATTATAGGCCGTACTGATCCATGAAAAAAACAAAACAAAAAAGCTTATCTTCCCAGAAAAAAATAGTCAGATTAGTGTGAAAAAAGCAATTTTTTTAGGTTAAATTTCAGTAATCGTGAATTTCCTCAAAATAATCTAGGCTTTTTATTTTATTTTTATTATTTAATGTAATTCTACGTCGTATTAGCTTTCAAACACTAAAAAAAGCATGCCTCTAACTTAAGTATAAAGTTTCCTACGAGCGCTTAAACAAAGGCAGTTTTTAAGGGTGTTGGTAATAAATAACATTTTTAATACAAACTAGTGTTTTTTTTTTAATTATTAAAGATTTATTTTATTACAGTTTTATCACTTTAATATCGTCAAAAATAAGAAACTACCATGAATTTACCATTGAAACATATTTTTGATAGTTTTCTTTGTTTATATTTTGGACATCTAATTATGGGTCGGACTATACCAGTTTTATTAGGGCGCACGTGCGTCGCGTCATGAGTATCTTTTTTGAAACGTTCCTAGCAAACTTTATACTTGAGTTAGAGGCGTGGTTTTTTTAATGTTTGAAAGCTAATACGACGTAGAATTGCATTAAACAATATTAAAAAAATAAAATGCCTAGATTATTTTGAGGAAATTGATGATTACTGAAAATTTTACCTAAAAAAAAGTGTTTTTTTGCACTAATCTGACATTTTTTTCCTGGGAAGATGATTTTTTTTCTTTTTTTTTTCATGGATCAGTACGGCCTATCATTGGCAATCATTGTTATTTTTGTTTAAACCTGATAACCCTCTTAGTTTAAAAGTTATAGCGATTTATTTACTTCAGGTGCACAATTCCCAAAAAAAAAATTCAAAAGGTCGTAAAACCCAAAACAATTTTTTTTTTATTTTTTTTATATTTTTTTTGTCGACAAAATGCGGTTTAATTTTACCTGTTTCAATATGTGCACTTTATGGAGATTCACCCTGTATATAATATTATACTGAAAGGCAATAAGCCAGAACTTGGAAGCAAGGACCATAAACAATGAATTATTAAAAAAAAAACAAATAGGCAGTGACATTATCTCTGTCACTTTACCGCGTAAAAATATTTTGATGTTAATGTTTCCCAAACTAATTATTTCGAATTAAACCTGTAGAGGTACTACAGGTTTAATTAGGTAGTTACCTGATAGTAAGTGATAGTAAGTGTGTAACCATTAAAAATGAGGACGCGACGAAAAAAAGCACCTTTACAAGCTGCGGACGAGACAGAAAGAAAGACAGAAGACGCTATTTTGGACATAATGGAAGCTGAAACAGTTTGCGCTGTATGTAGCTCGGAATTCCCTGATGAAGAAAACTTGAAACTCCACGTAATGCAGGTACACTTACACGAATCGAACGGGAAGACGATCTGTAGGTTTTGCTACTCAATATTCTGCAGCCAAGACGAATACGTCACTCATTTGGTATATAGACATTTAAGTCTGATAAATTTCTGTTTCTATTGCTATAGAGCCTTTTTGACCACGAAAGACGATCATGAAAAGAAACACCGCGCGGTTGTATCCAGTAATTCGGTCAATTGCTCTCAATGTACTATAATTTTTACTAACAGAATACATTTACAAGAACACGAATATATTGAACATAGAGATAACGAGGGTGTGATGCTCAACGGAGTCTTCTCGCTGCTGTCCAGCGCTATAAACATCCCGATACGGAAATTCCTGTTAATTTTGGCGAAAAAGCGAGCATTTACTTGTAGCGTTTGTAAATACGCTTCTCACGATCTATCGGCATATATAAATCATTTAAAAATGAAGAAATGCAAAAGTTTCAGTTGCGATAAATGCTACGGTGTTTTCACGAAGAAGGCCGGAGTCCTGAAGCATATGTTAACGAGTCTTTCTTGTCAGAACGCTTTCCGTGACCAGGAGCAATGTACTATATGTGATAAGATTATCCATGTTAACGACAAAATAAAGCACAGGGCAACGTGTTTGTCTGTACATAAATAACATAACATGAATGTGACAGTATGCAGTCCTTGAGCTATTATTTGTACAAGTTTTGTGTAAGATATTGGTGGAAAACTGTCTTCTTTTTCTATACTAATATTATAAAGAGGAAAACTTTGTTTGTTTGATTGTAATGAAGGCTCAAAAACTACTCCACTGATTTTAAAAATTCTTTCACCATTCGAAAGCTACATTATCCACAAGTAACATAGGCTATATTTTATAAGAAATATATTTGATAAATAGATTTTGAGGCGGTACAAAGTTTGCCGTGTCAGCTAGTATAAGGTAAAAGCGAACAAATGTGCTGTAAATTTAGTTGTAATGAGATATTTCTATTGCCACAAACCTGTATTAGGTCTGCTTGTACCTAGGCTCTGACTACCGCTCACGCACATCAATAACGAATTCTAAATAAAACAAAAGTTCTACCTTAAGGGAAAATGCTAATTATTTAAATAAATGCTAATAATCTAAATTTATTATTATTTATTATTAATATTAATACTAATCAACCTTCCCCTGAAGATATACTACACTGATTGACTCGTTTATATATTTATTCCATTAAAAGAACGAATCTTGAAGAAGGCACCATTGCTGCCAAAAGTACATCCATGGAACAGAGAGACACGAACCTTGCTTTTTCTTTTACGATAACACCTTTTACATTACATTACATTGCACATAAATACGTTAAATAAATATTAGATTAAAATGTAAAGTTATTAAAGTCGGCATTGAAGGTAATCTTTTATTAGTTTTACAAACATAACGAATAAAAGATGCAGTCATGGTCATATGTTTGCCATTTTTTTTTGTTCACGAGGGGAAACCTTCCAAAGGTACCCGGCGCCGTAGTAGCGACGCAGGGTTATGTGGGATTTTTACCGCACTAAAACCCCCCGGTGGCCGTCCTCAGCGCTGCGTAGAGGGCTCCGGGATCTCCAAAGGATTGTGAAAGATTTTACGTTTTACGTGACAGAGATAAATTGTGTTAAAAGCATAGATATAATATACTACTAGATTGGCAATCCGAAAGAGTCAGAGCATAGTATACGTGTGTGTTAGAGCGAGATAGACAGGCGAGACCATTCATGTATAGGCTATCAGCCTGATGTTTGTTATCGTAAAAATAAATCGCGCTTATTTTTAAAGATTTTTAATCAAAACTGTTAAAACAGTGCTTAGTCAAAGTGATTGGCCATGGTTACGTGTGCTGTACCTGGATGTAACTCACCCAACCAAAACCAAAATACCAAAACCAAATGTACCCAGTTTTGAGAATTGAAATATGTGCGTAAAAAAGTTTTGCCACGTCTCCTTGCTAAAATTTCCCTAAAATATTTGAAATAATAATTTATATATTAGGTAAATTACGCAGTATTAGTTATTTATTCGTAAATTTTCTCAAAAATGTTTTTATTTGTCAAGAATTCAAAAAAAGAACATACTAAAATAAGCCGTTTGTGGCTTCATTCAATTTCAAGGCGGCGAAGTATCTTTAGTAATCTATGCATCCAACAAAGAAAACCCAAAAAAATCTCATTTCACATGTACTTGTACTACATTAATTGGCTACTTGACACTTTTTGGGAAAGTGTTTTAATGAATTAGTATACGTATTATATATGCCTTTCATTGATCACTTTTTCGAAAAAAGGGCTATTCATTAATAAAAATCGAACTTTCTTTACGGTGAACGGAACGTCGCGTTAAATCAGGCGGTCAAGTGTCATTTTGTGGCGGAACGTCATTACACTGTAAACAAACAACGCTTAGAAGAAAATTGAGAGTTATTTAGCTATTATAACTAAAATTTAAATAAATGACAAGTTATAAGATGTGTGCAGTGACGATGTGTACAAGTACGATCGTAACAAATTTGCTTATACAAGTTCCTAAACCCAAATCTCATAAACGTTAAAGAACTTGCAGATTCTCTCGAGTGATTCGTCAATTCCAAATCATTGGAACGGGACGTAATCAAAACAAAACAGCAAGTGGAAGTATTCATATATTTAATATATTATACAGATGTCTATGATAAGAATAGAATTATAAGAAAGACGTCTATGAGAATTCTATTTTAAGGGCCCATTCTGTAATTAATAGGACACAATTAAAATATTTCATGACTGTGTTATTATTGATGGTGCATGTGCACTGATTAAGTTACAGGACTGTATAATTAAAAATACATGATTTGCTAATATTAGTATTTTATTAACCGATTTCTTTGTTTATTTGGTTTATATGGTTCTATTAGTGAGTACACACAGTAGAACTTTTGTATATATTTATCATATGTTACAGTTACAATAATTACTACAGATCACCTAAGTCCTAAGCTAAATTTTTGTGCTGCTTGCGTGTCTGCTTTTCTTCATTACTAAAACAACGTAACATTACACATTACATTCCGTAACGTGTCATTTTCAGAATTAAATTGCAATGCAATAATAGGAACTGTATGGTCACTTTTCTTCCTTCATCTTGTTGGGTAGGTTACGCAAGTAAAGAAGTACTATTTCCCGTGTACTTTACTTTATGTATTTCAGACTGGTGCCCACTTTCGAAACTTTTGGCTCCTCACTTCTTCTAGGCAGGACAGTCATCACATTTTCATTTTCATTGATGTACCTTGTGTTCAGGACAATTTTTACTTTTCATGAAACACAAACTTGCCTTCCTCTTAAACTGCACATACTCTATAACGTCGTCACTATACGATTGTCGGGAAGATCTGTAAATATAAATATAACCAATTAATAACCTTAAAACAGTTCACATAAGAATATGAGTATATTTCAAAAAATCTTAATAATTACTTGAAGACAACCTTTCTTCTGTCTGAAGTCAGTTAAGAAATGTTTTAATTGTCCGATATGATTAAATGTAAATATAAATAATGTTTTACTTACGTTGTTTATTTGATATTTCCATAGGTTATCTCACGGAAGTTTTTGTATCCATTTTGATTTATTGCACTGCATATATGGATCTTCTTTAAGCAGGTTCACGCTATCAGCTTTAATATAGTATGGCTTCATTTCGGTTCACAACATAAATTCAACCAACTCTAACAGCAAACGATTTAATTATTATTTGTCTTGTTTGGTTTCGATGTAGTGACGTCACATGACATTTGAGGCAGCACTGTCGCCGTTTTGGGATTTAAAATCCACAGATAAAAAATCGAAAATTTCTTTTTAAAAATTAAAATACTTAGAACTTATTAAAAAATAAACGAAATACTGCATAATTTATGTTTACTTATAAGCTATCATATCCAACATATTTCATATTTTATTGTTATAACTGTCAAGTACCCAATTCTAAAGCATATAGTTTAAATAGGTTGCGTGCTACTTATAAAATCTTATCCATATTATATAGAAATTTAAATGTTCAAAAATATGTTTTTTACCTTATATTAGGAGTATAATTTATTTTTTATTCATGTTTAAGTTCTGTTTTTTTTTTTCTTAAGAATAACATTTATTTTCAACAAAACTATAGATATGTATATAAACAACATTCTAAACTAAACTATATATATTATACACCTAAATAAAAAACTTTATAAAAATACTAACTATAATTAAATATAATAGGCTTCATCCAAATTGTTGTTCAAAAATTGAAATCAAAACACTTGAGCTTTAACACAAATTTCCTTTATGATTTTCTATACTCTTTGACTATAATATAATACTGAAAGGCAATAAGCCAAGGCTTGGAAGCAAGGACCAAAGACAATGAATATATTTTATATATTAAAAATACAAATAGACATTGACTGTCATTGACATTAGCTGTCACTTTACCGCGTAAAAATATTGTGATTAAAAATGTTTTCCAAACCAATTATTTGGAATTAAACCTGTGATAGTCAGTTGTAACCATTAAAAATGAAGACGCGACGAAAAAAGACAGCTTTACAAGTTGCGGACGAGACAGAAATCGCTATTTTGGACATAATGGAAGCCGAAACAGTTTGCGCTGTGTGTAGCGCGGAATTCCTTGATGAAGAGGACTTGAAACTCCACGTAATGCAGGTGCACTTACACGAATCAAACGGGAAGACGATCTGTAGGTTTTGCTACTCAATTTTCTGCAGCCAAGACGAATACGTCACTCATTTGGTATATAGACATTTAGGTCTTCTAAATTTCTGTTTCTTCTGCTTTAGAGCGTTTTTATCCACCAAAGACGAGCATGAACAGAAGCACCGCGCAGTTGTACTTAATCGTTCGGTCACCTGCTCTCAATGTACTAGAATTTTTACTAACAGAAAAAATTTACAAGAACACGAATATATTGAACATAGAGATAACGAGGGTGTGATGCTCAACGGAGTCTTCTCGCTGCTGTCCAGCGCTATAAACATCCCGATACGGAAGTTCCTGTTAATTTTGGCGAAAAACCGAGCATTTACTTGTACCGTTTGTAAATACTCTTCTCACGAACTATCAGCTTATATAAATCATTTAAAAATGATGGACTGTAGAAGTTACAGTTGCGATAAATGCTACCGAGTTTTCAAGAAGAAGGCCGGAGTCCTGAGGCATATGTTAAGGAGTCTTTACTGTCAGAACACTTTCCGTGACCAGGAGCAATGTACTAAATGCGATAAGATTATCCATGTTAACGACAAAACGAAGCACATGGCAACGTGTTTCGCTCTTAAATGCCCTACCTGTAATGTGATAACGAACTCCATGCACGACTTAACTGAGCACAGAGCTAAGGAGCACAACACTCCAGTTTCGTTAGAAAAGTGTAAGTTCTGTAAACGAGAATTTGTTGGAGTTTTGAACTTGAAGAAGCACATCAAAAGATCACACAGCAATTACCACCTCTACAAATACAGCTGCACACATTGCGATGCTATCTTCGTGCATCCGAGCAAACTATTTGCGCACTACTTCACGAAACACAAAGAAATTGAGCCGTACACATGTAAAATTTGCAACAAAAACTTTCGGTTACGGAAACAATTCACCATTCACATCAAAATTATTCATAAAAGCGTCGGTTTTGTTGAGTTCGATGAGAATTTGCATGTGTTTTTCTCGGATAAGGAATCCGAAAATCCATTCAAACCGACCGCAGAACATTTAGACATAAGTACAGACGATTCTGATGAAAATTCCCAATTTTCTGATACTGAGGTGATAGAGCAGGAAATAGTAACATCAGTAATAGAGCCAACAGAAAATGCTGATGATCAGTCATCAGAAAACACTAATCAGTGTTTAGAAATCACTAATCAGTCTTCAGAAATCACTAATCAGTCAACAGAAATAAGTGTACAGCCAGAAAAAAATCAATCAACAGAAATCACTGATGAACAACCAACAATACCTGATGCTGATAAATCAATTGAAGAAATTACTGTCACTAGTCAGGATACAGTATGTAACGTGGAACAGGATGATTCTGATGATATGAATTTATTAATATTAAAAAGTGATTTGATAAAAACAACACCCAAGGGTAAAAAGAATATTAAACGTAAACGTAAAAGAAAAGTGACTAAACGACCGCCAGCAAAAAGACTAAAAGCACCTAAATCGGTGGAAGTTTCTGATGATGAACCTCTGAGTACTGTTAGAGTGTCACTATTAAAGCATAATGAAAATGAAACTCCTTTGAAATCGAGATTGAGGATTCGGAATAAAAGAGCGAGACTAACTTGTAAGATTTGCAATAAATACTGTTATACCGTTCAGAATTTCCATCACCATATGAGCTTGCATGAAAACTCGAAGTTGAAGAGATGTATAAAATGTCACGCAAAGTTCAGGTCGAAAGATGAGCTTAAGAATCATATTGATAATGCACACTCTAGTTCAAAACTCACCGAGACTCTGAGATCATTGTTAGAGAAACGTAAGAAGACCCAACCCAAAGATACAGACAAACCGACCACAAGACCGGCAGACTTCATCAAATCATTAGTGGAAAAACGGAAAAAGTCGTTACTTATGACCGCTCAAAATGTTGCAGTTAATAAATTTAGGAAAACAATAAAGAAAGTTGATGTTACTGATAACTGCAAAGCTACTATCACTCCTATGTCTGACCACGGGCTGTCAGTAAAGAATTTTATCGAAAATTTCCGCCCAGATACCTCAGAAATGATTACTGTATCGAACAGCGTTACAATAAAGACGATAGACCCACCTACAGACAAACAACCGTTGATAAAAATGAAAAAATTCACACAAGAAGAAATTATTACGCCCGGAAAGCTGAAATTTCCAGTCAAATTCAGAGATAACATGCTTGAAACGAAATATCATGTGAAAGTTAACTTAGTGCAACAGTTGATAACTAAGCCGAAATTAGTTAATATGAATATGGATGAACGTATACCGGTGATGTCTCCGAAACCAGAGTATAATAATGAGTACTGCAATATGTTCGCAGATGAAACAGACTACACGCAGTACAAAAACGATTCTATAATACCCGACGTAGCTCAGGAGGTCATGTTAGGAGACATCGATGATATACCAAGAACAAAGCAACTAGCACAGGAAATAATAATCCCGAATATACCAGATAAGTATGGCGGTGTGCGCATAGGTCACTTGCTACCGGACGCACCATTCTTCAAAATCGTCAAAGTTAAGAAATTATTAAAAGCTGAAAGTGATTCTGAACCGGAGGAAGCCCCTACAGACAAGAACATAAAATTACCAGATGGAACCCAACTGGTTTCAGTGAAAAACCCATTCGCACATCTCATACCTAATGATCATCTAGAAGAATTATTAAAGGCTAATAAAAATAGATATTACACGCCCAAAACGAAGAATATTCAGAAGGCGCTCGCTAAAGCGTTGAACTCTAAACCGGTTATTAAAACGAAAATCAAAAGACCTGCTAAAAAAAGAGGGAGGAAGAAGAAAGTTGTAGTAGAAACAGAGCAATAGGTCTTGTAAATAATTTTACAGAATTACTCATAGATTAGTAAAGATTACTCACTCCTAACAAGAAAATGTACCCAGTTTTGAGAATTGAAATAGTTGCGTAAAAAAGTTTTGCCACGTCCCCGTGCTAAAATGTCCCTAAAATATTTGAAATAATTATTTATCTATTATGTAAATTACCCAGTATTAGTTATTTATTCGTAAATTTTCTCTAAAAATGTTTTTATTTGTCAAAAATTAAAAAAAAGAACTTACTAATAAGCCGTTTGTGGCTTCATTCAATTTCAAGGCGGCGAAGTATCTTTACTAATCTATAGAATTACTAGCTGTCTCGGCAAACGTGTTGCTATATAAATAAAAAAATGTTAAGGGTGAACAACCATTATCACTTAGGGATATGAAAAATAGATAGTAGCCGATTCTCAGACCTGCTGAATATGCATATAAATTTTGTACCCGTTACAACATAAAATCTTCAGAAATATATATGTATATAAATTTTCACTTTCTAAATGTGTAATAGTCTACTTTAGTGTATTTTTGGGTATCGAGTCCTGGATTGGAGCCTCCTGGACGGATCCAGGAGGTATAAATGATTATTAATAGAATATTTTAATAATCAAATAATTATTGATGTTACTTAATTTTAGTGACCGACCGAAACTCCTATAAAATGTAAACAAAGTTTGATTTGTCTGCCACTTCATAATAAAGGCCGAACGCAATAATAAACACAAGATTCGGCCGATTTTTGGCCGAAACTAACTTTTATGGACGAACTTTGTCCTAAACTACTTTCGTGGCCAAACCTTTGACAAAATTTCGGCCAGTCAATTATCGTTTTATTAAATGCGTTAAGTATTACATTTGTATAGTATAAAACTTTATTGTAAACATGTTATTTTATGAATAAAACAAAAATAATTGAAAATATTCTTTATTATCAATTTCTTTCAGTACTTAAAAATAACAACATTTTGACTTATTGGGACCTTACTTATATTATTCTTAAATTATAAACAAAAATCATTTTATTTATCATATGTCATAGTTGTAACAGTCAATATAAGAACCTTAAAATAAAGTGAACGACATCTAGTTTAAAATTATAGGAACAAAAAAAAAGACAGTTGTCTATCACAATGTTGCCAGCTTTTCAAAACTACCTAATAAGTGGTAAATTATAATAATTTTATTCATTAAAATCTAAATATATATAACTCAAAGGTGACTGACTGACATAGTGATCTATCAACGCACAGCCCAAACCACTGGACGGATCGGGCTGAAATTTGGCATGCAGGTAGATGTTACGACGTAGGCATCCGCTAAGAAAGGATTTTGATCAATTCTACCCCCAAGGGGATAAAATAGGGGATGAAAATATTACTTCGTACGCGAGCGAAGCCGCGGGCAAAAGCTCGTTTAATATATTATTACAACTTGCGCGGCGGAGCGGTCACCATAGCGGTCAGCCGCCAAAGGGTCCCGGGTTCGATCCCCGGCCAGACAGATATCTAAAAGATGAATTTTTCTGGGTGTTCGTATGATCGTCTTTGTGTGTCCATGGCACCCACGACAGGGAAGCCTAGAGTGAGACTGAGTGTAGAAAGAGTCTTTGAACCTCTTATAATAGCTAAACAATATTCATTTTATTGACAAATAACATAAATTACATTTAAGATCTTCATTTCATTAAATTAACGTAAAAACTAAATAAAAAAACGCCTGAGAACATTGAAAAAATCGCGCATGAAGCTGACAACACATTCCTTTTTATAATATAGGAGTAGCAGACGAGCATGCAGTCCACCTGATGGTAAGTGGCTACTGCCGCTCTTAGACATCTGTAATCAACCCCAGATAGGATTAGATATTCCTCCCTGAGGTCGGCCACAGATGCGCCGCTACCCCTGAGGACTAAGCTGGAACGCCTCGGAAAAGTATCTGTCCGTAAACCGAACGCACAGAAAAGTTTATCCAAACTATAGTATGAGACCATTTACTAAAATAGCGTATTAATATATCAAAGACTAAATTTAATATCTTTGATAAGTAAAATATAAAGATACTTCACCGCCTTGAAATTGAATAAAGCCACAAAAGTGATTTTATCATTAATTCTTGAATTCTAGACAAATAAAAAAACATTTTTAGAGAAAATTGACGTATAAATAACTAATACTACGTAATTCACTTAATAAATAAATATTTCAAACACTTAGGGACATTTCAGAACGGAGATGTGGCAACACTATTTACGCAACAATTTCTATTCTCGAAACTAGCTACACTTTCCTTGTTAGGAGTGATCAATCTATATATTTTACTCATCTAAGTATAATAGTTTCAAGTCTCAAATAAGTAAGATCCCATTACAATTGAATTCCTATAAAATTAATTCTATTTCTTACATACAATTATATAATAAACCTTAAATTAAATTGCCTTATTATAAAACAGCGGTTCTCAATCTTTTGTCATATAAAAAAGATTATATACTAACTCAATAATTAAAAAAAAAACAAATCAGATACGTAATATTAGTTACGAAAAGTTTGAGAACCACTTGACACACAAGAATTATAATATACTTAATACTCACTATGTCTGTTGTAAGGAAGAATTCTATTACATAGGAGTATAGTCCGCGCCAAACTGCTAGTCAGCTCTGAAGTTGTTGCGAGCGGGTGTAGTCATACAATTTGCTATGGCGACGCGATTCATTTCTATATTCAGAGCGGACTAGCAGTTTTACGCTGACTATACGTAAGGTAAGGCATGCAATCCACCCGATTGTAAGTCACTGTCGTATGCACATCTGTTACCAATCCCAGATAGGATGAGAGTCCTACTTGAGGTTAGTTTCAACTTACGTCTATTATCAATACTCAATCCATGCAACTTTTGCTTACCAAAGATTTGACAATTTCCAGTATGAAATCATTGTCAAACGTTCAATTTCTATACATAAAGCCTTAAGCACTGCTGTGTTCTGGTTTGAAGGGTGTGGTAAGGGAGACATACTTCTCCGAGGCGTTCCTTAGTCCTCTGGGGTATCAACGCTGTGACCGACTGCAAGTAGGATCCTAATTCTATCTGGGGTTGATTATAGATGTACATACGACTGGCTACTTACCATTAAGTTGAGTACATAGTATAAAACAAGCATTAATTAAAATTACTATTACATGGAAACATTTTGTTAAATTTAATATTCTTCCTTCTGTTTGGCAACATTTTTTTTACAAAATAATTTTATACAAATTGATTTCTAGACAAAAAAATACAAATTCAGATTATAATGAATGTCAACTAGAAACAAAAAAAATCTTTCTTTTTCTATTTTTTATAATACATATACATTTTACTATTAATAATAAGAAGAGAATTTTATATCTAAGTGTTATTGATAACCTATCCAATGTTACGCATTGGATAGATTGGTTATCAATAACGGATATAAACGAACCATTCGTACAGATAAACAGACAGACAAAACAATTTTCTTTTTACCACACTTTTATCTTATATATGTATGTAACGGAATCTTTGAACTCGATTTTTACCCACATTGAACGGTCCGATTAATTTAAAATTTTGAACAATTATCAAGAACCGATGACAATACACGATTTTAATAATTTTATCCCATTGTCCTTATCAACATCATCAGGATTAAGGATAGTCTAGGCGGTGTTCGAGCGCCTTAGAGAAAGTTCATCGCAAAGTTACTAGATTGCAACAATATTTTTTAGTTTAATTAGCTGTAATAGCTCGGTTTTTAGTTTTTTTTTTAATAGTATAATTATTCATTCTAATTCTTTCATAGCTATTGAAAACCTTTAACATTATCAATAAAATATCCTCCAATTTTCAAGATCAATTACGGTGGAATTTCAATCACTATTCATTGTTTTGATAAACGAACATCATTTTTAACAGATTTTTTTTCGAGAACCATTATTGTCTATTATTGTAACATTTAAAAGAAAACGTATAAGAATTTCACAAAACAAAATGTAATTTACTAATAATTTTACGATATTCAATGGAGTTCTATTAAATTTCTGGTAAGCATTAATATACCCACTAATAAAAAACGTAGATAGATAGTGCTGGGACCCTAAATTACGTCACGAATTTCTTTTCACCCCTCTCCCGTCTAGTCACGGTCACATTTCGCGAGAATCCTCCCCCCTCCCTAATGTGACGTCACATATTTTTCCATTTTACATGTAGATATTATTAAATTAAAACAGCAATTCCGACAAATATAAGTAATTATTTCAATTTCAATTTCAATCATATTATATTCATGTAATAAAACTGTATACGTTTTGATACGTTTTGAACTGTGACGTCACTAAATTAAGAACTCCCCACCCCTTATTCCACTTCGTCGACTCTCCCCCTCCTATTTAAAATGACGTAATTACGGATAACCCCCAATGTTGTATATAGAAGTATTAAGTTTTGAAATGTGACGTCACAAAATTTAGAACTCCCCACCCCTTGTTCCACTTCGTCGACTCTCCCCCTCCTATTTAAAATGACGTAATTACGGATAACCCCCAATGTTGTATATAGAAGTATTAAGTTTTGAAATGTGACGTCACAAAATTTAGAACTCCCCACCCCTTGTTCCACTTCGTCGACTCTCCCCCTCCTATTTAAAATGACGTAATTACGGATAACCCCCAATGTTATATATAGAAGTATTGAGTTTTGAAATGTGACGTCACAAAATTTAGATCTCCCCACCCCTTGTCGATCCCCTCCTCCCTCTTAATGAGTGATATAATTTATAGATGACATAATTATTATTATGATAATAACATCTCTTGTGTTATATATGGGAGTATTGAGTTCTGAAATGTGACGTCACGGCCTCCGCCTTAATGTATGACGTAATCTACGAGTTATGAATGAATCTTTATGATATAGAGGAGTGTAGTCCGTCCCGCTCAGCTGTGCACCGCGGCGCGTACGTGCGAAGAGGACGGAGATACTGAGTATCGCGACGTGTACCTGTGTATATTAAGTTCTGAAATGTGACGTCACGAGCCCGTTATAATATGACGTAATCTACGAATTATGAATGAATCTTTACGTTATATAGAGGATTATAGTCCGTCCCGCTCAGCTGTGCACCGCGGCGCGTACGTGCGAAGAGGATGGAGATACTGAGGACGCTTCGATGCACAGCTCCGACGCCTGCTCCGCCAAGTCTGTTGTAATCTGTTGACAAACAATTATATTTTTATTAATTAGTTTTTCCCATTTAGTCTAAATTGAACCGTAATTAATTGGAAATAAAATCTTGTTATTGTGTTTGGCAAGTTGTAAAGCAGTGATGGGCTACTGGTTAAGAAACTCGGCCTCTCGATCGAGGGGTCCGAGGTTCAAGTCCCACGCACGCAAATCCCGCACCTTTGATTTTTCAAAGTCATGTGCCTCATCATCAACCCATTACTGTCCCACAGCTGGGCACGGGTCTCCTCTCAGAATGAGAAGGATCAGGCCATAGTCCACCGCGCTGCCTCAGTGCGTATTGGTAGACTTCACATACCTTTGAGATTTTTATCTCTCAGGTATGCAGGTTTCCTCACGATGTTTTCCTTCACCGTTTAAGCAAGTGATAATTAATTTCTAATACGCACATAAATTTGAAAATCAGAGGTGCGTGCCTGGGATTTGAACCTCGGACCCCTCGATCAAGAAGCCGCATTTCTTAACCACTAGGCTATCACTGCCACATAGTTATGTGCCTATTAGAAATTAACATCGTGAGGAAACCTGCATACCTGAGATTTATAAAAAATCTCAAAGGTATGTGAAGTCTACCAATACGCACTTGTCCAGCGCGGTGGACTATGGCCTAATCCTTCTCATTATGAGAGGAGACCCGTGCCCAGCAGTGGGACAGTGACGGGTTGATGATGATGATGATGATGAACTATAAATATGCAACTAAAGTATTCGAGTGTTTGCGCGTAATCAACATTTTGACGAGTATTAAAGTCTAAGTCTAACTTTAATACTAGAAATAGAAATAAATTAGCAATTCCTAAACATAGATTATGCAATGTGGCTCGATCTTTCATGGGTAACTGTATTCGCTACTACAATAAAATCCGCGACCACATTTTGAATCTCACAGAAAAAAAGTTCAAACATGTCGTTAAACAAACGCTATGTAAAAAACCGTACTATAAACTAAGTGATTATTTGACTGACAAAACGGTGTGGTCTGAAGTAGTTCCAGCTCCACATGTACCATTAGGTTAAGTTTAACATTGTAAAATCCATTTTTTTTAAAAGATGTGTGTTATGGAGTTTCTTTCGCCGCTTCTTCTCCATAACGAAACACCTTGTGAAGTGGTGGTAGTTTGACATTCAAAAAGTGCTCTGTAAAGAACCTATTTTGAATAAAAAAATTTGATTTTGGTTTTTTTTTTTTTTTTGATAAGGCGTCTGTCTGTATTGGTGCGCGGTGTTTACATACTCGTCATTGTTCGGCGAGCTACTCGTCATCGTACCTTGTGTTGCGCGAGCGCGGTGCAGTCCGGCGGCAACTGTAACGCCTTCAGCAGCGCTGCAAGACGAGCTGGGGGGGCAGACGCCGCCAGAGCCAACTGCAACAGACGGGCACCCATCTCCGCTCTGGCGGCCGCGTGGCGCGCCGAACTGGGGAAATAAATAAAGGTGTTATTTTTTCTTTGTTTATTTTTTATAATATAGAAGTAGCAGACGAGCATGCAGTCCACCTGATGGTAAGTGGCTACTGCCGCCCATGGACATCTGTAATCAACCCCAGATAGGATTAGATATTCCTACCTGAGGTCGGCCACAGATGCGCCGCTACACCTGAGGACTAAGCTGGAACGCCTTGGAAAAGTCTGTCTCCCTTACCACACCCTTCAAACCGGAACACAGCAGCGCCTAACACTGCTGTTATTAGGTAGAAATATGTGTGGCGGTGGTGCCGCCGGAGTCGAACCACAAAGGGTTCTACCACCTTCAAAGCATTATAGAAATAAAACAAATGAGCATACATGTTATATTTATACATGTTTTTGTAAAGTTGTACCGCCTTAAATTATTCTGCACATCCCTAAGTTTGACTGGAAGATGATGCTATTTAGCATTACGTCCGCCTTTTGCACCACAATGTTTTAAACATGGTCAATAAAGAGTAAATAACAAAAATGTGAGCCGTCACGGGACGCCTGGCAGATGTGAAACATCGACATTATTTTGTAAAAGTAATATGCAGAAAAGAACATATTGTGATAGGAACTAAATATGTCATAATGATAAAATAAAATATTACGATCCGCATGGCGACGCGTCGCCACACCGTACACACTACTGCATATAGACTGTATATATATACCATCGTATAGCGTGGCGACGCGTCGCCACACCGTACACACTACTGCACATAGACTGTATATATACCATCGTATAGCGTGGCGACGCGTCGCCACGCCATAAATCGGTTTTACGTGCGGCTATAGATGTTTCACATCAAAAACACACTGCTGTCAATACTGGTTTAATGTCTTTAAAAACTACAGAGAAATTATCCCCTCACTATATATTTCTTTTATAATATTGAATTGAAATGTTTCGCGGACGCGGATTGGGTGCAACTGCCGGCCACATGGTTGCAAGGCGTTATATATTAATTAAGAATGATGAGGTCGGCAGTATATTGCTAAGGAATATTGAATATAACAGTACGTGACTCCGTGTACGTATGTATGTGAGCATGCATCTCCGCATATACGCGTGTATCTCTCTCTCTCTCCCTATATCTGTCTCTCTCTCTCTCTCTCTGTGTGTGTGTGTGTGTGTGTGTGTGTGTCTGTCTGTGTCTGTGTGTGTCTATATATACATGTGTGTGTGTGTCACCTGGGTGCTAATCCTCTCAGCGCGAGGCAGGCGGCTGACAGTCTCGGCCGGAGCGACTCCAACCGCGACGGCGCCACCGGAGATCCACTAGACACCAGCCCACGTATCTGCAATACGGTTATAATAAACATTTTTACACGTCATAATCAGACGCGATCGCTGCATGAAACATTGTCACGGGGAAAATTCGGTTAAGTTGAACCACTTTTATCTGGGTTTGGGTTTAAAGAATTTATTTCTCATGAAGACTTACAGTCACTTACATGAGAACAATTATTAGCTAAATATATTAGTCGTTCGTTTAATGAATCGGCTGCTGCTACCCTCATTTAAGGCATTTTATTACTAACTTTGTTATCTAACGCGTTTAAAATGTATATTTTAGTATTTGTTGTAAAATCCTCATGGCGCTAATCTTGTATAGCATTATAATTACTGAACTAACAAGGTAAGTTCCGCTCCAAACTTCTAGTCCGCTCCGAATATAGAAACGAGTCGCGTTGCAACAGCAAATTGTAGATATTAGCGCTTTCGCCCACGGATACATAGCTGCGTTAGTGTGCCCTTACTGTTGCTACGGAGTATATACTTGTAGTTGTGTTCCACCGCATTGGCTCTCTGACTACACCTGCGCGCAACTTCAGAGCGGACTAGAAGTTTGGCGCCGACTATATTAATATACAAATGGTACCCACCTCATCACAAACATACAGGTAGTGGTAGAGCGCCTGACCACCTGTCTCCCAACCGCTGACCTCGTGGCGCTCCGCGGCTTCGCTCATCTTGTCCAGTATCGGCTTTATACTTTGTAGATTATCTAAAAATAAAATAAATATTAAAAAGCTATTCGCACCTGTAATTGAGGTGGCACTTAAAAAATGTCTCAATGTTTTATCAAAATAATTTATATGCATCAGTGTTCACCTTGTTGGTGCGACTTTTCAATAAATTAATAAATGAATAAATAAATAAATAGAAGATAGATAGATAGATTTAATAAATAAATAAATAAACATATATACAATTTATACGAAGGCAGTAGAAAATTGTCGACACCGTCACATATATTTCTGTTATAGTAAGCAACGTTATCCGAGGCGTTCCAGCTTAGTCCTCAGGGGTAGCGGCGCCTGTGGCCGACCTTAGGTAGGAATATCTAATCCTATCTGGGGTTGATTGCTAATGGCCATGCGGTAATAGCTTACCATCAGGTGGACTGCATGCTCGTCTGCTACTCCTATATTATAAAAAAAACACTACACTGTTGTTGCTCTCCAAGGTCCACAAAGGGTCTAACCTTTTATAACGTTCTTAGTATATGGGTTGGTTGATACATATAATTGTCACCCCAGACCAATATCTAAATAGATCCCGCATGTGTACGATTTAGCGTGGTTAAACCTCGAAATAAGGAGGTGGATTCAACTCACTTTGATGAAATGTCATTTAGTCCGAAAGTAACATTGGTTGACATCGGATGTCAATTAACATCAATAAATATGCCGAATTGCGCGGTAATAAATTGTACAAATTCCACAAGAAAATATTGCAGCTATATTTGACGGAGAATTCTATATCCATCATCTCTAAAACCTTCTAAGACAAGTGTCAGTCGATCGGAAAAAAGTGGCACGCTTGGTTTTCATACAAATAAAGGTACATGCGTCATCTATTTATATATAGGTCTGTGATTGTCACTTATAATAAGTTCTTAAAATAACTGAAGTTTCAGGAAAGCAAAAAACCCGTCTCATTTAGTTATTTTTTCTCGATTGATATGCGTTACCCAAAATTACCATTGAGTTATTGAGTTTTAGCGGTGTTAGAACTTGAGCAACGTTATGTTATACGAGCTTTTGTTCGCCGCTTCGCTCGCGTCACGAAGTAATATTTTCATCCCCTATTTTATCCCCTTGGGGGTAGAATTGATCAAAATCCGTTCTTAGCGGATGCCTACGTCATAACATCTACCTGCATACCAAATGTCAGCCCGATCCGTCCAGTGGTTTGGCTGTGCGTTGATAGATCACTATGTCAGTCAGTCATCTTTGAGTTATATATATTTAGATTAAAGTACTAAATATAGTATTTTATTTGTACGTACCAGCCAACACAGCCTCCGGCAGCAACTCCTCGATGAGAACCCTGTGGGCAGCGTTCCACTGCTCAGCTCCAACCAAGTATTCCACTTCCAATGTCGGTTGATGCTACAAAACAAACATATTATTACAAATGTTATATATATATATAAAATTCACGCGTCACAAAATGTTAGTTTCCGTACTCCTCCGAAACGGCTTTACTGATTTTCACCAAATTTTATATGCATATTCAATAGGTCCAAGAATCGGCTACTATCTATTTTTCATACCCCCTAAGTGATAAGGGGTGCTCAACTTATTTTTTTTTATTTATTATTATTAATATAATTTATTTTATATATGTAACTAGCTGACCCGGTAACACAGCATTTGCCGGGTCAGCTAGTTACATATATAAAATAAAACGACTTGAGTTTTTAGCTGTCACTGTAGTGAGAGATATTTACTTATAGACAACATTTACATTTTAATCATATATCTTAGCGCACAAAGAAAATTATACATTACCAAAGATTAATAACGTTCATCTATACTAATATTATAAAGAGGAAAACTTTGTTTGTTTGATTGTAATGAATAGGCTCAAAAACTACTGGACCGATTTTAAAAATTCTTTCACCATTCGAAAGCTACATTATCCACGAGTAACATAGGCTGTATTTTATATGAAATATAATTGATAAATAGGTTTTGAGGCGGTACAAAGTTTGCCGGGTCAGCTAGTATAAAATAAAACGACTTGAGTTTTTAGCTGTGACCGTAGTGAGAGAGATTTACTTATAGACAACATTTACATTATAATCATATATTTTAGCGCACAAAGAAAACTATACATTACCAAATATTATTGACGATCGTTATTAATAAACAATCTATCCAATTTCAGTATTTTTTGAACAGGGTGAATTGACAAAATTCCTCTCTTAATGCTTATTTACCCAATATAAGGTGCCTATGTGCAAGATTTCAGGATTTTAGCTTTAGCCCTCCCTCTTTCACCCTTATCACCATTCACTTCTATCTCTTCATTTATCCCTCCTATATCCCTCTGCCCTTTCCTATCTGAAACCCGAAAGATACCCCTACAAGCCCCTACACTCCCCTTAGAAACTAATCTAACTACTAATTCTAGCTATTCACTGTTCTTTATTCCTCAGTTATACTTCACTTATCCCCCCTTATTTCCCGTCTTCATCCATTCCCCTTCCTACATCAAGACCGACCTTCACCCCCTCTCCCCTCCCTACACACCCTCCCACCCCCTTAATCAACCCCCTCTCCGTTCAGCTCCCTCCTCCCCTCCCTTCACACCCTCCCACCCCCTTATTCACCCCCCTCTCCCTTCATCTCCCCTCTACTCTCCCTTCACCCCCTCCCCTCACCCCCGTTCAACCCTCAACACCCCCTCACCTCATACTTAGCCCGGTGCGCCTGAGCCAGCAGCAGCCAGGCGGGCGGCACCCTCAGCTTGGCCAGGAGTCGAAGCCGGGCCCGCAGCTCAGGTGTATCCACTCGACTGGGCGCATGGCGGGATAGCATCGCGCGGACTAAACTCGCACGCCTGGGGACACACGACGATATATTTGTTATAACAGTGTTTGTTAACAAATATTATTACAGTGTTGCTAACTAATATACGTAATATCATATACTTTGAGCTCTTTGTGGGAGCTCGAACCGCCCGGTAAGCGACCCCGGGAAGGACGGCTGTGTGTGAGGTCGCATACCGTCGTACACACCAGACGGTGTGGCGAGCGTCAAGCTCACCTGGGCGGAGCCCGACGGGACAACGCGCTAAGAGGACTCCGGTTGCGTTCCTTTGGAGATCCCGGAGCCCTCTACGCAGCGCCGAGGACCACACTTCAAACCGGAACACAGCAGCGCTCAACACTGCTGTTATACCAGAAATAGGTGTGGCGGTGGTGCCGCCGGAGTCGAACCACAGAGGGTTCCACCACCTATGGTGGATATGGTGTATGGTGTGTGGTGTGTACTCACGTGCCACCGTCCGGGTGGTAGAGCAGCGCCTGCACAGCGAGGTGCCAGTCCCCGCGGGCCTCCAGCTGCTGCGCTGCACCCGTGATGCTCTCCACTGAGGGCGTTCCCAACCAGCAGCCCAGCAGGAAACTGGAACACCAGATCACAGAAACTTTAGAACTAACAAAAAAAAAAACCAAAGGATTGTTGAGTACGGGTTTGCAATAAAAACTCCAATTGAATTTTTCTTCCTGTATTTTCTTTTCTTGACCATATATTTACAATATTCTTCTATTTTCCGGAGCGTGCCGGACCCTATTTTTAGCCACCTTAAGTGGCAAAGTGAGTGTTACAACCGACGGGGAGCTAACGCAGCAGTCGCTTTTATTCCCGTCTCGCTCACTTCCTATAGCTCTCTCTTTATAGCACGCTATCTCGCTCATTCATATCCCTCTCTTTCTATCCTATATGTATCTTTTTTTTCCTTTATTTATTTACATAGAATAACTTATTTCTAATACAATTGTACATAATGAATTATAAATCTTAACTAATTAACAATTTACGCATTTAAAAAACAATTTACAATCATAACTTAAAGACTATTTATTCGCCGTCCGCATCAAGGATAATGAGAAACTGTTGTCAAATTATTGCATTGTCATCGGTCCTTGATACGTGTGCACATATACATATACATTATATAACATATCCCCTCTATTATATAACAATCATAATCTAACTCACCACAGACTGTAGTCCAACGGGTCGGGCGTGTAGGCGGCCGGACATAACTTCGGGCGGGTGTTGAAGGCGCGCGCGTGTATCAACTCGTAGCGTAGATCTTGTATGAGACGACACTTGTTGTTCTGGCAACAATAATTAATAAATGAACAAATGAATAAATGAATAAATAAATAAATGAATAAATAAATAAATAAATGAATACACATGTAAAGAAAAAACTATAAACTCATTGGTGGTATAGTCCGAGCCAAACTTCTAGTCCGCTCTGAAGTTGTTGCGCGCAGGTGTAGTCAGAGAGCCAATGCAGTCGAATACAACTACAAGCATATACTCCGTAGCAACGTAAAAGCACTAACGCAGCTATGTACCCGCGTTGTCTTCGTACCTTACGTATTGCGACGCGACTCATTTCTATATTCGGAGCGGACTAGCACTTTGGCGCGGATTCTTCTACTTGCTATTCTTCACAGTAACCTTTCAAACATTCCCCCCCTCACAAAACATTCCCCCCCTCACAAAACATTCCCCTCCCACTGACCTCGTCTCCCACTCTCGTGTGCGTACTGTGATGTGGCGGCGCCGCGTCCTCCTCGGGGAAGTGTTCGTTGTAAGCGCATACCACTTGCTACTTCTCACAGTAACATTCCAAACATTCCCCTCCCACTGACCTCGTCCCCAAACATTCCCCTCCCACTTACCTCGTCCCCAAACATTCCCCTCCTCTCCAAACATTCCCCTCCAACTGACCTCGTCCCCAAACATTACCCTCCTCTCCAAACATTCCCCTGCCACTGACCTCGTCCCCAAACATTCCCCATCCTCCCCAAACATCTTTCCCCTCCCCAAAACATTCCCCTCCTCTCCAAACATTCCCCTGCCATTGACCTCGTCCCCAAAACATTCCCCATCCTCCCCCTCCCCAAAACATTCCCCTCCTCCCCAAACATTCCCCTCCCACTGACCTCGTCTCCCACTCTCGTGTGCGTACTGTGATGTGGCGGCGCCGCGTCCTCCTCCGGGAAGTGTTCGTTGTACGCGCGGACCACTTGCTCCAGCGTCGGTATTTGAGGGCAGAGGTATCTGTGGAGAGAAGGTTAGGGGTTTAAATGGTGATGGAAAGAGAAACTAATTCGGAACGCCTCGTGTTCTGGTAGAAAAGTTCAAACTAATCCGGAACGCTTTGTGTTCCGGTACAAAAGTTCAAACTAATCCGGAACGTCTCGTGTTCCAACACTAAAAGTCGAAATACTACAACCCAGCTGTGCACTAACCTGTCCTAGCCCAAAAAACTTTTATCATGGATAGAATCAATATGGTTCAACGGAGAGATGCTGCGATTCAAAACTAACGCGGAACGCCACGTGTTCCGATATTAAAACTTGGAAACTCTTCATCACACCTGTACACCCACCCTTTATTCCTTAAAATACAAAACTATTCTAAAACTCCCTATGTATCGATGTTTAAACTTAAAATTACACATCCGGGAAGTATGATAAATTGCCCTAACCCTAAAAAAGTCAAGACTAATCCGGAACGCCTTAAGTGCCGGCTCTAAAACACAAAATTTTACATTCTAATAACCTACCAAACAGCCCTGAACCCCCTTAACACTAAACTAACCCGGAACGCCTAATGTTCCCGTACCTGGCAGTAGCCCGCAATGCTACGGTCCACGGCACGATCCCCAGTTGTTGCAGCGTGGCGTATCGTATAGGATGTGATAAGTGAGACACACTTATCCGAGGCGTTCCAGCTTAGTCCTCAGGGGTAGCGGCGCATCTTTGGCCGACATCAGGTAGGAATATCTAAACCTATCTGGAGTCGATCACAGATGTCCATGGGCGGCAGTAGCCACTTACCATCAGGTGGACTGCATGCTCGTCTGCTACTGCTATATTATAACTAACGCCTAACGTCCTAGTGATAGTCTAGTGGTTAAGAAACTCGGCCTCTCGATCGAAGGGTCCGAGGTTCAAATCCCAGGCACGCACCTCTAATTTTTCAAAGTTATGTGCGTATTAGAAATTAATTATCATTTGCTAAACGGCGAAGGAAAACATCGTGAAGAAACCTGCATACCTGAAAGATTTATAAAAAAAATCTCAAAGGTATGTGAAGTCTACCAATACGCACTTGTCCAGCGCGGTGGACTATGGCCTGATCCTTCTCATTCTGAGAGGAGACCCGTGCCCAGCAGTGGGACAGTGATGGGTTGATGATAATAAATGATGAACGTCCCAGTAGCTCCCCACTCACCTGGCAGTAGCCCGCAGTGCCACGGTCCACGGCACGCTCCCGAGCAGTGTGGGCGGTCGCTCCCCGGCCAGGAGCTGCAGCGTGGCGTATCGGTGGCCACCGATCAGCGCGTCCGCACCGCACTCGCGCCACACGTGCAGCTGCCGCGCTAGGAGGCTGCGGAAGGATGGGTCGCCTGTGAACAAAAAAAATATCCAAAGTGATAAAACCCTTCGGGATCCGACTGAATGAGGGACCTTATAAATTATTGGTATTATATATATCGTATTATATACGTTGCAGTTTTTTTCTAATCTGCAAAACTTGCATTTAATAACCAACATTATGGTGTCAATTTTGACACGCTTTTATTAAGGTTGGGTTTTCTACACTCAACGTTTTCTACACTCACAGCCCCACACTAGGATTCCCTGTATCGTGGGTGCTATGGACACACACAGAGACAAATACACAAACACCCAGACCCAGAAACAGAAATCTAAATTCATCATTTAGAAGTTTGTCTGGCCAGGGATCGAACCCGGGACCCTCTACGCGTCAGACCGGCGTGGTGACCGCTCCGCCACGCGGGTCGTCAAGGGGTGGGTTGTATGTATGTAACGGAATCTTTGAGCATAGTTTTCACCAATTTCCACAACTCTGACTAATTTGAATCTTTGCACACGTATCATTTTTGTTGACGAGGATTCCCCCTCGTTCCTTTATCATTTAATTTATTCAAATTACTCAGTTGTGGAAATTGGTGAAAATTGAGTTCAAAGATTCCGTTACATACATACATACTAGATACAACCCAAGCTAAAAAATGTCCGAGAGCATCTGAGCACCTCATCTGACAAATAAAGCTTCTTTTCTCTTATCACTTATATACAGGGTGAATTTTTCAAACGAGCCTACAGGGCCAAATCCGATACTATATGGATTAGCGAAAAATGCTGAAAGGAGTCACGAGGCCGATTTTGATAAAAACTAAAACTGCATCATTACTTTTTTAAAATACCTTTTTCCCTAGCCGGGAATCGAACGAGTTCATTTTGAAAAAAAAAATACATCCTCTATATTATTCCACTATCTGATAATGTCGCTTAGGAGGATGAATTTCTGGGAAGTAATGTTATGTGACAAACTAAAGGAAAAGCCTCAATTTTAAGAAAATACATATTTTTTCATATTAATTTGGCAGTTATGTTTCCGCCATTAATCAATTTAAACATTTCACGTATTATAAACGTAACACGTATTATGTATAATATATATTATTTATTTATGCTTAGTGTATTAAAATGTTTATGTATTTAATACATAGTGCAAATTTTCTCCATTCACCTAGCGTTGACTGGTAGAGAATGCCATCAGGCATTAAGTTTGACCTGTTGTACTTTAACTTTGTGTTAGAGTTCACATCAAATCAAAATCAAATATATTTTTTTAAATTCAAAATAGGTTCTTTACAGAGCACTTTGGGAATGTCAATACAACTACTGCCACTTCACAAGGTGTTTCGTTATGGAGAATAAGCGGCGAAAGAAACTCCATAACACACATCTTTTTAAAAAAAATTATGTTTCATACAATGCTTCTTAACCTAGTGGTACATTGGGAGCAGGGTCTACTTCAGAACACACCATTTTATCAGTCAAATAATCACTACAATATTTTTTACATAACGTTTGTTTAATGACAAGTTTAAACTTTTTTCCGTAAGATTCAAGATGTGGTCGGATATTTTATTGTAGTAGCGAATACAGTTACCTATGAAAGATCTAGCCACCTTTACAATAAATAAATAAAAAAAACGCTTTCTACACTCACAGCCCCACACTAGGATTCCCTGTGCCGTGGGTGCCATGGACACACACATAGACAAATATACAAACACCCAGACCCAGAAACATAAATCTAAATTCATCATTTAGATATCTGTCTGGTCGGGGATCGAACCCGGGACCCTTTGCACGTCAGAACGGTATGGTGGCCGCTCCCACGCCACGTGGGTCGTCATAAATAAAAGCCATCAAATATATAATTATTGTTCATCTCACCGGCGGCCTGAGCGATGATAGCAGCCATGTTGAGGTCTCCGCGCTCTCGGGCCAGGCGGCAAGCGGCTAACACCCGCCCGCCCAGCAGCAGGCTCCACACACGGGCGCTGTGCATATCACTCTCTGAAACAATAACATAATGTATAAGAATGTATAATAATGTATAAATGTATAAGAATAATGTTTTTTTTTAATAATATAGCAGTAGCAGACGACCATGCAGTCCTACTGATGGTAAGTGGCTACTGCCGCCCATGGACATCTGTAAGGTAGATATACAAGTCCGAGGCATTCCAGCTTAGTCCTCAGGGGTAGCGGCACATCTATGGCCGACCTCATATAAAAATCTATATAAGAATCTCAATCTGGGATTTATTACAGATGCCCATACCCAGCCAAATACCATCAGGTGGACTGCATGCTCATCTGCTACTCCTATATTATAAAAAAATAGGTGTAGCAGCCAAACCATTTTTTTTTTGCACCCATTTTTTTGTATATATTTTTGTATTGTAGCAACGCCACCACTAACAAAACGAACCACTGGGCCTGTCCAGCTCCTTATCAGTCTCCCAAACATTCCTAAAACCTAAAACAAACCTAAAACCTAAAGCCCGCTCCACATTCTCGCAAAAACACAAGAAAAGCACGAGAAAACGAGAATGTGGAACCTATACGAAACGGATTTTTCTCGCGTTCTCGCGAGACTCTTGCGAAATTCTCGTGAGAATGTGAAGCGGGCTTAAAACATTCCTAATGGACCCTCACCGTCTTCCTCCTCACATGAGCTGGGCTTGGCCAGCTCCTTGTCAGTCTCCTCCGCCACGGCGTCCTTCAACCACTCCAGCAAGCGGTTGTGGCGATTGACCACTGACTGGACGTCCGTGCCCGGTACACCTGGATAGACCAAACAAACATTATTACTTGGATACAATATTTTATTCATCAACATCATCACAACCCATTCCTGTCCCACTGCTGGGGACGGGTCTCCTCTCAGAATGAGAAGGATTAGGCCATAGTCCACCGCGCTGGCCTAGTGCGTATTGGTAGACTTCACATTACCTTTGAGATTTTTTTTTTAATAAATCTCTCAGGTATGCAGGTCTCCTCACGATGTTTTCCTTCACCGTTTAAGCAAGCGATAATTAATTTCTAATATGCACATAACATTGAAAAATCAGAGGTGCGTGCCTGGGATTCGAACCTCGGACCCCTCGATCGAGAAGCCGAGTTTCTTAACCACTAGGCTATCACTGCATACTAATATTATAAACAGGCAAAGTTAGTAACTTTGATTGTTTGTTTGTAAGAGCTACTCTTTGAACAATATTTCGGGTCGACCTAAAATAAGGTTCATGGTCCTACCTAAGCTCAGCAATGTTGTGGTGCTTTAACCATAGGACTAAATTGGAATGCTTTGTTTTAGTCTGTGGTTTCTAACCAGATCACAGCATAGCTACTAGGCGCGATAACAGGATATTTGCTTAAATTAGACCACTTTTTTATAACTTTCGTATTTATTGTAAAGTCTGGCATATCCCCTCCACTACCCTCACGGCAGAGAGGAATCCATGCAGGGTTTCTTCACGAAAAAACTGACCAAGAGCGAGTCGGACTCGGCGGATTAGGGGGGGCATGACCCCTGTGTGTGTTTCTGGACCCCTCGAAGTCCCTCAAGAGGCCGAGTTTGTGAATCACTAGACTATCACTGCTGACCTTTTACGAAAATGTAAATATAAGTCATATTTATCTGTATTGTCATAAATAAATACATTTAACATTACCATCGTTCTCGAGATCTGCTCCCCAGAGCGCTTCACACAGCTTCCATACTTCCAGGCAGTAGGCATTGGACACTCCATACTGTAAGAAAACATAAAACATGAGCACATAATGACAAAAAAAATGTGGTAGAACCCTCTGTGGTTCGACTCCGGCGGCACCACCGTCACACCTATTTCTGTTATAACAGCAGTGTTAAGCGCTGCTGTGTTCTGGTTTGAAGTGTGGTAAGAGACATACTTTTCCGAGGCGTTCCAGCTTAGTTCTCAGGCGGAGCTGTGCCGAACTCAGGTAGGAATATCTAATCCTATCTGGGGTTGATTACAGATGTCCATATGGTAGTAGCTTACCATCAGCTGGACTGCACGCTCGTCTGCTACTCCTATATTATAAAAAAAAAACACTGCTGGGAGTGACCCACGTCCCCAACTCAACCCACAATCTCCATTAGCGGCCTCAGCGTCCCTCTTCCATAACGACTAAACGGGGACACCAGGCGTTCCGGCCTTCTGGCTCTGTGGGGGGCTCCGAGAACGTCGAGTGTTCTAGTACTCAAGCACACTATCCGGAATTCCCCACGTCCCCAACTCACCCGACACTCCGCTCCAAATGCCCCACATCCCCAGGTTTTCGCCATCCAGTACCATATTTTACACTACCCGGAATGCCCCACGTCTCCAACTCCCCCCACAATGCCCCATGTCCCAACTCACCCCACGATCGCTCATGTACTCAACTCACCCCACACTGCGCTGGGAACGCCCCATGTCCCCAACTCACCCCACATTCCCCTACGTCCCCAATTTCATAATCCACCCAGAATCCCCCATATCCCAACTCACCCCACTCTCCCCCGTCGCACCCTCAGCATCCCTCTTCAGGCAGCGCAGCAGCTGGAGCCGCCTGCCCGGCTCCGAGGCCACAACTAAGCGGGGACACCGGGCGTTCCGGCCTTCTGGCTCCGTGGGGAGCTCCGAGAACGTCGAGTGTTCCAGTAGACTAGCCAGCTGTTGGGATAGGGCGTCCTGGGAAAACATTACGATCAATATTATCATATACACATTACTGATATTACTTTCGTAAAACTGCCAGTCCGCTCTGAACATAGAAATGAATCGCGTCGCCATAGCAAATTGTATGACTACACCCGCTCGCAACAACTTCAGAGCGGGCTTGCTGTTTGGCGCGGACTATAACATAATTATAATCATATTTAAAAAAAAACGCTTTCTACACTCACAGCCCCACACTAGGATTCCATAGGATAATAGAAATAATCATTTTATTAATCCATAGGATTAATAAAATGATTATTTCTAAGGTTGATAGAGACTTTTGTGTTTGGAACCTAGAGGACACACCTATTTCTGTTATAACAGCAGTGTTAAGCGCTGCTGTGGTCTAGTTTGAAGGGTGTATAAGGGAGATATTTCTCCCAGGCATTCTTGCTTAGTCCTCAGGGGTAGCGGCGCATCTGTGGCTGACCTCAGGTAGGAATCTTATTCTATAGTCTGATTCATAATTAGGTGTCCAAAATGTAAACAAAGAAATGTCACTGTCAAAATTAACAAGAAACAAAAACTTTAACAAACTCAACAAAAAACAAAAATTTAACAAATACACACAATTTTACAAACGCGTTATGTAAACGAGAAAACATTAGAGTTCGATCACATTTACGAAAATTAATAATATCAGTTACGAAACTTAAAAATGACAGCACAAGAAATGTCTTGAATTTCGGTTGTGTTACCATTATCACATTTTAATTGTCTACCATAAACCTTGTTTTTTATTATTATTACTGTATGGAACGAAATTGAGGCGATATAAATATTAGAAAATGTGAATTAATCTTAATTTATTTAGATTATTAATTTATTATTGTTGTATTACTTTAATATCGACAAAAATAAGAAACTACCATTTCTAACGTTTTTTCTTGATAGGTCAACACCTTTGTTTACATTTTGGACACCTAATTATGAATCAGACTATAGTTGGGGTTGATTGCAGATGTCTATTCGGCATTTGACACTTACAATTGGACCGCATGCTCGCATGCTACTCCTACGTTATAAAAAATCATTGGGAGAACAATAGGTTGACAGTATTAGATACCAGCTTAGACCCCACTCTGAGACTTGCCCAGCAGTGGGACAATAATGACTCATGGTCAGATACCTACCTGTACGCCGTTGGCTTGGTGTCCGATCGCCATCCTGGTCACCACCGCTTCGCTCCAGTCGTCCTCGCCACGACCGCGGACGTAATGGCCCAACGTGGATAGATCGGCAGCTAAAAACAAAACAAACATTTAATTAATCATATTTTCATCTTGCAGCTGTGATAGCTGCTTTAAGAAACTCGGCCTCCCGATCGAGGGTTCCGAGGTTCAAATCCCAGGCAATCGCACTTTTTATTTTCAAAGTTATGTGCGTATTAGAAATTAATTATCGCTTGCTAAACGGTGAAGGAAAACGTCGTGAGGAAACCTGCATACCTGAGAGATTTATAGATTTATTATTTTAGAGATCTACTTGTTGATGATGATTGATGATGATTTTCTTCATAAAAGACGCTTTCTACACTCACAGACCCAGACTAGGAGTCCCTGTGTCGTGGGTACTTTGAATTAGGGATATTACTGTTTCCGTGGCGCCACAATCTAACGAAGGGTTCTCTTAGGACTCGACAAGAAAAAACCAAATGTAAGAAGATAAAATATTTCTAAATATCGCTTAGTTTCCAATTCGTATAAATTCATATGAATTTCATTCTTACTAGAGACATTATGCAAAGCCGCAATACATGCGGTGTATTTTTTCGAAAATGAACTGGATTGAATCTAGACTAAAAAAAAATAATAATTGTAAGAAATCTAATTATCAATTTTTAAGCTTTTTTTTATCAAAATCATCCCCCGTAACTCCTTTCAACATTTTCGCTATTTCTTATAGTTTCTAATTATCCATCTAAGCACTAGAAAAATTCACCCTATAGTATATTATACCTTTGGTAAGGGAGACAGACTTTTCCGAGGCGTTCCAGCTTAGTCCTCAGGGGTAGCGGCGCATCTGTGGCCGACCATAGGTGGGAATATCTAATCCTATCTGGGGCTGATTACAGATGTCCATGGGCGGCAGTAGCCACTTACCATCAGGTGGACTGCATGCTCGTCTGCTACCCTTATATTAAATAAAAAAAAAGAAAAAAAAATATTACTTTAAATATATAAAATCCACTAACTTTTAGGCAGGTGAGTAATAGAATCGTAAGTCGTAGGGAACACGATGACCCCGCCGGGACCGAACCCGACGCGGCTGTGGCGAGCGCGACTCACTGACATATCCGCGATGCATGCGGCGTCTAGGCGACCTAAAATTTAGATAAAATAAAATAATTTTAACATACAACAATACAAACCACATACAAAAGAGGTATAGTCCGCGTCAAACTGCTAGTCCGCTCTGTAGTTGTTGCGAGGTGTAGTCATACAATTTGCTATGGCGACGCGATTCATTTCTATATTCAGAGCGGACTAGCAGTTTTACGCGGACTGTACCACCGCCACACCTATGTGTATCGTGAAGCAGTTCTGTGTCGTTGTGCGGGTGTGGATGTACTGACTTACATATGAGGAGCGGCTTAGTGCGCACGTGGCACATGTGATCGGCTGCAGGTAGAACCTGCTCTATATGGAGTTGTACAGATGTCCATACGATAGTGACTTACCATCAGGTGGACTGCAAGCTCGTCTGGTACCTCTATATTATAAAATGTATGTGTTCCTATGTACGCAAGTAGATAGAAGAGTGCGTGTATCAATGCTTACAGGCGCAAGAAGTGAAACTATTACCAAAAAACTATTATAGTCCGCGTAAAACTGCTAGTCCGCTCTGAATATAGAAATGAATCCCGTCGCCATAGCAAATTGCATGGCTACACCTGCTCGCAACATCTTCAGAACGGAGTAGCAGTTTGCCACAGACTATACCAAACAGAAAATTATAAAATGACACAACACAACATATATCGCATCATAATATCCACACAAAAAAATCTGCAAAATTTGTAATATTACATTTGTAGCCAACTTCGTGGTGTCGATGTTTATCTGTGCGTTTATAAAAAATCATTGTCAAACTTCTAAACTAAACTAACATTTCTAAAAAATGTACATAAATGCTACTCACCAGCTATAGTATGTTTGAAGGGTGGTATTTTCCTGTGATACTTGAGCACGATTGTGTGCGGTCTCACTATGAGGGGACGCATCACGACTTCTGTAAACAAACACATAAAAATGTTATTATACGAGCACGCATACGTGTTATATATTGGCCTTAATCACCATAGTTAGGAATTGGCCTTAAACAAAATTACTAGAAAGACACCCGATCCTGCACCGCCGCCGTGCCGTGGGAACGCTGACTCCGCAGCACCGCTCCGTTTCCATCGTACAGTCCCGAACGTGGGAACACTCCACTCTGGGCGCTAACATTGCCCCAGCAAGTCACTTAGGATAGTTAATTTTAATTTAGGTTAGATTTAATCCAAAACATGTAATATTCTGTTTTGATTAAATACGTATATATAAGTAATTCGGTCTTTCTGTGTCCTGGCTGCTGTATCCCGACGCATTATATAACTTACGCACAAATATTAAAATCAAATTGTTTATTTACTAGAATATTATGTACATATTGTAGTCTAGTGTGGTCTCCCTGTATAAGGTTTGCAGAATACAACAAAATTATTATAAATTAAAATTAATTACTAAGGTAGAACCCTCTGTGGTTCGACTCCAGCGGCACCACCGTCACACCTATTTCTGTTATAACAGCAGTGTAGCGCTGCTGTGTTCCGGTTTGAAGTGTGGTAAGAGAGACTTAAATTTAGTCCAGCTGCCAGCGTTCTGGGCACTATGCCACAAGTGGGGGTTTTGGACGACATCTTTATTTTATAAGTTAAATTTGTTATTTAATTTTAAATATTTTTATTTAATTTTAATTTAATTAGAACTTATAAAATGTAAATTTTTCTTTGTTTGTAAATAAATCTTAAGTATTTTATAAATAAAGGAATAAATACTTAGCCCTCAGATATTCAATTCTACTTAAAATTGAATATTTATAGATGACCATACGGTTCGATTCCAGAGGCAACACCGTCACACTTATGTCTATCTAATATGTTATTGTTTGATCACAGGTGACCATACGCAGCAGTGGTCACTTACCATCCGTTGAACTACAAGCTTTTTAATTACTTTTATGTTATATATCAATACCAGATTTGAATAAGTTAATAAGTGGAGTGCAAATTTTTCCATAACATATCTTGGCATGGCAGAACTTGAGCATGTCACTAAATAGCTTAGTGGTTAAGAAGCTCGGCCTCTCGATCGAGGGGTCCGAGGTTCAAATCCCAGGAATCTCTGAATTATCAAAGTTATGTGCTTATTAGAAATTATTTATCACTTTCTTAAACTGTGAAGGAAAACATCGTGAGGAAACTTGCATACCTGAGAGATTTATAAAAAAATATCTCAAAGGTATGTGAAGTCTACCAATACGCACTTGGCCAGCGCGGTGGACTATGGCCTAATCCTTCTCACACTGAGAGGAGACCCGTGCCCAGCAGTGGAACAGTAATGGGTTGATGAAGAAAATCTCTATCTCACCGTCGGTCCGCGTATCGGTGGCCACCGTCGCGGCGGTGTGCTCGCGGCGCTCCGGCGGCGGTGGCTCGGTGGTCAGTGTGGCGGAGCGCAGCGTCGCCGCCGGGACTTGCTGGTCACCGCTCGACAGCGACATGTCCTCCTCCATTTCTAGCAAGAAAAATGTTAAATTAAAATAGATTATACATAAAAATTACTAAAATAAAATTAAATAACTTTGGATAAATTCGAATCGAAAATAAAGTGATTAACAAAAAATATATATTTATGTGTTACCCTTTGCAACACATCTTATATATAAAATTCTCGTGTCACAATGTTAGTTACCGTACTCCTCCGAAACGGCTTTACCGATTTACGCCAAATTGTATATGCATATTCAGTAGGTCCGAGAATCGGCTACTATCTATTTTTCATACCCCAAGTGATGAGCATTGTTCACCCTTAACATTTTTCATTTATATGGCAGCAACACAACGTTTGCCGGGTCAGCTAGTAAATTTATATTTTTTGTGACGATGACTACTCCGCCACGCGACTCGTAAATAATTTTATATTACAAAAAGTTTTTAGTAAAGTCATTTTATTCGTCGTAGGGTTTCATTAGACCCTTTATTCACCCACACATCATGGCAGTGCATCCTACTAATATTAAAAATGCGAAAATAAGTTTATTTCTTTGTTTGTTTGTTTGTTTGTTTTTACGCCATAACCATAAAACCGACGAATTTCTACAATCAAGCGACAACAGCTCTTTAAATAGTTATTCGTATAATGCATTACTTTGAGGAAATCCATGCTATTAAGTTAAGATTAAAACTACTTCGCAACAATCCGCTACAAATATATATGATGGTATATACATATTTTAAACCAAAGACTTAGCGATTAACCGTCGTAGAGTCAACTTACCCTGATGATGCTCCGTTTTGGAGCGAAACGTGTTGGTGGTGGTATGTATGGTGGTGTATATTTTTAATTTTTGCATCTGCATGCATCCTTTGAGGGAGGGAGGGTGGTACATACTGCATGGTTTTAAAATATATACCATTTATACATATTTGTAGCGGATTGTTGCGAAGTAGTTTCAATCTTAACTTAACAACTCTTTAAATATCTTATTCATAATATAAGCTCATTATTCCTGAAATACTATTTAATATAATAAAAGATTCAATTACAACTCCATTATTTATTTTCTCTGACAATCCATTCAATGACATCTTATTCTCTCAAAAACATAATATCCTTCTTTATATTAAAGTAGAAATAGTAGAAATACTTTCCAGCTACATTGCTCATCCATCCATCCATCAGCCTTTAATAGTCCACTACTGGACATAGGCCTCCTCTAATCTACGCCACTCCGACCGGTCTTGAGCAATCTGGATCCAGCGGTTACCCGCCGTCCGCTTCAGGTCATCAGTCCACCTGGTCGGGGGGCGTCCTGTACTCCTTTTACCGTGACGTGGTCTCCATTCGAGGACCTTCCTACCCCATCGGTTATCTGTCCTACGAACTATGTGGCCAGCCCATTGCCACTTCAGCTTGCTTATTTTGAGAGCTATGTCGGTGACTTTCGTTCTCCTACGGATTTCCTTGTTACATTACTTCTAACATTAGCTACATTGTTGCTCACCAGCAATTAAATAGACTCCTATTAACATAAATGAACTAAAAAATATTGTTATGAAAATATACCCTTACAAAATTATTCTACCGTTATTACTATAGTTCAAAGGGTTCATTATATCATCTTACCGGTGTCAGCGTAGAGGGATGCCTTCATGAGCTGAACGCTGTGACTGTGCCGGTTCTCCAGCCGCGCCAACTCGGTGGTCGGACTCTTCACACCGAACGCTGCGAGAAAAAAAACACATTGTCTTATATCCATTATTAATAAACGATCTATCCAATGTTTTGCCTATCACAGATCGACATACATTGTCTTCTGATCACATGACACGGATAGCCAAAAATATGACAGATTGATTTTTAACAACGTGAGTTATAGTTAAGCAGTGATAACTTGGTGAAACTCGGCGGCTCATTCAGGGTGTGTGAGGTTCAAATCCCAAGATCATCATCATCATCATCATCAACCCATTCCTGTTCCACTGCTGGGCACGGGTCTCCTCTCAGCATGAGAAGGATTAGGCCATAGTCCACCGCGCTGGCCAAGTGCGTATTGGTAGACTTCACATACCTTTGAGATTTTTTTTTATAAATCTCAGGTACGCAGGTTTCCTCACGATGTTTTCCTTCACCGTTTAAGCAAGTGATAATTAACTTCTAATACGCACATAACTTTGAAAAATCTGATGTGCGTGCCTGGGATTTGAACCTCGGACCTCTCGATTGATAGGCCGAGTTTCTTAACCACTAGGCTATTTATACTTCGACCATTATTAAGTTTAATTTAATTAATTCTAAATTAAGTTTTGGTATACCGCGGCATTCGATTACGCGTTACAGTTGGTTACCGCCGCGATCGAATTACGTCATAGCGCGCGGGCCACTTGAGATCGTTTATTTATGTTTCTCAAGTGTCGATTGCTTGGATTAGAGGAGTACGGGTTATTATTCTTGAAAGTCAGATAGATAAGCTTTAACAAGAAACAAAAACAATACCATTTAAATGTTTGTTTAATTTTGTACGGCTCTTTGTTTTGAGCGGATCTTGTAAAAACAGGCATTATTTAGAATAAATATTTATTACGAAGAAAAACAATGTTTGTTTTATGTCATATCTATTTATTTATATTGTTTATAGTATAATCTTGCTACAAAAAAATAAAAATATGCATGTCTCTATTATAATAATTACACTTTTTTACTCACAAACTTCGCTCAAAATTCGGCGAAAAACAGATTTAGCGCGCGAAGCGAGTTACATTTTCAATTTTTTTTTGTGACCGTATAATGGAGTACAATTTCGTATATTTTATAGTATTACATAGATACAACATTCAAGAATACTGTAATAATTTTATCCATTGTAAACAAGTAACCAATTTTTAAAAATAAGGTTAAACACCTCAAGAGGTACATAATTATAAGCAAATCATTAGGGTTTGGTTTTGATCAAATCTGTGCCTGATAAATGTCCCATACTGGATAACTTATTCATTTCTCGAATAGAAGATGAAATTCTGAACTCATTTCTGTATAAAACAATACCCTTGTGATATAAAAAAATGTCGCAACAGGTTTACAAAGTTTTCGTTTTTATTACCTACACCCAATGCGACGTCACGTCGTACGCGTGTACACGTACACACACACGCGTACCTACACAGTCTTATACAGCATGTTCTATTTTATAACGATTTACAAGTATTATAAAATTATTAGAGATGCGAGATTTAAGTGTATGTTTGTAATGTCAAAATAATAACATTTTACTAATAGCATATAACATAAAAGGAAATTGTAGAATAAAAGGATATACGATACTTATAACGAAAAAAATATTATTTAAATATTGATTTGTTCCGGCTAATCTTCAAAATGGCTGTATTGATTTTGACGGGACTTTCACTGGCAATTAGCTGATGTTATAGACAGTAACATAGGCTACATTAATTTTGGAAAAAGAATTAGGGATAAGCGCAAAAAAGTTAAATCCCATGAAAACATCAGAGTATTTACACTTTTAACGCGGGTGAAACCGCGGTGCACAGTTCGTAAGTAATAAATATGTTCTTTTGAGGTTTCAAAATAAATGTTGCATGTGACATTTTATCTCAAACTAATAAAAAAAATATATTGCTTGGAAAAAAAGACCATCCTGTATCTGTATCGCCGTATTCGCGCCATTTTGAACGCACACATACAAACGTAACAAATGTGCTTGTGTGAGTGTAATTTGACTCCTTGCACGTTTTAGAAAGAAAATACACATAATCATAGAATTTCATCGAAAAAGAATTATAGAAATAGATTCCTGACGAATTTATCTATAAGAATAAGGTTTTGCAATCGTATTTCAATAATAAAATAAACCATATTTCTTTCAATAAAAAATCGTTACGTTGTAAACCGTTTACCGCGCGGTTTTCATATCATCGTTTTTATCACTTGAAACACAAATATCACTGTTGTTTATATATTATATCGGTTAAAAATACTATCTACTAACGATAATAAGCATCACTTGCCGTTTTCCGTCAGTAAAATTCGCGAAACACCAAAAAAAAGAATCACATCACACTTTTCGCGCAACACCGAGAAGTCACTGAATAGAACTGTCATAATTTTATTTTTTTGTACTAGGGACGTGAAGGAATTTGTTGTATCGGTAAAATAGGTTCACAGACTACATATTAAAAGTATTTTTAGCCACAAATAAAACATAGATAATTTAAAATAAGCCAAATACGAAGGTGCTAAACTCGGACATGTATACATGTCCGTGGACGGTTACGGTACTTTCGTCTCGGACATGTATACATGTCGCTGGGACGCAACGTATTAAATAAACTACCTCTGTTCTCCGGATACAGGCTGTGCGATTCCCCATTGTCCTCTGTAGTGTCCATTTCAAAGGCTGAAAAAAAAAAACGAACATAAATTATAATTTTATGTCCGTCTGTCTGTCCGTCCGTCACAGGTCTCTATCTCCTGAACCGTAATAGATAGACACTTGATTTTTTTTACAGAGTATGTATAATGGTTGTCTTTATAAGAAAAAAAAACAAGTTGAAAATAAATGGGGGTCCCCATACAAGAAACTGTTATTTTTCAACGTTTTTAGCATTATCTATTGAACCATAAGTGCACAGTTAAAATTTTCACAATTATGACTTAAATATGGCTCCTACTGTGGCCGAGCTCAGGTAAGAATCTAATGTTATCTGAAGTTGATTACAGATGTCTATATGGCAGTAGCTTATCGAGGCGGACTGCTCGTCCACTACATCAATATCGAAATAATGATCTTTCGGTTTTTTTTTTATATAACAAAGTCTTAGCAGACAAGCATGCAGTCCACCTGATGGTGACTACTGCCATACGGACATCAGTAATCAACCCCAGATAACATTACATTCCTACCGACATCAATGAGTGGCCACCCACATAACTCCAACTACAAAATGCACCCTACCTTTAGTCCCGCCATTCATGAGCGACAGGGAGCTCATAGACGCGTGTGTCATGCTGAAAGCCGGCTCCGTTTCGGGACCGAGGCCCCCCAGACCCCCCAGACCTCCCAGGGAGGGTCCGCCGAGGCCCACCAGTCCTCCCAGCCCAGAGGAGTTGAGGCCGGCTGTCGTCACCGGCACCGGTTGTTTCGGTGCTGCAAATTGACATTGTTTTTTTTTGTATTTTTAACGATATCGGAATACGAGTGCGCTCGTGTATGCGTGCATGCGTGTGTGTAATTGATAATATCAAATAAAAAAAAAATTATAAATGTGTGTGCGTGCGTCTCTCTCGCTCTCTCTCTCTCTCTATACAGGCGTGCGGGCCTGTGACTATCTGTGCATGTGTGTGTGTGTATGTGTGTGCGGTAATTTATAATATCAAATCAAAAAATATTATTCTAATGCGTGCGTGCGCCTGGGTGTGAAACTCTCTCCCTCTGTGTGTGTGTGTGTGTGTGTGTGTGTGTGTGTGTAATGTAAATGCGTGTGTTGGTAATTTATAATATCATATAAAAAAACATATTTATGGTAGTGCGTGCGTGTGTGTGTGTGCGACTCTCTCTCTCTCTCTCTCTCTCTCTTTGTGTATGTGTGAGTGTGAGAGTGTGTGCGTGCGTATGTATATGTATGTCTGTGTACGTATGTGCATGCGCGTGTTTAAGTGTGTGTGTTTGATAATATTTATCATATTCACCTGGCGCTGCGGCCTTCTGCACCGCCTGGTTGACCAGCTGCCGCTTGAGCACGTCCGGCACCGGATCGTCCTCCTCGTCCGAATCCGTCAGGCCGTACTTGCTGAAGTGCTCCACCTGGATACAAGGAACATTAGTATTATTACAATAACATAGTTAAAGTAAGAAATTATATTTATTTTCAACTTTTATTTTTAACCTTTTTTTATTTTTAGTATTTGTTGTTATAGCGACCGTCATTATGTATCTTCTGCAAAAATTTCAAGTGTCTCAGAGATCGAGCCCTGTGTCAGACGGACAGACAGCGAAGTCTTAGTAATACGGTTCCGTTTTTACCCTTTGGGTACGGATCCCTAAAAATATCAGTTAAAAAAGTCTATCAATATGCACTTGTACAGCGCGGTGGACTATGGACTAATCCTTCTCGTTCTGAAAGGAGACCCGTGGCCAGCACTGGGACAGTAATGGGTTGATGATGATGATGATGACTGTTTAAAGATAGATACTATAAGGGGTAAATAGGTATTAAATTAAATTTAAATTAAATTATTCAAATTATATTAAATCAATATTTGTAATATTTTTTTTAATTCAATTAAGATGACACATGTTTAGTAAGAATTAAGGAAACAATAAAAGCTTTATTATTATTATTTCTAGAAGGGAGACACTGTTTAAGGGGGTATACTGTGTAATGGGGAGGGACACTGTTTAAGGAAACGGGGGGTGAGATCCCCCAACCACCCACACAGCAACTCACCCGAAACACCCAGCTGCCGGTCTGTGGACGGTACACTATGAGCCTCGTGACATGTTTTAAGTATGGATACTGTTATGGGGACAGGGGGTATTGTTTAAGGGGGGTGTTGTTAAGGGGGGTTACTGTTTAGGGGAGGGTATTGTTTAAGGGGGATTCTGTTTAAGGCTACGGGGGGTCAGATCCTGTGTGGGGGACACAGCAGCACTCACCCCGAACACCCATCTGCCGGTCTGCGTGCGGTACTTTATGAACTTGGTGTCATATTTTAAGGATGGATAGTGTTGAAGGGGGGTATTGTTAAAGGGCGTTGTTGTTCAGGGGGGGTACTGTTTAAGGGGGATTCTGTTTAAGGGTACGGGGGGACAGATCCTGTGTGGGGGACACAGCAGCACTCACCCGGAAGACCCAGCGCCAGTCTGCGGGCGGTACTCTAGGAACTTGGGGGTACTGTTAAAGGAGGACTGTTTAAAGGGGGTCGGGGGGTGAGATCCCCCAACCCCCCACACAGCAACTCACCCGGAACACCCAGCTGCCGGTCTGCGGCCGGTACTCTATGAACTTGGTGTCATGTTTTAAGGATGGATAGTGTTGGAGGGGGTATTATTTAAGGGGGCGTTGCAGGAGGGTTATTGTTTAAATGGGGGGTAATCTTTCATGGGTGTACTATTTAAGGGGACACTGTTTAAGAGTGGTATCGTTGAAGGAGAGGGGGATATTGTTTAAAGGGGGACGGGGGGTCAGATCCCCCAACCCCCCAACACACCAACACTCACCCGGAACACCCAGCTGCCGGTCTGCGGGCGGTACTCTATGAACTTCGTGTCGTGTTTTAAGGGGTATATTGTTGAAGGGGGGGTATAAGAGGGGTGTTGTTTACTGGGGGTACTGTTGAAAGGGGGGATACTATTGAAGGGGGGTGTTGTTTAAGGGAAGACATTCTTTAAGGGTGAGTATAAATTTTAAGGGGGATACTGTTTCAGGAGGGGGGGTACATATATAAGGGGTTACTGTTTAAGGGTGGTATTGTTGAAGGGGGTATACAGTTTAAGGGGGATACTGTTTAGGCGGGTATACTGTTTAAGGGGGTATACTGTTTAAGGCAGAATTATTCAAAGGGGTACATTATTCAAGGGGGGAGGGTAGGACGGGGGGTGAGATCCCCCAACCCCCCACACACCAACACTCACCCGGAACACCCAGCTGCCGGTCTGCGGGCGGTACTCTATGAACTTGGTATCATGTTTGTCGCACGCTCGACGAAGCTTGCCCTCGTAGTCCATCTTCAGAAGCCTGTAGCAAAAACGATTGTTACAATCCGCGCCACACAGCTAGTCCGCTCTGAAGTTGTTGCGAGCTGGTGTAGTCATGCAATGTGCTATGGTGACGCGATTCATTCCTATATTCAGAGCGGACTAGCAGTTTTGCGCGGACTATAAAATTAAAACACCACAAACTACATGTATTAGATAAAACTATAACAAAACTAGCTGACCCGAAAAATGTTAAGGGTGAACAACCCTTATCATTTAGGGGGATGAAAAATAGATGTTGGCCGATTCTCATAGATACCGGATAAGCACAAAAAATTTCATCAAAATCGGTCAAGCCGTTTAGGAGGAGTATGGCAACGAAAACTGTGACACGAGAATTTTATATATTAGATGTATGACACAGAAATTACTAACTACGACTTAATTAACAGTCTTCGAAAGGGGGAAGGTTTTGCATTTGGGTGCATGTATTTCAGTTTCGAAGTCAATTGGATAGTGTACTAATTAGAAACTTAGTCCCCGAAACTTCGGATCAATCTAAAACTTCGTTACCGAAATATCAGATTAATCCGAAACTTCGGACCGACCTAAAACCTCGTCCCCGTAATTTCGAACCAATTCGAAACTTCGTCCGAAACTTCGTCCCCCACCCTACACTCCCCCCCCCCACTCACCTATCAGGCTCTGTGATCGGCCGCCTCTCCGCCTTATCCCGCGGCCAGACGCGGTCGAGCGTCACAACCGCCCGTCTGTTCAGCCCGTTGCCGACGGGCGGTTTCTCCGCGTCCGTAGGGTACACTATCACCTCCTTGTTCAGGAAGTGAACTGTGGGAGAGAGAAAACCATCATTCCGTCAATCCATCAATCAATCCATCAACACATTGACCAATGCATCAATTCACCCAATCTTTCATCAATCCACTAAGCAATACCTCAACCCCTCGATGAATCTAATAATCAATCGATCAATTCATCCATCCACCTTTCTGTCACCCCACCTTGCCTGTTCAGACCTAAGAACCAATCCAATTATCCGTCAATCCACTAGCCAATCGACTCGTTCATCCATAAAAATTGACCTATCCACCAATCCATCGAAAAATCCATCAATCCGTCCATCGACCCGTGCGCCGAACCATCGATCAATCCACCAATTTTTCCATTAATCCACGGACCAATCCCTCAATCAATCCCCCCACTCACCCAGCGCGTCCAGGTCCATCCCGGCGACGTCTATCTCGCAGTCGTAGAACACGTTCCCGTAGTTCCTGCGCCCCACGGTCAGGTGCGGCACTACACACGTGCCGTCGGGTTTCATGTAATCTGCGAACGAAAGTGTATATTAAAGATCGTTGTCAATAATCAATCTGTCTGATGTTAAGTCTAAGAATGGTAGAGAATGTCTTCATATTAAAATCTATTGTTATTATAATAGAGTAGCAGACGAGCATGCAGTCCACTTGATAGTAACCTACTGCCGTATGGATATCTGTATTCAATCCCAGATAAGATTAGATTTCCTACCTTAGGTCGGCCACGGATGCGCCGCTATCCCTGAGGATTGTGGTCGACTAGAGGTAGGAAACTAATCTTATCTGGGGTTGATTATAGGTGCCAATTTGCAGCAGTAGCCACTTACCATCATGCTTGTCTACTACTCTTACGAGTATATTTAATAAATGTAAAATTTAAAAGGTAGTAGAACACTCTACCGGGCCAGTTCGATTCCGGCGGCACCACCGCCACACCTATTTCTGCCTAATAACAGCAGTGTTAGGCGCTGCTGTGTTCCGGTTTGAAGGGTGTGGTAAGGGAGACAGACTTTTCCGAGGCGTTCCAGCTTAGTCCTCAGGGGTAGCGGCGCATCTGTGGCCGACCTCAGGTAGGAATATCTAATCCTGTCTGGGGTTGATTACAGATGTCCATGGGCGGCAGTAGTCACTTACCATCAGGTGGACTGCATGCTCGTCTGCTACTCGATCATAAAAATAGTACAATTTTCGCTACCATGATTGTCAAATAGTAAGTCAGTTGTACTTACTGATCATCTCCTCCAAAGACGGTATGGTGTAGTAGCCGGGTCTGGTCAGCTTCACGCCGGCGGGGTGCGGGGTCGATTCCCGGGCTGACACGTTCTCCTCTTCGGACACTGTTGACAATTACAAAAAATCTTATTTAATTTTAACACATAAAATAAATCCCACTAAAATATATGTTGATAAATTTCAAATTCTTATACACAAAGTGAGCTTCCTAAAGTATTGAGATCTAAATGTTTGTCCAAAATCTAATTTTAAATTAATTATATACTTGAGATTCGGTTATTAACAACGGATATTGAAATTAAAGTAAGAATTCTGATATCGTATAAGATGCACTTTTATTGTTCATATACTTGGAAGTGACACAGAGTACAGTATATCCACAGAGTATATCAAAAATGCAGAACACAAATAATAAAGGCAACATAAGCTCCTCTAGCGGCAAGAAACAGAATATTTTGACATAATACAATTTATAACTTAACAACTAACACAGCTTTCTTGTCTCGACGTTAAATAATTGTGTACCTATTTATTGATGACATGACTATGACTTACTGATGGCCTCTAGAAATTAAAAAAAAATCTTTTGAAATAAGCGAGTCATTTAGATGTAAAGGATAATTTTATAGTATTAGTCTTGACTTAACGATTAACCGTCGTAGAGTCAACTTACCCTGATGATGCTCCGTTTTGGAGAGAAACACGTGTTGGTGGTGGTATGTATGGTGGTGTATATTTTTATTTTTTTCCATCTGCATGCATCCTTTGAGGGAGGGTGGTACATACTGCATGGTGTAAAATATATACCGTCATACATATTTGTAGCGGATTGTTGCGAAGTAGTTTTAATCTTAACTTAATAGCATGGATTTCCGCAAAGTAACACCTGATACAATTAACGATATTTTTATAAGTTAAAAAAGCTTTGCAGCCCTTGATGAAACTTTTTATGTACGTAATAAAATAGTCACTGACCATCTAATAGATATCTGACTGGTACATCTACAGATTCCTCTACAACTATCCAATCTACCAATAGTTTTACTATCCAAGTGTCTAATAAATACTACAAACACGCTATACAGGCGTGCCATCCAACAGACAATTAACCAACAAACTAATCCATCTATATTATAGATCACGTCTACATACTATCTATTCAACCATCCGCCTAGCCATCTCGTTCTGATTCATAATTAGGTGCCCAAAATATAAACAATGAAATGTCAATGTCAAAATACGATTACAGGTATTGTAAGCCTTAACAAATTAACAAGAACAAAAATCTTTCACAAACTCCACAATAAACAAAAACTTTAACAACTACACACAATTTAACAAACGCGCTATGAAAACGAGAAAACATTCGAGTTAGACCACGATCACGAAAATGAATAACATCAGCTACGAAACTTAAAAATGGCGGCACAAAAATATGTTTAGAATCCCGATTGTGTTACCATCATCATATTTTAATTTTCTACCATAAACCTCGTTCTTTATTATTATTACTGTATGGAACGAAATTGAGGTAATATAAATATTAAAAAATCTGAAAAAAATAGTCTTAATTTATTTAGATTATTATTTTATTATCGTTGGATTACTTTATAATCGTCATAAATAAGAAACTACCATTTGCAACGTATTTTCTTGATAGGTCAACACCTTTGTTTACATTTTAGACACCTAATTATGAATCGGACTATAGTAGAACATTACCGTATACGCCTCGTATCTGATGTGCGATTTTCTCGCACGGCGAGCACGCCGCGTGTCCCGAGCGATGAGCGCAGAAGTGCAGACCGGCTGGGGAGGAGAGGGTAGTTGTAGGGATGGGGTGGGGGTAGGTACAAAAGGGTTAGGCCGTTAGGATTAAAAGGATGTAGATACTAGTATGGGGATTTCCCGCTACTCGACGAGGTCGGTCACAGATGGGAGGACCGTTAGTGGTTCGAGTACGGCGGCACTACCGTCACACCTGTTTCTGTTATAACAGCAGTGTAGCGCTGCTGTGCTCTGGTTTGAAGCGTGGTAAGAGACATACTTATCCGAGGCGTTCCAGCTTATGCCTCAGGGATAGTGGCTTATCTGTTCTGTGCCGATCTCAGATAAGAATCTAATCTTATCTGGGGTTGATTACAGATGTTCATACGGCAGCAGACACTTATGCCAAGTCCGTGCCAAACTTCTAGTCCGCTCTGAGGTTGTTGCGCGCAGGTTTAATTAGCATATACTCCGTAACGTTCGGGCGCACTAACTACAATTTGCTAATGCGACGCAACTCGCTTCTATATTCGGAGCGGACCAGAAGTTTGGCGCGGTCTCTACTACATACAAAGTTCTTACCAGACAAATTGTCGATGTTCTCCTTGTCCTGGTAGGAACCCGTTTAGTGTACCTACATTGTCCACTTGTTAATTTACAAAAAATAAACGCTTTAAGACACACACATAGACAAATACACTAACACCCAGACCCAGAAACAGAAATCTAAATGCATCATTTAGATATCTGTCTGGCCGGGGATCGAACCCGGGACCCTTTGCGCGTCAGACCGGTATGGTGGCCGCTCCGCCACGCGGGTCGTCTAATTTACTCTCGTCTGCTCCTACAAATAAAGTAGTTCTTACCAGACAAGTTGTCGATGTTCTCCTTGTCCTGCGAGGAGCGGTCCGAGCGCACGGCCAGCTCGCGGATGGAGTTCTCCGCGGTGTCCGGGTTCGATACCAGCGGCTTGCGGAGCGGCTTAGTAGTCAACCTGGGTACAAATACATACGTCATAAAATATACTCAATTTTTCATAACACACTAGTCATACGCTTCGCCCGCATTTTACAAAAAATAACACGACATACATATTGTACGGTGCAACCGGACATTTGTTGCAGTCAGCATTTCATTAAATTATCTTATATATAAAATTCTCGTGTCACAATGCTAGTTACGGTACTCCTCCGAAACGGCTTTACCGATATTCACCAAATTTTATATGCATATTCAGTAGGTCTGAGAATCGGCTACTATCTATTTTTCATACCCCAAAGTGATAAGGGTTGTTCACCCTTAGCATTTTTTTATTTATATGGCAACACAACATTTGCCGGGTCAGCTAGTTATATTCTAAAATCAGTTAGGGCGCCACGTACTACTGCTGTTATGACAGAAATAGGTGTGGTGGTGCCGCCGGAATCGAACCAAATTGTTAGGTTAACTCTAAAAAAATGAAATCGCTAATACTAACTAGTTTTTGAAAATAAATTTTTAACGTACCAGCTGGCGCGCCTCTCGGATATGGCTTCGGGCAGTTCCTTATCTGTGAAAAAAGAAAAAGATTAAAAAATATATATTAAGATTAAACACTTTCACACACACAGCCTCACACTAGGAATATATGTATCATGTGTGCTATGAACACACACAAAGACGAATACACAAACACCCAGATCCAGAAAATATCCAAATATCCAAATCAATCATTTAGACATCTGTCTGGCCGGGGATCGAACCCGGGACCCTTCGCGCGTCTGACCGGTATGGTGACCGCTCCGCCACGCGGGTCGCCTAATATATATTACTAGCAATACCCGCGGCTTCGCCCGCTTTTTGTTCAATCATAATAAAATATAGCCTTTAGCACTCCTTAATAATGTAGCTTTATGATTGTGAAAGAATTTTCATGATCGCTTCAGTATTTCCGAAGATTAGCCCGTACAAACAAACAAACAAAGTTAGAAACTTTACTTCTTTATAATCTTCATTTATATATTTCTTATGTGCGTGTGTATGTCACTGAACTCCTCCTAAACGACTGGACTGATTTTGATGAAATTTGTTGTGTGTGTTCAAGGGGACTTGAGAATGGTTTAGATTCACAATTTAGTCCGCGGGAAAAGGTTTTTTTTAATTAGTTTTTAATTCGTAAGTAGTTGTTGATTCTGGAATGTTTCACATTGGATTCGACACTTCGCTACCATCGCAGTTTCAAATATTCTATATACTTTTGAAACCCGTAAGTGATAAGGGTTGTTCACCCTTAACATTTTTTTTTATTTATATGGCAACACAACGTTTGCCGGGTCAGCTAGTATTATTATAGATTATAGATAGTACAGATTATTATCATATAAATAATATATTATTATCACATAGTAATAATATTCTTACCCAAATTCGGGTACAATCTTGGCGAGGCGTCGTCCAAGGGTTTCTCTTTCTCCTGACTCCAGGGCATCTTTTGAGAGCCCAGCCTGAAAAATACAAAAAATATATATTACTTTATAGTCCAAAAAACTTTTCCGGTAGTAAAATCGAATGCATTAGGCCAGCGTTTCCCAACCTTTTTCAGTCCACGGACCCTTAGGAAATCAAGCACAGTTTTCACGGACCCCCTTAATAAAATAAACAGCGAAAAAAACGGATTAGGTATTTATTTTAGTTTTTACAAATACAAAAAAAAAATACAGAAGTATGTGATTGAAAAAAGCAGTAAAGCGGCCCTTTTGCATTTAATGAGCGATTTATGTATGGTCCAGAGATCACACCGCGGACCCCCATACATATACTCGCGGACCTCCAGGGGTCCGCGGACCACAGGTTGGGAAACGCGGCCTTAGGCGATAGTAACCAGTAGGGTTCCGGGTTCGAGGCATCGGCCAGGCAGACATTACTTGTTGTCATGCCTATCATCACATTGTTTGGACTAGTCCGGAATCGAACCCGAAACCCTATGTCAGACAGGTATTAAATATTTTTTCAACTCACCAACTCCCATGTCTGTCTGAGCTGACATCGAAATCTGAAACAAATTAACATTTGTTTTATAATCATTAATCTATTAGAAAGAAAGAAAGAAAGAAACCATTTATTTTACATGCTATACAAGTAACAACATACAAAAAATATGCATACAAAGAAAATAATAACAATGGAAGGGATACGATAAAAAAAAACACGTGACGTAAACGAAACAGTATAGCAGCAAAAATGGTCGCACTCAGTCTCTGCCCATGCCTGTGAGAAATAACAGACTCCGGCGACTGGTTTACTTGGTATTACTTGGTGGGACAGTAATGGGTTGATGGTGAATCCATCACTATCCCACTGCTGGGCACGGGTCTTCTCACATGAAGGGTGGGAATCAATCCAACCAATGTTTTGTCTATTTGACATGGAAATTTGACAACAATTCAATTGTACTTCAATTGATAAGTAAACATTGGATAGTTTGGTTATAAATAAATCAGGAAAGTTAACGAGCATGCAGTCCACCTGATGGTAAGTGACTACTGCCGCCCATGAACATCTGTAATCAACCCCAGATAAGATTACATTCCTACCTGAGGTCGGGCACAGATGCACCGCTACCCTGCTAAGTCGGAACGCCTCGGAAAAGGGTTCTATCTTCATACATCTCACTTACTATTGTCATTTTTGTTGTTAAAGTTCTTAGCTGACAGCTGATCACCGCTGAGTCCAAGCTTGTCAGCTCCTGAATCCCTCGCGTCAACACCGAGGTCTCCGTTCATATCCTGACGTGGTTGATCTTCCATGGACCTGCAATATTAATTATGGATAGGATAGGATAGATTATTTATTTCAAGAACTTAAGCAACAACAACAAATTATAACACACAATAAACAATGAAATCCAAAAATACACATATGGAAACACAAACTTAATTATGAACTTATTGACTAAATTTTCTTAAGAAATAAAATTACACAAAATATAAAAAAAAAACTGAAAATAATAAAGTAAATTAAAAAATAAAAACAAACAAAATACATAATCGAGTGTTGCAGCTAAAGTCTGTGAAAAAGGTTCCGGAGCTCAGAAAAAAGCCGAGATTGGATCTCGGCAACTGATTTTCAGCCCGGACCGTATGCGAACGTTGCTCGGAAGGCTGTGCAGTATACATCGTGCCAAGTGTTGTAAACGGGAGAAAAAAAGAAAAATTCTTCTACCCTTTTTTTTATTAATTTTATATTAACCTACTATAAACATTGTGATGCTCAATAAGTGCCGTTTTGTGTTACAAAAGTGAACTAATATTAAGAAAATTACGATTACGTGTAAGAACGAGTATGTTAAACGAAAAGTTAGTATATCTGTTATCTACGTTCTATTAGAGTATTTAATTTAACCTTGTATTATATGTAGTTTAATTTTTTAAGGTGCCGAAGCGTAAGGAAGGATGCTGGAACATGCTATGTGCGAATAATAAAGTATAACCTACAATTGAACAGATTACCGTCGGTTACCCAGCTGCTGGAAATCAGGAGTTTAGGAACAACGCCAACCACTCATTAGCAACACAGAATAGGTAAGTAGATCAACAGGTTAATTAATAATAATTAATAATAATTACAAGTTTTTATTAAATTTGCCTTAGTTCGTTTTGATAGTGGTACAAATAGAACCCTCTGCGGTTCGACTCCGGCGGCACCATCGTCACAGAAATTTCTATATCTGTATATCATATATTGTCAAATGTCAGTTTTTGGTAAGTAATAATCCGGGGTAGTAATGTATCTGTAGCTAATCACATGATTCCAATCCTATCTGAGATTAATTACAATCCAGACTGCATGTCGTTCACTACTTCAAATCAACTCCCTGTTCAGAAACGGTACCGGTAGCGCCATCTAGTGAGCGTCAGCCTACATAATGCAAGAAGTCGATGCGCGCGCCGTTGTCACTTTAAAATAAATTTTTCTTCGCTACCGACAAAAGGTTCGAAAATTCATTTTGCTTTTTTATAATCATAATCATAATCTTTATTTGCTAAATAAGGTACAATGGGTGTTAAGACAAAGTATTATTTCCTCTTATTTTACCTTTAAGGCGTGCAAATAAAATTTGAAGGTGGTAGAACTCTTTGTGGTTCGACTCCGACTGTTATAACAGCAGTGTTAAGCGCTGCTGTGTTCCGGTTTGAAGGGTGTGGTAAGGGAGACAGACTTTTCCGAGGCGTTCCAGCTTAGTCCTCAGGGGTAGCGGCGCGTCTGTGGCCGACCTCAGGTAGGAATATCTAATCCTATCTGGGGTTGATTACAGATGTCCATGGGCGGCAGTAGCCACTTACCATCAGGTGGACTGCATGCTCGCCTGCTACTCCTATATTATAAAAAAAAAAAATATACAGTCTACAGGTATGAAACGGTTTTTTGAGTAGACATACCTGTAGCCCCCGCTGAACACTCCCAAAGTTAACCCACGAAGATTTCTACCATTATCAGATCAAATCAAATCATTCTTTAAAATTAAAAATAGGTTCTTTACAGAGCACCTTTTAAATGTCAATACAACTACCACCACTTCACAAGGTGTTTCGTTATGGAGAAGAAGCGGCGAAAGAAACTCCATAACACACATCTTTAAAAAAATATGTTTCATACAATGGCTCTTAACCTAATGGTACATGTGGAGCTGGGGCTGCTTCAGACCACACCGTTTTATCAGTCGAATAATCACTCAGCCTGTAGTACGCTTTTTTACATAGCGTTAGTTTAACGACATGTTTAACTTTTTTGGCAAAGGGAGATCTCCCTGTGGGCTAGGTGATCATGCCAGGACAGCGGCCGTGCTTCGACAGTCTCAGTTCGGAGCTTGTATATATGCAAGATTCTTAGAAAACTTCGATAGCGTGATTCAGAATACTCGTGGCGCCATCTCTTGTCGAGTAGCGGGAGGTCGCCACACTTTTTTCTGTGAGATTCAAGATGTGGTCGGGTATTTTATTGTAGCAGCGAATACAGTTACCCATGAAAGATCTAGCCCTAGTAGACGCTAGTAGGGTTATATCGCCAAGTTGTGAGTGGTTTAGGATAGAAGGACGGCGGTATGTGTGGTCGCATACCGTCGTGTACATCGGACGGTGGGGTGATTCAATCTCACTTGGGCGGAGCCCGACGGGGCAACGCGCTAAGAGGGCTCCGGTTGCGTTCCTTTGGAGATCCCGGAGTACTCTACGCAGCGCCGAGGACGGCCACCGGGGGAGTTTTAGTGCGGTAAAAATCCTACATAACCCCGTGTCGCTCCCACGGCACCGGGTACCTTTTGTAGGTTTCCCCCTCGAGAAGAAAAAAAAAAATTATAGAATAAAAACATACCGATTGCTGCTATTGGTGGGCGCTTCGCCCTCGTCCGGGCGGCGGGGGCGCAGCACCAGGCGCTTGCGGCTCGGCTTCAGGCTCAGTTTGTCGTCGAGACTCGCGTCCGACTCCTCTAGACCGTCGAAGAGGGACTTCTGTGGGACATTGGATATTGTTTAAGATAATGTGTTTACTGGTGAACTGGCAGGAGGGACAGAGGCCTCCGATGCTTTTTTTTCGTGAGGAATTCCGTCACGGATTTCTCTCACTTACTCTCTCATTGCTGGGCACGGGTCTCCTCTCAGAATGAGAAGGATTAGGACATAGTCCACCGCGCTGGACCATTGCGTATTGGTAGACTTCACATACCTTTGATAACGTTTTCTCATATATGCTGGTTTCCTCACGATGTTTTCCTTCACCGTTTAGCAAGTGATCATTAATTTCTAATACGCACATAACTTTGACAAATCAGAGGTCCATATACCTGAGATTTGAACCGCGGACTTTTCGATTAACACGCGTTTCTTAACCACTAGGCTATCACTGCTTTTATGGGTTATTGTATTTACAATATTTTTAATCTTATATCATTTCTCACGTAAACCTTACTAATATTATAAATCCGAAAGTAACTCTGTCTGTCTGTCTGTGTAGTTGTCTCTTCTTCACGCCCAAACCACTGAACGGATTTTAATGAAATTTTGTACAAAGATAGTCTGAGACCCGAGAAAGGACATAGGATAGTTTTTATCCCGGAAATCCCACGGGAACTAGGGATGGCGATCTAAGATCGATTAATCGGAGAATCTATCTTTTGGACAAAAAAATCGATTATTTTAATCGATATTAGTGAGGATTGAATCGTAAACTTTGCTTTTGAAAGTTTCAGAGTTGGTACGACCAATTTTCGCCAGATGGCGCCACTGTCATTCCAATAAAGGTACGAATATTCAGTTTTATGTATGTTAGTATGTGATATTATTTTCTTTTAAACGCGAACGAAGCCGCGGGTAAAAACTAGTTAACAATACTTACTTTACAATAGTGCATACCTTATTAGTAGACACCACGGGAGCCCTAGGGTGCACCTTGATCCGCCCAGCGGTGGGCGAAGTCGCCTTGTACGCCGCCCCGGCCGCGGAGTCCAACACCGCTTTCACCGCCGCTGGGTTCGTTGGCTTCAGCACATCCTTAGTTGACGCTGAAAGACAGAATAAAATAAAATAGAATATACTTTATTGAACACTTACAAAAGAATTTACAGTACTAGCTGACCCGGCAAACGTTGTGTTGCCATATAAATAAATAAATGTTAAGGGTGAACAACTCTTATCACTTAGGCGTATGAAAAATAGATAGTATTCTCAGACCTACTGAATATGCATATAAAATTTGATGAAAATCGGTAAAGCCGTTTCGGAGGACTACGGTAACTAACATTGTGACACGAGAATTTTATTATTATAGAATTGAATGTGGAAATGAACTGAAAGTGAATTTTAATTTTATTTTAGCACCAACCCCTATTTTTTAAGCTATTTCAGTAATTTCATAATTTTTCATACCGCTCGATGTTAGATTTTTAATTTTTTTTATATGGCAACAACGTTTGCCGGGTAAGCTAGTAAAAAAGTATTATGATGTTTTATCCGCCCATCTTTAATTGATACCCTCTTTTAACAATTTCATTTTCTATCTTCTACTGTAGTACCTAACAAAATCTATACTAATATTATAAAGAGGAAAACTTTGTCAGTTTGTTTGGTTGTAACGAATAGGCTCAAAAACTACTGGACCGATTTTAAAAATTCTTTCACCTTCGAAAGCTACATTATCCACGAATAACATAGGCTATATTTTATATGAAATATGTTTGTTAAATAGATTTTAAGGCGGTACAAAGTTTGCCGGGTCAGCTAGTAATAAACAAAGCTACACTCACTGTCAAGTATGAGGTCCTTGAAGAGAGGCGAGTCGCCGAAGGGTCTCGCCGCCAGGTTCAGGATCTGGTCGTGAACACTCGCGCCCTGGACGCCCTGCTGCCCGATACTGTTGGAACATCGTCATTACCAAATTAGTCAAGCCTTTTGTAATAATAAAAATTTTCAAGGTAGTAAAACTCTTTGTGGTTCGACTCCGGCGGCACCACCACCACACCTATTTCTGTTACAACAGCAGTGTTAAGCGCTGCTGTGTTCCGTTTTGAAGGGTGTGGTAAGGGAGACATACTTTTCCGAAGCATTCCAGCTTAGTCCTCAGGGGTAGCGGCGCATCTGTGGCCAAACTCAGGTAGGAATATCTAATCCTATCTGGGGTTGATTACAGACGTCCATACGGCTGTAACCACTTACCATCAGCTGGACTGCATGCTCGTCTGCTTGCTACTCTCGGAACATTGTGATTACTAAATTACTCAAATATTTATAATATAAAACTCATCGTTCCTAAGTTAGTCAAGCTCTTTTTAACTCTTATATAAAAATAGTTAAAAAAATATAAGGAAAGCATGCAGTCCATTTGGTGGTAAGTAGCTACTGTCCCCAACGAATGTCTTGCTGCCCGATACTGGTAGAACATCGTCATTACTAAATTAGTTAAGCCTTTTATAATATAGGAGTCACTACTACTAAGTTAGTCAAGCTTTTTTTAATATAGAAGTAGCAGACGAACATGCGGTCAATTTGATGGTAAGTGGCTAGTGTATCCCAGGCACATCTGTAATCCACTCCAGATAACATTAGATTCCCATCTGAGGTTATCCACAGATGCGTCGCTACCCCTGAGAACTAAGCTGGAATTCGAAAAAGTACATCCTCCCTTACCACACCCTTCAAACACAGCAGCGCTTAACACTGCTGTTATAACAGAAACAGGTGTGGCGGTGGTACCGCTGGAGTCGAACCACAAAGGGTTCTACCACCTTTAAAAAATTAAAGATTCCCTTACATACATACATACATACATCAAGCTAATAAAAGCTCTATAATAAAAGTCAGTTAAGCTGTTTAAAAAGAGAATTAAGCTATTTTTTTAAATATAATAACGATTATAATAATAATAAATCTCACCCGGGCATAGTACTGGTGCTAGCGTTCAGTTGTCCCATACCGAGCGACGTTCCCAGAGACGGTGTGGTCCCGAACATACCGCCTCCCAGACTAGTATCTGTTGACGACACACAAACATTAGACAAAAGAAAAAAAAAAGCGTATGTGTTTTTTTTATATATAATATAGGAGTAGCAGACGAACATGCAGTCCACCTGATGGTAAGTGGCTGCTACCCATGGACATCTGTAATCAACCCTAGATAGAATTAGATATTGCTACATAGGTCGCCCAGATGCGCCGCTACCCCTGAGGACTAAGCTGGAACGAGGAAAAAGTATGTCTCCATTACCACATCCTTCAAACCAGTATGTATGTAAACCATACATACAATGTATATATATAACAGAATCTTTTGAATGTTTGAAGCTGCTAGAACCCTTTGTGGTTCGACTCCGGCGGCACCACCGCCACACCTATTTCTGCCTCATAACAGCAGTGTTAGGCGCTGCTGTGTTCCGGTTTGAAGGGTGGGGTACGGGAGATGTACCTTTCTGAGTTCCAGCTTAGTCCTCAGGGGTAGCGGCACATCTGTGGCTAACCTCAGGTGGGAATCTAATGTTATCTGGGTTTGATAACAGATGTCCATGGGCAGCAGTAGCAACATACCACAGAGGGTTCTACTACCTTCAACAGTACATTCTTTCTTTATTTCTTTGTCAATTAATTCTTAAAAAGTATCGAAGTCGAATGCTTTTTCTTATTAATTAGTATATAAGCCTAGCTACTGACTGTTAGCGAAGCTGTTTCAATCTTTCTTTCTTTCAATGAGTACTCAATAAATATCAAAGCTACTGACTGTTAGCAAACGTGTTGGTCTGTTGCGGCTGTTGGAACAGGGAACCGCCGGTACCCAGTCCGAAGGCGGGTGTCGTCCGCGGCTGGTTGAAGGTACTAGCCGCTGTGCCTAGACCCGTACCTGACGAACAACACATATTATATTACAAATATGCCAACACACAACTTTATATAACAGATATTGTTAAATTTACACACACAAGTAAGAGTATGTGAGGACGACAGTTAAATTGTAACTAGAGTTGCCCAACTATCGATAGTCTCGCTATCGATAGTTGACCTTGAGAACAAGTAACAATATCGATAGTACTATTGATACTATCTATATAACCGATACTATCAATATCACAAATTAACTAATACTATTGATGGGAAGCAATATCATCGATACTATCGATAGTATCAATAGTATCGTCGTATTAAATCGACAATAGTATCAATAATATCGATAGCATGGTAAAGTATTGATAGTATTACATTATCGATACTTTAAAATCCACCGATAGTATCGTTCCCTTATTTAAGCTTTTGTATTAAGTAGTATTAGTACTACAAAATTTTTGATTAAATTCAGATACTCTTTATAATTAATACGTTTTCTATACTAATATATTTATGAGATATTTCCTTGCTATGTACTTGATTATAGAAAGGCAATACTATCGCAGTTGATTTAACTATCGATAGGGTAAATTATTGATACTATCGATACTATCGATAGTATTACTCCTAAACGTATATAGGTCTTCGATAGTATCGATACGATCGATAGTATTGATACTATTGAAGCTAATACTATCGATACTATCGATTATATTTTTGAATAACAATACTATTGCCCTACATCATACTATCAATAGTATCGATAGTATCGAAATTATCGATACTATCGATAGGCTATCGGTACTATTTATATGACGTCAACTATCGATCGTATATCGATATTTTAGCAATAGTCGACTATCGATAGGCAACTCTAATTGTAACACTTTTTAATTTTGTAGCACTGTTCGTTCGGACTGTTTTCAGTAAAATTCCATTAAGTGACCAGTAGTATTGTAGCTCTTTTGTAATTTTGTAGTTCATTTTGTTGAAGACAGTTTTCAGTACAAAACAATTAATACGCACAAAAAAATAGTATGAGAATACGATTGTAGTAAAAATACTTTTGCTGTTTTGTAGCACTTTTAGTAAGGACGTTTTTTTAATAAATAAATATTGATACCAGTAGGTGTAAGAGATTGCAATTGTAGCACTTTGTTTTTTTTTTCATTTTGTAGCTCATTTAGTTCGGACATTATGAAATGAAAATTTAACAGCACAACCAAGATAGTACAATTGTAGCTTCTTTCCGTAGTGTAGTATAATCTGCGCCAAATTTCTAGTCCGCTGTGAAGTAATACTGTCTGTAAGTGAATACTGCCTGCGCGATGTGCCCACAGGGAGAGCAGCGGGGGTCGCAGTGCCTCTAATATCTACAATTTGCTATGGCGACACGACTCATTCCTATATTCGGAGCGGACTAGCAGTTTGGCGCGGACTATACGTGTCTCACCGAGCGCGGGCTGGGAGTTGAAGCCAAAGGCAGGCTGTGCGGCGCTTACCGGCTTATATTTTGTAGCACTTTTCGTTCAGACATTTTTTAATAAGTGGTTATATTGGACGAACAGAGTACAATTGTACCCTCTCCCTTATAGTATAGTATGGTATGGTATACTATATTATACTATAGTATAGTATAATATAGTATAGTATAGTATAGTATAGTACACGTATAGTATAGTATGAAATGAAATGAAATATATTTATTTTGTATAGGTCAACGGCGGCACTTACAAATTGTCAGTTACAATATTTTCTTAAAATACTACCGGATCGGAACGCGACCTCTACTGAGAAGATCCGGTAAGAAACTCAGTGGGTTTGTCTTTTTTTAATTTTCAAAATAATTATTCTCTTTTTCTTTATTTTTTTTAAACGCCATTATTTTTACATATAATTAATAAAGCATTAGCTCCAGTATCATATAGTATGGTATAGTACACGTGTCTCACCGAGCGCAGGCTGGGAGCTGAAGCCGAAGGCGGGCTGCGTGGCGGCCGGCTTGCCGAACGAGCTGAACCCGAACGGACTCGCACTGGTGCTCGTACCGAAGCCGGTAGAGGGCGCGCCGAACGCTGGAACACATAAACAATATATAAATAAAACCACCGCTGTAACACATAATGTAAAAATACAGATGATCGCTAAGGAAATTATTTATAAAATAGGATACTGTAACATACGATTACTAAAAAAATATTTCTGTAACACATACGATTGCTAAGAAAAATATTTATAAAAATAATGTTGTAACACATACGATTGATTGCTAAGAAAAATATTTATAAAAATAATGTTGCAGCACATAAAATTGCTAAAAAAAATATTTGCAAAACATATGTTGTAACACATTAAATTGCTAAGAAAAAAATTTATAAAAAAGAATGATGTAACACATAGACTTAGTAAAAACGACATTACTTCTTTAATACTAGAGCGGCGCTACTTTGAGGAACTGAAGTGCAACCGAGAATTGAACCCCGGACCTTCGTATCTCATCCTTTACGAGCGGTGGTGTCTTCGGAGTTGGACTATCTTCCATCCAAAATCACTCCAGCAGCGCCATTTTGACAAATGCTTCTGTACAGCCGAGCATCGAATCCCAGACCTTCCTCACTCATTCTTCACGAAGATTAATAGGTACAACTGAGCATCTAGGTACGAAAGTAGAACTGAGCATCGAACCCCGAACCTTCCCCATTTAAATATCACACTAGACAGCGACCAGCCAATCAAACCGTAAGTCTAACCACCTTCAAACTAGAACAGCAGTGCTACCTATAAGTAATCGAGAATCGAACCCCGGACATTCCTCACAAGAAACGATGGTGCCATCGGGGGTGAACCACCTTATTTCCAACAAGAATCACTGTATCACCTTAGATGCTTTTGTACAACCGAGCACCGAACCCCGTACCTCCCTCATCAATACTCACGCGTCGCAGTGGAGCCGAACGTGGGCGCGGTGGTCTGCTGGGGCTTCGCCGCGAACAGGCCTCCGCCCCCGAACGCGCCGAAGCCCGACGTGCTGGCGGCTGTACCGAAGCCCGAGGTCGCCGGTTGGCTGCCGAAGAGACTGCCCGACTGTACACAAAAAACATATATGAGTAAGTAAGTAAGGTAAAGTGGTCACTATACCGGTCTCATGTGCAAAGGGTTCCGTATTCGATTCCCGGCTCAAATTATGATATATGTGGTGTCTGGATGTTTTTGTAAAAAAAGACATCAAATTAATTAGATAAATCTTTTTTTTTACAATATTGTAGTAGGCGAACAAGCAGTCCACCTGATGGTAAGTGGCTACTGCCGTATGGACATCTGTAATCAACCCCAGATGCGCCGCTACCCCTGAGGACTAAGCTGGAACGCCTCGGAAAAGTCTGTCTCCCTTACCACACCCTTCAAACCAGAACACAGCAGCGCTTAACACTGCTGTTATAACAGAAATAGGTGGTGGCGCGGGAGTTGAACCACAGAGGGTTCTACCACATCCTTACTTATTATTATTTATTATTTTATTATTTATTATTATTATATTATTATAATATTATAAATCCGAAAGTAACTCTGTCTGTCTGTCTGTTTGTCTCTTCTTCACGCCTAAACCACTAAACCGATTTTAATAAAATTTTGTACAAAGATAGTCTAAAACCCAAGAAAGGACATAGGATAGTTTTTATCCCGGAAATCCCACGGAAACTAGAGATGGCGATCTAAGATCGATTAATAGGAGAATCGATCTTTTGGAATCGTAAACTATGCTTTTGATCAAGTGATAATCTTTAGCAAAGTTGTTGTCTATGAGCCCACGAAGGTTTCAGAGTTGGTACGACCAATTTTCGCCAGATGGCGCCACTGTCATTCCAATGAAGGTACGAATTTTCAGTTTTATGTATTTTAGTATGTCATATAATTTTCTTTTAAACGCGGGCGAAGCCGCGGGCACCACTAGTTAACTATAATTTATTATTTGAAGGTATTCAAGGTAAATATATGTAATATAACTCACCTGATTCTGTGTATTCGATCCGAAACCGAACGTGGACGTGTTGGTGCCGAAGGTAGAGGGCTGGGTCGTAGTGGCGCCGAACAAACCCGTACCTGTTGACGTAAATAGCGTTTAGAACCGCTATATAGCGCTAACGTGCTATATCCTGCTATATTTCTACATTAAACTTGTTAACATAAATAGCGTTTAGAACCGCTATATAGCGCTAGCGTGTTATATCCAGCTATATTTATCTATTAAATCTGTTAACATAAATAGCGTTAGCGTGCTACATTTATTAATTAACCCTGTTAACATAAACAGAATTAAAAAACGCTACATATCGTTAGTATGCGATATTTATTACTAGCTGACCCGACAAACTTTGTACCGCCTCAAAATCTATTTATCAAATATATTTCATATAAAATATAGCCTACGTTACTCGTGGATAATGTAGCTTTCGAATGGTGAAAGAATTTTTAAAATCGGTCCAGTTGTTTTTGAGCCTATTCATTACAATCAAACAAACAAACAAAGTATTCCTCTTTATAATATTAGTATAGATAGCGTGGAGGACCGGCGCATCTGTGGCCGGTAAGGTAGGTGCCCATGCGCGGCAGCAGCTTACCATCAAGTGGACTGCATGCTCGTCTGCTACTCCTAGATTCAATAAATACAAAAAAGTATGACGTCGTCTGACTTTTACACGCTAAAAACCAAAAATCATAAAATTTCAGACTAAACCAGCACGTCTAATATACTCACCGCTCGTCGCAGTGGAGCCGAAGGTGGGTTTGCTCGCGCCGAAGAGACCCGTAGTGTTAGTGTTCGTTTGTGTGTTGCTCCCGAATGAGAAAGTGTCTGTAACAATAACATATAGTTAGGCTCTAGCGGAAATATTGTAACTGGCAATTTGTAAGTGCCACCGTTGGCACAAAAACTGCCACAAAAATAAATATATTTCATTTCATTTCACTTCGGGAGGTCTGCGGAAGGCGCAGTCCGCCCCAGGCCCCCGATCCTGGGGCCCCCCAACACTGTTACTAAAAAAGGTCGCTGAATCATACTATCAATCATACCCGAATAAGTCGATGACACCTTTGTAATTTAGTAAAATCAAATCAACTTTTTACACTGGGGGGCCTCCCTCCATTCAACATTCCGGCCCGGGCCTTCGACGACCTTAGCCCGCCACTGGTGTTAGTTTACATGAAATATTTTTATTTATTTATTTATTATAATTCCAACATTATGTGCAAGATTCCTAATACGGTATAGTAAAAAACAATTAAATCGAAATATTTTTTTTATAAAGAATATTCTATTTTGCTTTATCAAAGATTAAAACTTTAAAAGGAAACAGTAGTAAGGCGACTTTCCGCACCTCGTCAAGAGATGACGCCACTAGTATTGAATTTATTGAAGTTTCTCAACGTTTTGCATATATACAAGCTCCGAACTGACTGTCGGTTCAAGGCCGATTCCGATGTCTGGCGGAAGATCCCCCTAGTGACTACTAGAGCTTTCCGTGAAGTAGCGAAGAGTATCTGCATCAGGAAGCGTTGTCTTAGCGCGCTGAAGTGTAGTCAGCTGATCTGATGTTGTGAGACTTCAGTCCATCCAGGAAATAAGGCTCCCACGAATCGGAGGACCGGGGTGGACCGACTCTTCCGCCCCCCCTTAAGCCGTTAGAGTTCTTATCTCAGGTATGTAGGTTTCCGCAAGTCACCCAGCCCCGTCACAGGCGTATTTGAAAAACCAGATAACTGTAATGTGTACTTGCGTGAATGCAACACATTTTTAGAGGTAGTTGCGTGCGCTATGTAACATACACAGTGTGGGTCGGGGTTACGGGACAGCACATATTTTTTATGAATTTACATTTGCTCAGATTCTTATTGTGACAAGTGTTTTCAATCCCTGGCGCTAAAATCTTATATATAAAATTCTCCTGTCACAATGTTAGTTACCGTACTCCTCCGAAACGGCTTTAGCGATTTCCACCAAATTTTCTATGCATATTCAGTAGAATAAGAATCTATTTTTCTTGCCCAATCAAGGGTTGTTCAAAAAATCAAGGGTTGTTCACCCTTAATTTTTTTTATGTATTGATTTAGCTAGTGTGTTATAAGTTTAACGTGTATGTATCTGGCTAGGGCTTTGCAACTACTAAACGAGTTAACCAATCTTTATTTAGTTGTTTTTTGTTTGAGAGCTGATTAGATAGAGTATTCTTAGCAGAAACTCTATTCAGTATGAGTTTTTATGTTTTTACAACAAATGACTTTGTATTTGTTTACGTATTCCCCATAAATTTCCAATCAGTTCTGATACAGTCCGCTAGGGGCGCTGTCAAATATGTCAAAATATATGATAACGCTTCCTTTGATAGATTTTCTGCGCAATTTTCAAGTACCCTACTTTTATATAGAAATACGTCATCACATCTTAATTAAGGAATTTAAGTGCTTACGTCACGCCCACAATTTAGACAAATCCAACGACACCTCATATGTTAATCCGTCAAGCCGTTTGTGCTGCCGCGTGACAAAGTATGAGATATACATACATACGCGAATCTACAATTTCGTAATTTAATTAAAACTAAATCAATAAAAAGTCCGCCAATAATCAAGTAAAATAATTTTATTGAAAAAATAAACTTTAAACATAATACATTTTTACTTATTATTAAACTAGAAAAATATTATTATTATATTAATAATAAATAACAAATAATTTTGATAAATTTTCCATAAATCAAATTTAATTATAACATTATTTTTATTACATAATAAGTCCAGTAATATATATTTATTTTTTCTAATAATACGTTTATTAAGATTAAGCCTTGCTTTAAACAGTTATTATTTTATAAATTATATTTTATAAATTTATATTTTATAGATTAACATTATAATTAAACTAGGATTCTATTTAACATATAAGGAAGAGTAATTAAAAAAACTGACTGTGTGACTTTTATGCCGCTAGAAGCATTTGTCACTGCCCTCCCATATTTAATCAACCCCAGATAGGATTAGTCGTACCTGAGGTCGGATACAGACGCGCCGCTACCCCTGAGGACTAAGCTGGAACACCTCGGAAAAGTATGTCTCCCTTACTACACTTCAAAACAGAACACGTCAGCGCTAACAGTGCTGTTGTAACAGAAATAGGTGTGACGGTGGTGCCGCCGGAGCCGAACCACAGAGGGTTCTACCACAAACAATGTCGCGCACGGGCGTTTTGCTGTCGTGTAGTGATGTGCCAGATCGTTAAGAAATCATATCCGCGTATACGGATACGGATCTTAAATATTATATCAATATAATACATAGTTATAACTAAAATAAAAAAAAACGGAGATTTAAGCTTTATTTCCGCATTTTCATATATGTAAACGAGCTTTTGCCCGCGGCATCGCTCGTGGTACTAAGTAATATTTTCATCCCCCATTTTATCCCCTTGGGGGTAGAATTGATCAAAATCCTTTCTTAGCGGATGCCTACGTCATAACATCTACCTGCATGCCAAATGTCAGCCCGATCCGTCCAGTGGTTTGGGCTGTGCGTTGATAGATCACTATGTCAGTCAGTCACCTTTGAGTTATATATATTTAGAAGTGTTGTTATAATCTTTTATTATTATTGATATTATTCTTTTGTTTTCATTATAAAAATAGTTGATTTAGTTATTATCTTTGACTTATATAGTACTGATTGGTATGGTAACTCCCTACGATAAATGTTTGCAATATAAAGGTGGCAAATATTTGATTTTAAGAGGTAAAAATATACTTCGAATTTCAATTCTACTAAACATATAGAGTTTTTCAATCTATCAATTGAAAATTAATAATGATCCGTGAAAGATCCGCGAGAAGAGTAACGGTAACGGATCCGGATATCCGGAGCAACACTACTGTCGTGTATGGAGGAACAGTCGTGGATCGTTATAGTTCACGCCAAACTGCTAGTCCACTCTGAAGTTGTTGCGAGCAGGTGTAGTCATACAATTTGCTATGGCGACGCGATTAATTTCTATATTCAGAGCGGACTAGCAGTTGTACGCGGACTATACCATAATAACCATTTTTTTCAATTGACCTACCCGAGTTGGTCTTATCACTTTCAAACAGGCGTTCCACTTTCGACAGCTGAGGAGATATTTTTACGGCTGATTTATCGCCAAACAGTTCAGATTTGGATACAGTTTTTGCGTTAGAATTTTCAAAACTTCCAGATTTTGCATCAGAAATAGATAGAATCAAAAATAGATTTTAAGCCAGATGTACTAGGTTCTGGCGGTTTTGATTCGATGCCAGATTCAATGGATTCACCAGTTGTTTCTTTGGATTCACCAATCGTTTCTTTGGATTCACCAGTTGTTTCTTCGCATTCAACAGTCGTTTCTTTGGATTCAACAGTCGATCCCTCGGATTCACCAGTTGTTTCTTTGTATTCACCAGTTGTTTCTTCAGATTCAACAGTCGATCCTTCGGATTCATCAGTTGTCTCTTTGGATTCGTCAGATGGTTCTTTGGATTCACCAGTTGTTTGTTTGGATTCACCAATCGATCCTTGGGATTCACCAGTTGTTTCTTTGTATTTACCAGTTGTTTCTTTGTATTCACCAGTTGTTTCTTCGGATTCATCTGTCGTTTCTTTGGATTCAACAGTCGATTCTTTGTATTCACCAGTCGTTTCTTCGGATTCAACAGTCGTTTCTTTGGATTCAACAGTCGATTCTATGGATTCAACAGTCGATTCTTTGGATCCACCAGTCGTTTCTTTGATATCAACAGTACATTCTTTGGATTCTGTCGATTCAACAGTCTCTAGCATAGCTACATCGGATTCAATAGCCTCACTCTCAGTGTTAGTACTCTTATCACGGTTCATCTTTATCGGCCAGGGCAGATGGTGTCTACATTTACCGTTAAAGGTCCAATTCCAAAAGGGCTCATGACCCGTAATCTTGTTTTTGAAAACCAACCCTTCAGTTTTCGGATCTTTCGGTAGATAATTGTATATGTTGATAGTTTTCATATAATCCGGTATTGTTGTAAAGGACTGTGTATTAACATCGTTTGCGAAAATGTGAAATGTTCCCAGATTATTATTTCTAAAGTGTTCATTCCTTTCCTTGTACGGCACGTTGTTATGCACGTGTATTTGTATCCCATCCTTCCTATTCGTTGTATTATTATGGTTAAAGCTACCGAAATTGAAAGGTCTGTGAGTATGCGTATTCCATGGGAATCTGCCACATCCATTGCAAAAACATTGTCGAATCGACATATTATTTATCAAGGAACAGAAGCAAATGTTGTTAGCGTTCTCTAGTATATATCTCTTAGCTTCCATACAACATAGTTTCCCGAAACGATTGCAATTTTCCCTAAAGTAATCATGCTGGCAGTACGTATAATTATCCGAATTGCAGTCGTATCGACGGTTAAAACCGATCCGTGGATTAGGATTGAAATGATCGGTAGTTCGCTGCACATGAGCACTTGTCGGTTGAAATCTTGAATCCATATTTGAATTAAATCCAGTACCGACACAATTGCTACATGGATTTATATTTCTGTGTCCCCATGCACTATGATCTATACGCCCAAACATATTATTTCCGAATCCACCTGTATTTTGTTGAAATTTGGAATCCATATTTGAATTTAATCCTGTACCAAGACCATTGCTATATGGATTTACATGTCTTTTTCCAAATCCATTATGATTCGTACACCCAAACGTGTTATTTCCGAATCCAATTTGACTTGGTTGAAATTGTGAATCCATATTTGAATTAAAACCTGTACCGACACCATTGCTATGTGGATTTATATTTGCCTGTCCCCATCCACTGCGATTTGTACACCCAAACGTGTTATTTCCAAATCCACTTGTATTCTGTTGAAATTGTGAATCCATATTAGGATCAAATCCTGTACCGACACCATTGCTATGTGGATTTATATTTACCTGTCCCCAACCATTATGATTTGTTCTCCCAAACGTGTTATTTCCAAATCCACTTGTATTCTGTTGAAATTGTGAATTCATATTAGGATCAAATCCTGCACCGACACAGTTGCTACATGGATTTATATGTCCTTCTCCAAATCCATCATCCGTACATCCAAATGCGTTATTATTGAATCCTATTTGATTTGGTTGTAATCTTGAATCCATATTTGAATCAAATCCTGCGCCAAAACCGTTGCTGCACGGATTTACATGTCTATCTCCAAATCCACTATGATTTGTACATCCAAATGTGTTATTGTTGAACCCAATTTGATTTTGTTGAAATCCTGAATCTCTGTTTGTATCAAATCGTGTACCAACACCATTGCTACATGGGTTTATATTTGCCTGTCCCCATCCACTTTGATTTGTACACCCAAACGTGTTATTTCCAAATCCATTTGGATTTTGATGAAATCTTGAATTCATATTAGAATCAAATCCTGTACCGAAACCATTGCCATGTGGATTTATATTTCTTTGACCCCATCCACTATGATCTATACGCCCAAACGTATTATTACCGAATCCAATTTGCGTTTCTTGAGTTCCAATAGAATCCATATTAGAATCAAATGCCGTACCAACACCATTCATGAAATTTATACTCTGTCTCAATCCAGTGGGATTTGTACGACCAAAAGCATACGATGTAGATGCAACCGGTTTAGCATTGAATCCGCCATAAATCCTATCATCAACACTGGTAGTATCCTGAACTGATTTTCCCCCAAAAGCATCCGATGTAGATACAATAGGGTTAGCATTAAATGGACTATGAATCCCATTATCAACAACCGCATTACTATTTCCCACCATCATCTCACCAACAGTAGATGTAGATACAACCGGCTTAGTATTGAATCCGCCATGAATCCTACCATCAACATTAACACTATTATTTTGAACCGATGTCCCCCCAACCGTTACAAACGGTTCACCATAGAGCATACCCTTACTACCTCCTTGACCACCCCCAGTGGATCGCCCACCAAAGAGTGGATTACTATCAGACACCTTACCACCCATACTAGACTGAGTGATACCAATGACTGGATTACTATCTGACACCTTACCACCCATACTGGACTGAGTGATACCAAAGACTGGATTACCATCGGACACCTTACCACCCATACTGGACTGAGTGATACCAAAGACTGGATTACTATCTGACACCTTACCACCCACACTGGACTGAGTGATACCAAAGACTGGGTTACTATCTGACACCTTACCACCCATACTGGACTGAGTGATACCAAAGACTGGATTACTATCTGACACCTTACCACCCACACTGGACTGAGTGATACCAAAGACTGGGTTACTATCTGACACCTTACCACCCATACTGGACTGAGTGATACCAAAGACTGGGTTACTATCTGACACCTTACCACCCATACTGGACTGAGTGATACCAAAGACTGGATTACTATCTGACACCTTACCATCCATACTGGACTGAGTGATACCAAAGACTGGATTACCATCGGACACCTTACCACCCGTACTGGACTGAGTGATACCAAAGACTGGATTACCATCGGACACCTTACCACCCATACTAGACTGAGTGATACCAAAGACTGGATTACCATCGGACACCTTACCACCCATACTAGACTGAGAGATACCAAAGACTGGGTTACTACCTGACACCTTACCACCCATACTAGACTGAGTGATACCAATGACTGGATTACTATCTGACACCTTACCACCCATACTGGACTGAGTGATACCAAAGACTGGATTACCATCGGACACCTTACCACCCATACTGGACTGAGTGATACCAAAGACTGGATTACTATCTGACACCTTACCACCCACACTGGACTGAGTGATACCAAAGACTGGGTTACTATCTGACACCTTACCACCCATACTGGACTAGTGATACCAAAGACTGGGTTACTATCTGACACCTTACCACCCATACTGGACTGAGTGATACCAAAGACTGGATTACTATCTGACACCTTACCATCCATACTGGACTGAGTGATACCAAAGACTGGATTACCATCGGACACCTTACCACCCGTACTGGACTGAGTGATACCAAAGACTGGATTACCATCGGACACCTTACCACCCATACTAGACTGAGTGATACCAAAGACTGGATTACCATCGGACACCTTACCACCCATACTAGACTGAGTGATACCAAAGACTGGATTACTATCTGACACCTTACCACCCATACTGGACTGAGTGATACCAAAGACTGGATTACTATCTGACACCTTACCACCCGTACTGGACTGAGTGATACCAAAGACTGGATTACCATCGGACACCTTACCACCCATACTGGACTGAGTGATACCAAAGACTGGATTACCATCGGACACCTTACCACCCATACTGGACTGAGTGATACCAAAGACTGGATTACCATCGGGCACCTTACCACCCGTACTGGACTGAGTGATACCAAAGACTGGATTACCATCGGACACCTTACCACCCATACTGGACTGAGTGATACCAAAGACTGGATTACCATCGGACACCTTACCACCGGTACTGGACTGAGTGATACCAAAGACTGGATTACTATCTGACACCTTACCACCCATACTGGACTGAGTGGTAACAAAGAGTGGTCCATTACCATCAGATACATTAGCACCCATAGTAGATCGAGTCCCACCAAAGAGTGGTCCGTTACTACCAAACATCTTAGCATCCACAGTGGAACACCCACCAAAGAGTGGGTTAACATCAGACACCTTACCACCCGTAGACCGAGGTATACCAAAGACTGGTCCGTTACCATCAGGTACAACACCACCCATAGCCGACCGATTCCCACCAAACAGAGGGCCACATTGAGCTACAGTTTTATCCTCAGCCGTTGCATAGTTATATATGTGAATGGCGCACTCACTGGTCTGACCGAAGCCCCCGGTGCTCCCGAGGCTGCCGCCGCCGAACAGACTCGGCGCGTTCGTTGTCGCCGGCTGCCCGAAAGCTGGAACAAAATTATATAAATAAAATATTTGTTTTTTTTTTTATAATATAAGAGTAGCAGACGAGCATGCAGTCCACCTGATGGTAAATGGCTACTGCCGCCCATGGACATCTGTAATCGACCCCAGATAGGATTAGATATTCCTACCTGAGGTCGGCCACAGATGCGCCGCTACCCAGGACTAAGCTGGAATGCCTCGGAAAAGTCTTATAATATGTATTATATATACATATGTATATCAAACCGGTTCAAATAAAATCAAAGGGTTGCACTCCGAGAGAGCCGGCGCAAGTGAAAAATTTCGAAACCTAACATGAATAATAAAATATAATAAATAAAAAATGAAACCCTTAAAGTTGGTAGAACACTTTGTGGTTCGACTCCGGCGACACCACCACACCTATTTCTGTTATAACAGCAGTGTAGCGCTGCTGTGTTCTGGTTTGAAGGGTGTGGTAAGGGAGACATACTTATCCAAGGCGTTCCAGCTGAGTCCTTAGGGGTAGCGGCGCTTCTGTGGCCGACCTCAGGTCAGGAATATCTAATCCTATTTGGGGGTGATTAGAGATGTCTATGGGCGGCAGTAGCCACTTACCATCAGGTGGACTGTATGCTCGTCTGCTACTCTTATATTATAAAAAAAAACTATTTTGAATGAAATATATGAATTTTAACGCCGTCCTCAGGTAGGAATATCATATCTGGGATTGATTACAGATGTCAATACGGCAGTAGCTTACCATCAAGTGGACTGCATGCTCGTCTGCTACTCCTAAATCATATATATAAAAGACAACTCACTGGTACCACCGAAGAGCGGTTTGTTCTCGGTGGGCTGCTGGAAACCACCGAACATCCCACCGCTGGACCCCTTACGTCCAGCTGTGTAGTCTTCAAGCCTCAACTCCTCCAAGGACTTATTTTCAAACTCCTGCAAAAAAAAATCACATATTAACATACATAGCACATCAACTCACATTACTGTTCCACTGCTGGGCACGGGTCTCCTCTCGGAATGAGAAGGATTAGGCCATAGTCCACCGCGCTGGACCAGTGCGTATTGATAGACTTCACATACCTTTGAGAACTTTTTAAAATTTTTTTTTTTAATTTCTCAGGTACGCAGTTTTCCTCACGATGTTTTCCTTCGCCGTTGAAGCAAGTGATAATTAATTTTAAAAATCTCATAACACAATTTTAGTTTTTATCAAAATCGGCCTCGTAACTCCTTTCAACATTTTTAGCTAATTCTTATACATTTGGATTAAACACTGAAGGCCCATTTGAAAAAAAAAAATGTGAGCCGTCACGGGACGCCTGGCAGATGTGAAACATCGACATTATTTTGTAAAAGTAATATGCAGAAAAGAACATATTGTGATAGGAACTAAATATGTCATAATGATAAAATAAAATATTACGACTTTTTTCCAGATAACGATGACTATTTATTGAATTCGATTGCGCATGGCGACGCGTCGCCACACCGTACACACTACTGCATATAGACTGTATATATATACCATCGTATAGCGTGGCCACGCGTCGCCACGGCATGCGTCGCCACGCCAGAAATCGGTTTTACGTGCGGCTATAGATGTTTCACATCAAAACTCACCCTGTATATCGGATAGATATTTGGGCAAACTAACCTTCATACAAGTGATGCAATGGTGTTTGATGTTGATGGTCTGCGAGGAACCACCCTTCACCACCACATCGGTGCCGACCACCGGATTGTACTTCCCCGGAGCGGTGCCAGTGGTTGCTTGCTGACCGAACGTAGCTGTAAAAAAAGTATAATCAAATTTAATTAAATATCTTATAGTAGTATCTAAATTGTATATAATAATAATAATATAATTTATTCACCACAATTGCAGTACACAGTACAATTTTTAAAACTAAATATACTAAAATAAAAATTAAAAAAATAAATTTAAGAAAAAAAAACAAAAATCACAAAAAAACAAAAATAATAACAAGAAAAAAATAAAGAAATAAAAACTTGAACAAAACAAACAAAAGGCAATAACATAGCAAAGGTTATAATTATCTAGTGCTGTTAAAGTACTATGCGCTGCAACAATCGCGAAAGGGAGCAAACTCAGAATTATGCCATGAGCGGAAATTCACATCTATACATATAAATAAAATTGTAGTGTCTGTTTTTAATATTGAAATAACCGCTTTTTACTACATGCATATGAATATAGATATGATACATACACTAAAATAACATTTTTTACAATTTTTGTCTGTCTGTCTGTTTGTTCTGGCTAATCTCTGAAATGGCTGAACCGATTTTGATGGGACTTTTATTGGAAGGTAGCTGGTGTAATAAGGAGTAACTTAGGCTACTTATATATTAGAACTAGCTGCGCCCCTGTTTCTTTTTAACGCGGGTGAAACCGCGGGAAACAGCTAGTTTTAAATAATATACATGTAGCAAATGTGCATGCAGTCCACCTGATTTTGAAGTGGCTACTGCCGCCCATAGACACCTGTAATCAACTCCAGACAGGATTAGATATTCCTACCTGAGGACTAGGCTGGAACGCCTCGGAAAAGTATGACTCCCTTACCACACTTCAAACCAGAACACAGCAGCGCTACACTGCTGTTATAACAGTAATAGGTGTGGCGGTGGTGCCGCCGGGGTCGAACCACAAGGGGTTCTACCCCCTTCAAACTATCTATACCTACCTATACTACTTATTATTACTTATTATACACATTATTTTCTATATACTAATAAATAATAAATAAAATCTTAATTGAGCCAATTTAGATCTGTATCGTTTGACAAATTATTTAATAATAATTTACAATGTTTGGTACATGCAAGTGAACACTACCTTCTATAAGCATAGCCTGTATCATAGAAGGCAGGGCTCTTCACAGAAATGTTTCAGTTTATAGACATTAATGTTATAAAAATGGGTATCAGCCATATGATCAGGTAATTTTATAAAAATTATTTAAAATTTATTTATTTATTTATTTATTTTTTTATAATATAAGAGTAGCAGACGAGCATGCAGTCCACCTGATGGTAAGTGGCTACTGCCGCCCATGGACATCTGTAATCAACCCCAGATAGGATTAGATACTCCTACCTGAGGTCGGCCACAGATGCGTCGCTACCCCTGAGGACTAAGCTGGAACGCCTCGGAAAAGTCTGTCTCCCTTACCACACCCTTCAAACCGGAACACAGCAGCGCCTAACACTGCTGTTATTAGGTAGAAATAGGTGTGGCGGTGGTGCCGCCGGAGTCGAACCACAAAGGGTTCTACCACCTTCAAAATATATTATATATATGTATTTATAGTTAGTTAATAGTAATTAGTTTAATAACAATACAATTAAAAGAAAAAAACAATTAAACAATATTTAAAGTTAAAATGTTACATGTTTGTGCCCTTCGCAGTCGAGACGATGGGACCGTGGGGTCCGGAAGCGAAGCATTTCTATAAAGAATTGTCTTCGCGCCTGATTGAGGCCTCCGGTGACCCAAGAGCTGGAGCTTACCTCGGCCAACAAATTAGTCAATTCAGCGACGTAATGCTGCCAGTATCTTGGGTACACTTCCTCGGGGCAGCGATTTGGCTCATTTGTTTTATTTATAAATTTTTCGTGCTAATCTTAGTATTATAAAAATTATTACTATTATTATTCCATACTCACATCCAGTGCTAGAGAAGATGCCCCCACCACCCAGGGTGTTGGTCTGCTGTCCAAACAACCCAGTGCTGGTGGACGGTGTGCTACCGAACAGTCCCCCGCCCGTGGTTCCCGTGGTCGTAGTACTCCCAAAACCGAAACCTGACAAAAAAATAACAAGAAGACAGGTTTAGCGAAGGCTTCAAAAATATTTTTTGAAGTGAAAGTGCATTTTTTGAGATCGGTAAAAAATGTTAAACTCGCGTCAGGACACGTGACCTGTACCCTTAGTATGAGTTTTTACGTTTTTACAAAAAATGACTGTTTTGTATTTGTTTACGTACTTTCCCATACATTTCCAATCAGCGCTCCCAGTGGACTGTATCAGAACCGATTGAAAATGTATGGGAAATACGTAAACAAATACAAAAACAGTCACTTTTGTAAAAGCGTAAAATCTCATTCTAAAGGTACTGATCGAATTTTCGTAAGACGGCAAAGCAAACTGCAAATCTCAAGATGTCATCCGATGTCAGCACAGAACAATTTTTTTTATAATATAGGATAGAGTATCTAATCCTATCTGGGGTTGATGACAGATGTCCATGGGCGGCAGGAGCCACTTACCATCAAGTGGACTGCGTCCTCGTCTGCTACTCCTATATTATAAAAAAAAACTGATGTTTTATACCTCCATAAGTCAGAAAACAGTACTAAACTCACCGGCGGGCTTCGCGGCGAACGTGTTAGCATTCTGAGGGGTCCCGAACAGCCCCCCGGAGGTGCTGGTGTTGAAGAGGCCCCCCGTGGTGTTACCGCCGAAGCTGAAGTTGTTCGAGGCCCCGAACGCGGGCGCCGGGGCCGCCGCGGGAGTAGACCCAAACAGGCCTCCAGTGTTCGATGAGCCGAAAAGACCTGATGACATAAAATAACAATTTGTAGACAACTAGCTGACCAGGCAAACGTTGTGTTGTTATATAAAAAAAAATCGAATATCGACCGGTATGAAAAATGATGAAATTACTGAAATGGCTATTAAAAATAGGGGTTGTTGATAAAAGGGTAAAAAATTAGGGTTGTATGTATTTTTAATGCCACATTATAGAAAAATAAAAACAAAAAACTTTTGTTCAAAAATTAAAAAAAAAATTAAGGATGAACAACCCTTATCGCTTAGGGGTAGTAGCTAAAATTGGTAGTAGCTGATTCTCAGATCTACTGAATATGCATATATAATTTGGTGAAAATCGGTAAAGCCTTTCGGATGAGTACGGTAACTAACATTGTGACACGAGAATTTAATATATAAGATTTATAGTCCGCCCCAAACTTCTAGTCCGCTCTGAAGTTGTTGCGCGCAGGTGTAGTCAGAGAGCCAATGCGGTGGAACACAACAAGCATATACTCCGTAGCAACGTAAGGGCACACTAACGCAGCTATGTACCCGCGGGCGAGAGCGGCTGGGGGTGCAGGGGGATTGTACCGCTAATATCTACAATTTGCTATTACGACGCGACTCGTTTCTATATTCAGAGCGGACTAGCAGTTTGGCTCGGATAGTCCGATACTTGTATATTCAATATCAACAATAATTATCATAAAGATTATATTGTCTTCGCCAAGTTATCGACTATCTAACTATTCTAAGCTTGTAAAACGGTTTTTGTGCACTGAGATTATAAAGCTAATGACGTCACTCGTGCCAATTTAATATGACGTAAGTCGATTTAAAAGTATTTCTTAGAAAACGGATTTCTCGTGATTTGTTTTTAGGGTTCCGTACGAAAAATCGTAAAACGAAACCCTTATTACAATATAGGAGTAGCAGGCGAGCGTACAATCCACCTGATGGTAAGCGGCTACTGTGGCCCATGGACATCCGTAATCAACCCCAGATAGGACAGATATAGGTAATATAGGTATGGTTGTAGTGTCGCCGACGTCGAACCATAGAGTGAACCTTCTTATGCCACTACACACACTCAAATAACTTTACCCTCCGCAATATATAAGAATAGCGCATACCGTGTAAATGGTAGAACCCTTTGTGTTTCGACTTCGGCGCACCACGACCACGACCACGGCCACAACTCAGTGGTAGCGGCGCATCTGTGGCCGACCTCAGGTAGGAATATCTAATCCTATCTGGGATTGATTAAAGACGTCCATACAACAGTAGCCACTTACCATCAGATGGACTGCATGCTCGTCTGCTACTCCTATATTATTATTTAATCCACGAGAAATCCACATGATTTAGAAGGAATACTTTTAAATCGATACGACTTACATCATATTAAATAGGTACCAATGACGTCATTTGCTATCTTACAGTACACAAAGCGTTTTCCAATCGTCTTTCGATTATTAAAAACACGAGCTTTTGCCCGCGGCTTCGCTCGCGTTACGAACTAATATTTTCATCCCCTATTTTATCCCCATGGGGGTAGAATTGATCAAAATCTTTCTTAGCGGATGCCTACGTCATAAAATCTACCTGCATGCCAAGTTTCAGCCCGATCCGTCCAGTGGTTTGGCTGTGCGTTGATAGATCACTGTCAGTCAGTCACCTTTGAGTTATATATATTTAGAATTAAAAACATTACTCTCGACTATGAGAATAGCGCATACCTCCGCCAGTGGCTGGTTGTGTGGATGTACTGGCCCCGAAGGCTGGTGGAGCGCCAAATGTGCTGGTGCCCGTGGCCGGTTTGAAGCTACCGAACGGCGAGGAGGTGCTCGCGCCGGAGTTGAAGGCCCCTGGAATAGTTACAATGGGCATAATGACAAAGTTTGAGAACAATACAATACAATACAATACTCTTTATCGTACACCAGATTTATAGTAACAAACAGAAATACACAATAAACATTAATTAAAGGTACAACTGGCGGCCTTATCGCTAAATAGCGATCTCTTCCAGGCAACCGTTTACAAATAGGAGGAAAGTAATAATGTATAAAAAGAGATCCAGGGTAGGGGTGTACATGAGTATAATGTAGCGAGAGTCATATTTTAAATATATCAGCAGCTAGAGTAGTAAAGAATGGAAGAAAAGGAGAGAAAGAGGAGAATACATAAAGTAGGAAATAATAGAATGGTATAAAAATAACAGAGTAACTAGGAAGCAGATTATAATGATAGATAAAATTCCCCCCTTCTATAATGTACGTACACGTCTATCGTATTAAAAATTCGTATTATTTCGGCAATAAATTCAGTATTAACGGAAACAATAGCTAATAATATTTTTATACCTATTTTGAATTAAGCGCCAAAACGCTCGCGGGTGTCATGGCGTCCGTCGGTGACGTCACACTAGAACATCCCATACAAAGTACAAGCAATTCAATGACATACTCAAAAATGACGTCATCCGCGCCTCGATTAGCGTTTCAGACAAGATGGCCGACTGCAGTAATTTATACCTTTTTTATGGAAAATATAGAAAATCATATTTTTTTAAACTTGGTAATTTTTGCGTATCCTTTCAATATATTGTACTTAAATCATTTATTCTTCGATTTTTTAATACTGTCATCATGCCTATTCTTCAGTGCATCGGCGTACTTAAAAGTTAAGGACGGTACAAGTTCGATTTGCAGCTACTTATATGAATAGGTCGGTGAAGAGAAAAGTGCAGAAGTGAAAACTTTCGAAACTTTACTTGAATAATAAAATGTAATAAATAAAAAATTAAACTGACACCCATTGACAATTTTTTTTTTCTATGCTGACACCGGATGACATCTTGACTTTTGCAGCCTGCTTTGCCGTCTTACGAATTTTCAATCAGGTCACGCGTCCTGACGCGAGTTTAACATTTTTTACCCATCACAAAATGTGCACAATATGTAAGTTTTTACAAACCTCTCCCCTAATCTTACATATAATTCCATTTCGTTTCGACTTAAAAATATTACGTTTTTTTTTTTATAATATGAGAGTAGCAGACGAGCATGCAGTCCACCTGATGGTAAGTGGCTACTGCCGCCCATGTACATCTGTAATCAACCCCAGATAGGATTAGATATTCCTACCTGAGGTCGGCCACAGATGCGCCGCTACCCCTGAGGACTGAGCTGGAACGCCTCGGAAAAGTCTATCTCCCTTACCACACCCTTCAAACCGGAACACAGCAGCGCCTAACACTGTTGTTATTAGGTAGAAATAGGTGTGGCGGTGGTGCCGCCGGAGTCGAACCACAAAGGGTTCTACCACCTTCAAGTTCTACGTAAGAATGGGTTTGACAAAAAGTAAGGGTACGTAAAGATTAATTAATAAATGACCCCTAAAACCATTATTGAAATCCAGGGGGCTTACCACCATCTTTTAAAAAAAATCATAGTTCCATAGATGAGTAAAGATTACTAACTCCTAACAAGAAAATGTACCCAGTTTTGAGAATTGAAATAGTTGTGTACAAAAGTTTCGCCACGTCTCCGTGCAAAAATGTGCCTAAAATATTTGAAATAATTATTTATTTATTACGAAAATTACGTAATTATTACGTAAATTAGTTATTTATTCGTAAATATTCTCTAAAAATGTTTTTATTTGTCAAGGATTCAAAAAAAGAACTTACTAAAATAAGCCTTTTGTGGCTTCATTCAATTTCAAGGCGGCGAAGTATCTTTACTAATCTATGCATAGTTCAAGAAAGTTTTATATCCTCCTTAAAACAGTAAAATATTCCGTCATACACAGTTGAACAATCTTAAAACCTTATTAAAATTTCGCTTATCCATTGTATAAAACCAACTGAAATTGTCATATTTCACTTAAAAAGTTAAATTTCCTGCAAAAAAAAAGTGAAAGTATGATTAAAATAATATTGTGTTCGACGACCCGTGTGGCGGAGCGGCCACCATACCGGTCTGACGCGCAAAGGGTCCCGGGTTCGATCCCCGGCCAGACAGAAATCTAAATGATGAATTTAAATTTCTGTTTCTGGGTCTGTTTCCACGACACAGGGAATCCTAGTGTGGGGCTGTGAGTGTAGAAAGTGTTTTATTAAAAGCGTTTTTTTTTTTTTTGTTAAGAGATGGTAGTAACCCCCAGGTCGCAGTAGCCAGTAGTGTGAACTATATTAAATACTCATAAAATCAAAAAAACTCACCAAAGGATGTGTTGTTGGTACCAAATGTCTGTTTTTGAAACATTTTGAGTGATTTCCGATGTCCGCTGTGTGTTCAAATCTTCACAAATATTCTCCCTATCAATGATTGATTATACCCATGATGAGTCTGAAAGCAAATAACATATAATTCATTTAAAATAGAACCCTTTGAGGTTTAAGTCCGGCGGCACCACCGTCACACCTATTTCTGTTATAATTGCACTGTTAAGGGCTGCTGTGTTCTGGTTTGAAGTGTGCGATACTTATCAGAGACGTTCCAGCTTAGTCTTCAGCGGTAGTGGCGCATCTGTGGCCGACCTTAGATAGGAACCTAATCATATCTGGGGTTAATTACAGCAGTAACATACCATCAGGTGGACTGCATGCTCTACTCCTATATTATAAAAAAATTAAAATAAAATAAACAGCTATATTATAACACTGTTTACTAACAAAAAGCAGTGATAGCCTAGTGGTTAAGAAACTCGGCCTCTCGATCGAGGGGTCCGAGGTTCAAATCCCAGGCACGCACCTCTGACTTTTCAAAGTTATGTGCGTATTAGAAATTAATTATCACTTGCTAAACGGTGAAGGAAAACATCGTGAGGAAACCTGCGTACCTGAGAGATTTAAAAAAATATCTCAGAGGTATGTGAAGTCTACCAATACGCACTTGGCCAGCGCGGTGGACTATGGCCTAATCCTTCTCATTATGAGGAGACCCGTGCCTAGCAGTGGGACAGTGATGGATTGTTGATGATGATGATTACAAACAAAAATAACCTTGATTCAAATCAGTGGTCATGTAACACATAATATTTATGACATGTTTTCCTCATATGAGTCATACTTTTGATAATTGCATCACAATTTTGAAAATATTGCAAGATACTTTTTTTTTTTTTAAACCAGATGATATTGCAATCTGTCCCTATGGACATTCAGCAATCTTTAGAGCGAGTGGTATTGTGCGAGGCACAGGTCCTGTGACATGCCCTCTTAAATCTCATTTGAGTAGGTCCTGGACTACTCTTTTTTTAAATCTTCTGGTGCTTGGACCAAGCACCAGAAGGCAAGATACTTAAACAACTATCTTTTTGTTAAATTTATTAGTTTCCTATATTACTGTCCCACTGCTGGGCATAGGTCTACTCAAAGTGAAAAGTTTTTAGGTCTTAGTCCACCGCGCTGGCCAAGTGCGAATTGGTAGACTTCACACACCTTGGATAAACTGTTTTTTAAAGAACTCTGAGATGTGTAGTTTTCCTACAATGTCCTCCTTCACTTTTATAGCGAGTGATATAATTTCTAATATATACCATAACTTTGAAAAATCAGAGGTGCGTGCCTAGGGTTTGAACCTGGGACACCCTCATTGAGTAACAAAGTCGAGTGACCATCTATCACTGCTATATTAGTACGTTCAGATAGAACTTTGCAACTAAATTTTTTATGACTTTTATTGAGCTGAAATTTCATTTTTTTTACATCTTGGATGACAATATGATAAATACGATTTCTTTTAGAACACAAGTTAAATAAAATGTAGTTTTTACTGCATCTGAGGGGGCAACGTTTTTGAAGTCTTTTTACACCCTACAGCCTTCATGGCTTTACACATTTTTAACTGACTTGAAGAAACGAGGTTTCTCAATTCAACCATATATTATACATTTTTTTTTGTTTGTTCGTAGATAACTTGGGTGTTTATGAATCGATTTTGATGATATTTTTGTTTTAAAAAAGATATTTATAACAATCAAACAAACAAACAAAGTTTTTCCTCTTTATGTATGACTCATATGAGGATAACTACGTACAAAATATTTATTGCATAATATTTTTTCTGAATCGAGGTTGTTATTGTTTGTAAACAGTGTTTAACTTATTTTTCTATATCACAAGCGTAGCAAATGAGCATGCAGTCCACCTGATGGTAACTCACTGTCGTATGGACATCTTTACAACTTATAATAAAGTTATGTACAAGATTTATAAATGACTTGTAAATTTACCTTTGACGCCACCATTTTACTTTTAGGGGTGGTAATGCATATGTGATCGGCTTCAGGTGGAACCTGCTCTATATGGAGTTGTACAGATGTCCATACGACAGTCACTTACCATCAGGTGGACTGCATGCTTGTTTGCTTCTTCATCTCAAAATAAAGTGTGAACACCGCCTTACGTTATGTTAGTGACGTAATACAATTGTTTACAAACTTACAAAATGTTGAAACAATTAAAAATAACACTCGTAAGTCTTACACCTATGCTCGTAACGTATTAAGACACTATTGAATCAATAAGACTTGTATTACATGGTATTAACCGAAATATTTATATATGATTATTTTACGCGGTATTAAAGATAACACTTTTAAAATGTAGACATTAATATTCCCGTTACACTGAAGAATTTTATACCAAAAATACGAAAATACTTGTAGCGGCAAATTTTATTTATTCCGAATATTAAATTTGACATCCCGACATAGTTGTTGACAGATAACGAAGCCACTTTTTAATAATTTTAACAAGCCAACAAAAACGCAATTATTTAACCGTATGTGTATTTTTTAAAATATACCTTTTAAAAAAAGTAACGCAATTCTCGTATCGTCTCGTACTTGATAATTTGTTATTCTGCCGCCTGCGAAACGGTTACTCGAACAAACTTCAAAGTAAACGTATAGGTTAGCACAACATCGTATGTTAGCAAGTCAAATACATAACTTTCACGAATACTTACCACAAAATAAAAACTTAAACTTAACAAGCACGGCGATAATTAACTTTAGCACAATAAAAAACACTATTCAAACTATGTTCATGCGTAGATTTTTTTTTTGAGCAACAGTAAGGCAAACTTCAATTTGATTGAAATCATTGAAAGACATGAAGATTTTTTAACTACTTTTATATGTACAGTGTTGCCACGTTCTAGAAGCTTTTTGTCTAGTCTATGATCAGATTTGTAAAAAAAATGTTTAAGTAGTGTTTTAACAAAATTTAGATTTGTGTGTTAAATTATATATTTTTTAAATTATTTAATTCAATACATTTTTTATTTACAAAAATTAAAAATAGGGAAATTAAGGCCCTAGTCACATTAGGTCGGACCCAAAGAGTATAGTAGCCTATATAGGTCGGACTGAAAGCAAATAACTTTGCATAATACCAATATAATGCCAATATACTATAATATCACATATATGCTCTGTCATACGCATTCTATGGGGTCCGCGTTCTTTGTTTCAGGTTTACCCGGGAAATTCGAGTTGCCTCTTTCATTGACTACAATACAAGTAATACAACTATATTGAGAATAATAATATTTTAGTCCTCAACTTGAAGAATATTTATTACAAAACAAAGGGATATTTTATAATAAAATAAGGCGATAAATAAGTCCTTCATCATGATTAAGATATTTTTTATGAAACGAATACAGTTGAATTATAAGTTAACTTTAACGACGATTGTCGTCGGCACAGACCTGTATTATTTCTTTTTCTGTGGTCGTCGGTAGAAAAATAGTTTGGCGGTATTGTGCAAAGAGTATAGTAACCTATATAGGAAGTATTGTGAGTGAGTCGCATTAAAATATCTATATTTCAATTTTATTATCATATATACTACGTTAATTTTGAAAGTAATAGAACCTTCTCAGTTAGTCCTCAGATAGGAATCTATCGTTATTTGGGTTTGATTACAGATGTCCATGGGCGGCAGTAGCCACTTACCATCATAACATGCTCGTCTACTACTCCTATACAGGGTGAATTTTTAAAACGGGCCTTCAGGGCCAAATCCGAAACTATAAGGATAAGCGAAAAATGCTGAAAGGAGTTACGAGGCCGATTTTGATAAAAACTAAAACTGCATCATTAGTTTTTTAAAATATTTTTTTCCTTAGCCGGGAATCGAACGAGTTCATTTTGAAAAAAAATGACACCTCTATATTATTCCACTATCTGATAGTGTCGCTTATAAGGATCAAATTCTGGGAAGTAATGTTATGTGACAAATTAAAGGAAAAGGAAAATTTTGAAGAAAATACGTATTTTTCCATACATTGGCATACTAATCCTTAAGGATTATACATAACAAATGATTTATGTATAATTCTTTAGAAACAGACATAAGTCATACCATTGAAGAATTTGTTGGTTAATCAACTAATTATTCGATGTTATGACTATGACATACGGCTTAGTATGAGAAAGTAATAGTTTGGCAAATAAGTTACCGCCGTTTTTAGGATTGATTTTTTAATGAAAATAGATGACTGATTAAATAGTAAATTCCTATTGTTTGTTGATTACAACTTCGTTTCAACGTTAAATATGATTTTCTATATCTCTTTTTTTAGTAATCACTCGGATTTGACTCTAAAAAGTAATTCTCGCAAATTGTCAACTTTACATCTGTATTAAACGATACTCCGCCCATAGCAAGTAAATCTATTTTAATGGACCTAAAAATAACCTTAGCTAAGTCGGACATAAATATATAAATTATTGGAAAACAAAACGTCCATTTCGAATGATTAGAAACATTGAGCCAATAAAAATGTTAATACACGAAATGTTTTAATTGATGAATGGCGGGAACTTAACTGCCAAATTAATATGAAAAAATATGTATTTTCTTAAAATTGAGGCTTTTCTTTTAGTTTGTCATTTATCATTACTTCCCAGATTTTGATCCTTATAAGCAACACTATCAGATAGTGGAATAATATAGAGGGTGCATTTTTTTTCAAAATGAACTCGTTCGATTCCCGGCTAGGGAAAAAGTTATTTTAAAAAAGGAATGATGCAGTTTTAGTTTTTAACAAAATCGGCCTCGTAACTCCTTTCAGCATTTTTCGCTAATCCTTATAGTTTCCGATTTGGCCCTGAAGGCCCGTTTTAAAAATTCACCCTGTATATTTAAAAAAATGCGTCGCGTAAAAATACTCTGCATTATAGTCCGTGCCAAACTACTAGTCCGCTCTGAACCGCGCTATGTCGATGCGATTCATTTCTATATTTGGAGCGGACTAGCAGTTTTACGCGGACTATACCAGGCGTTATGCGCCCAAGAAAGGAACACATTTGTTCAGAACTACTAGCCTAATAAAAAAACTTATTTATTCATCACGTTACATATATTTTTATTGCATCTATATCGATACTAGTTCACTTCAGTTACTGTTCTTGATAAGAAATATGAAATGATTTTTGTTACTGTGTTTTATATGTTTTGTAAGTTTTTAAATATTTTATTAAGCTTGTTTTCTTTATATTAGTTTCGACTAAGTAAATTACGAGAAAAAATACATGTGTTATGGTATTTAAAGGCGATAGGACCCTATGTTCGACTCCGGCGGCACCACTACCACACCTATTTCTGCCTCACCAGCTGTGTTTTGGTTTACCTAAAGGGTAGAAAAACACAAATTCGAGGTATTTCAACTTAGTTCGCGAGGTAGCAACGAATCTGTGGCCGACCTCAGTTAGAAGTGTAATCTTATCTGAGGTTACTTACAAATGTCCATGGGCGACACTAACCATTTATCATCAGGTGGACTGCTTTTTTTCTACTTCTGTATTGCATATAAAAAGAACAGTAAGTAATACCGTCTTGTTCCTGTAGTTCCGGGACTAGAATAGGGCTACGGTATCCCCTGCCAGTCCTAAGAGGTGACTAAAAGGGGGCTTCCGGGGTTGCGGGCGGCAAGAGTGGGGGTTCAAACCGTCCACTAAGCGACCCCGGCAAGGACGGCAGTATGTGTGGACGCATACCGTCGTCAACACCAGATGGTGTGGGAGGAGCGAAAACTGGGGGAGCACCCAGGGCAAAGCCCGATGTCGACATCGCCCTTGGAGTTCTCCAACAAGCGTTGAGGAAGGCCACTGGGGAGGTTTTAGTGCGGTAAAAATCCCACATTACCCGGCGTCGCGCTCACGTTAAAAAAAAGGTAATTTAAATAATACACGAAGATTTGTCAGTCACATACATTTTTCAGATCTACTACAAAATACTCGAAGCGCCCAAATTCTTATAGACGGAACCATTGATTTCGGGCCAAAATGGAATTTTGAGTACAAAGTAAAACCAATCCTGGAATATGAGCCACGTAAGAAAATCTCCGCTAACTCTGATCATTCGGAAACCAATGAAAATTCTGATATTAAAGGGAAAGAAAATAGAGCTATAGTCGATACTATTAACGAGAAAGTTATAGCTCGTACAACGATGGACGATATTTACAATAAAGCAATCGTTTCTAAAGAAACAGAATTAGAAATGACTCAGCTGTACAAAACGCACACATTTACAAATGAACCCCTCTTCAAAGACCCCAGTAAAATCAAAGATGATCCTGAAGTAATGTCCTTCATCACAGACGTTTATGACGAGGCCTTCGAAATATTCGAACATGAACTAGAAGAATCGATTGCGCAAGAAATCGCTGAGCTTGAAGATAGGTACAAAAATAGCTTTGAGAAGTTCATGAACGAAACAAGCGAACACCTTATAAAAACAGTGTTAGGACGGCAGAAAGTGATCCTACATACAATTGAGTTTTCAAATAAGTTGTTAAATAGATTGAGTAAGCGCTTGAAAATTGATTTAGAGGAGAGTGGCCTAAGAAATAGTGATACTGTAGCAAATAGGTTTAAAACACTGGTAGATGGGTTGAAAACGACAAATTATGAGAAAGCTTGCAAACAATTTGGTATCTGTCGCATTGGGAATGAATTCAGCGATTATATAGGTGATTTACTGACAATTTTGTTGGATGAAGATAGCGTTAAAATATATATAGCGGTCGACGCGATGACGAAGATACTGAAAAATACAGATTTCAGTAGAATAATGGACGTTGAAACGCAAAAAGCTTTCAAACAAAGAGTATCGGCTGTTGAAGAATCTAGTTCACTTGATCGCAGAGTACTTTTAACAACTTACAGAGTTGTCATAGAAAATAGACATCTCCCATTCTTCGAGGATGATTCGGAAGCGTCAGTGAAACCATTGGCGGCGTTGCTTCATGTTATTGAAGTTTTTAACAAAAATCTGAAGTTGTCTGACGAGAAACAACGTTGGAATAATATTGAGAAAGATTTAAAAGATTGGGGCTCTGGTAAAAATAGGAATGTCACTAAAATATCACAAGAACTCGTGAACACTATACAAAAAAGCATTGAAAAATTCGATGAAAACGCACTTAGTGATATAAAATCTAAATCGAGAATATTTATGCTGGATAAAAGAGAATGGCTTAATTTGAGTAGGTTTATGTTTCATGATGATGTTTGATTTAAGTTATTTCATATTAATATATATTTCATTTGGTTAACCAAATAAAGTAACTCTGTAATTTCACCTCTGTAATTCCAACCCCCCGATACAAAAATAATGTCCTTGGACGGCAGGAGCCACTTACCATCAGGTGGGCTGCATGATCGTCTGCTACTCCTATATTGTAAACGACATACACGACATTACTTAGTCATGTACGTGGTTGACCCTTAGACCTATCTGGGGTTGATTACAGATGTCCACATACCATAAGATGGACATGCTCGTGCTCGTATGCGACTTCTATAGCATAAAGAGATTTTAAACTTTACATTTTTTAAACTAAAAGTGTATAAATTACTAAACTTTTTAAATATGGCTTTCACAAAAAAGATATTAACGTATCTTTATATGGACTACGTTACAAATATTTATTTTACCCTAAAAACATGGGAAGTAAATAAAAGAACTGTAATAGAAAAATGTAATTATATTATGGATTTATGTACAATAAAAACCTTATATTAACCCTAGAGTGCTCGCGCTACGAGCATTTTGCTGTCCGCGGTGAAAGAATCCAAATATTATAAATACGGTACATTTGTCAAGATCAAGCTTCCTAGTAACTGCCCCCTCGTGCCTAACCTACTTATTTTAGAAATTAGAAGAAATTTAAGGCGCAGGCGACCACACGAGGAAGCAATTATAGTTGGTGTGTCGCGTTTGGCGGCAAATTGATATCTGCGCGACTACTTACGTAAGTAAAATTAATGTGCCTGGTTTTTTAGTGTAGTTGAAATATTATTATTTTTAGTTGTATATAATGTTATTTTGATTTAAATATCGCAACACCATTGATATTTATTATGTTTTATATATTTGTCTACTAACTAATATTCGTTAGGTAAGTGACACCAGTAAACTACAAGAAAATGAACAAATAAGACGCACATATATATATCCTCGGGTAAAGAATCGGTATGCGCAGTATGTCCATCAAAAACAAAAAAAGAAGAACCAAAATATGGTGCAATAGATGCGTGAAGTTACTGTGCAACGACCATTGTATGTTTATCTTTCAGGACTTTGCTGAAGTACATATCGAAGATACTGAAAACGTTTAATTTTGTTATTTAGTTTCATTTTTTATGTGTTAAGGTAAAGATATTGTAAACATTTTAAAAATGTACCAAAGATATCCCAAAGCATTTTTTTAATATTTACTAAGTACAAAACATTAGTAAATGATAATTTATGAAAGTTTGTTTTATTCTATTCCTTTAAAATGATTACTAATTTAATTTATTGTTTTTAATTTAGTTTGATTTAATTTAATTAATTTTATATTGTATAATTAAGATGTCCGAATTGTTGTTTTGTTTAATGATGTATGATCCTTAGAGATTGAAATAAACGATTATTATGTTTTTTTTATATATTTTCCTCTGAATTTACCAGGTTTTATGAAGTAACACGGGCTCAGCCAACTGTTATTTCAGGTTAATAGTGTCTGGTGTGGTACTGTGGTGTGTGTAATATTATTTAAGGTGTCATTATCACTGTCTAATTGAAGAAGTTTTCTGACTATCCGACATGTATTCAGTATTGCCGCTTTTTGTAACGCGAGATAAGTGAATTTTGGGAGATCTATTGCTTTAAGGCTGTGGAATAGTTGTTTTGGGATAACTCCGGTAGTCGAAACAACTACAGAGGTCGTAACACTATTCATTTTCTATAATATCTTTATTTCAACCTGTAATTCTGTATATTTTCTTTGACGATCCACGTGTCGGAGCGGTCACCATGCCGGTCTGACGCGCAGAGGGTCCCGGGTTCGATCCCCGGCCAGACAGATATCTAAATGATGAATTTAGATTTCTGTTTCTGGGTCTGGGTGTTTGTGTATTTGTCTCTGTGTGTGTCCATAGCACCCACGATACAGGGAATCCTAGTGTGGGGCTGTGAGTGTAGAAAGCGTTTTTTTTTTTCCACTATTGTTGACTAAATAAACGATTATTATTGACTAAAATTAGCAAAAATAAACATGGGCAAAATGCTCACCGCGCGAGCACTCACGTTTCATGGAAGGCGCGACGACACTAGGGTTAATTGACTTATAATTTTATTTTCCTTAATTATTTTACCAAAAATCATTTTATACATTATCCTCAACTTGAAAACTTAACTAACTTTTTTCAGAAATAAAAATATTTTCTTTCGCGTTTAAGTAAACTTATTTATATTAATAATATAACAAAAATATATATTTTTAGCACATTGTTAGGTAAATTGACCTAACGGGAGTTGAGGGCAATCTGTTGGTCAACCCATTACTGTCTCACTGCTGGGCACGGGTCTCCTCTCAGAATGAGGATTAGACCATAGTCCACCGCGCTGGACAAGTGCAAATTGGTAGATTTCACATACCTTTGAAAACTTTTTAATTCACTTATGTATATTTTCTTCAACGTTAAATCAATTAATTTCTAATACGCATATTCTTTAAGAAATCAAAAGTATGTACCTGGGATTTGAACCTCTGACCCCCGATTGAAAGGCAAAATTCCAACCACTAGGCTATTACTGCTCAAAAATATTTTTCAACGAAATGTGAATACATATAATGTTATCTAGAATTTCAATCTTTAATAATAAAATAATTTATTTAAACATACTTAGTTTTAAGGATAAATTAAGTTCCATCTGTGTAATTATCCCTAAATATCACAATAGATGTTTAATTTCTTAAAAAAAATCTATGTGTAAAGTCTACCAATCTGTGAACTATCCTAATCCCACTCTTTCCGAAGGAGCCAGAATATTGTGAATTCATGATAGAAAACATTGTGAGAAAACCTACACGCCTGAGAGTATGTAAATCTACCAATCCGCACTTGTTCAGCGCGGTGGACTATGGCCTAATCCTTCTCATTCTGAGAGGAGAGCCGTGCCCAGCAGTGGGACAAGAAAGGGTAAGTAACACCTCATACTATGCAAAACATACTTGGAATAACAAATTATACACATGTACATGTAATTACTACATGGCGCAGACTTTCTCCCACCATAAAGGAATACAGTAATACCCCGACGTACGCGAATTCGGAGTTACACGATTTTCAAAACTCGATTCTCCTATGGTTTGAGTGTCCCGCAATTCCCGATTATAAAAAATAAGCTTACTAAGCCTACAATTATTCATGTAAACATTTGTATTTGTTGCGCGAAGTCAACACATTCGAAATCATACCATACGATGGTATGTACATGCATACCCCGACTTACGCGAATTTGATTTACGCGGTTATCACTCCCACCAATCGTGTAAGTCCGAAGTATTACTGTATATCTTAACAGCGCCACCTATGGGATTATAAAAGTATCGTATATGTGGCAATTTCTCAAGAGATAGCGCTGCACGTTTCTGAATCACGCTATGGAAGTTTTCTCAACATGTTGCATATATACAAGCTCCGAACTAAGTCTGTCGGAGCACGAACGTTCCCTACATCACCTGTGCTAGGTGATGTAGGGAGACCTTCCATTGCCAATGTATATCAAAGATAAAGTAGAACCCTTTGTGCACCACGGTCACACCTATTTCTGTTATAACAGCAGTGTAGCGCTGCTGTGTTCTGGTTTGAAGTGTGGTAAGAGACATACTTATCCGAGGCGTCCCAGCTTAGTCCTCAGGGGGAGCGGCGCATCTGTGGCCGACCTCAGGTGGGGCTCTAGTCTTGTCAAGGAAGTAACTACTAAACATCTGGTGGACTGCATGCTCGTCTGCTTGTATATTATATACCTCTTTCAAGCTAGAAACAGCCCTGCCTGAATGATGTTCCTCAAGGTTAGATGTAGGATAGATAAGGATAGATAATTAATCTACCATTAGTGCTTATCAACAGTTCTCCCCGAATCGTGTCCCCATACCAGTCTAATGAAGGGTTCAGGGTTCAATCCCCGGCCAGACATATCTTAATTTGGATATCTGTTCTGGGTCTGGGTGTTTGTGTATCCATAGCACCCACAACACGGAATCCTAGTGTCGAACTGTGAGTGTAGAAAGGGTGACCAATCCATGCAAATGGGTCGACATATCGGCAATAAACTAAAACTGCATGTCGTGTATAATCCGCGTCAAACTGCTAGTCCGCTCTGAAGTTGTTGCGAGCATGTGTAGTCATACAATTTGCTATGGCGACGCGATTCATTTCTATATTGAGAGCGGACTACTAGATTTACGCGAACTATACCGTACGGTGTTCAGTTCTGTGGCGATGGCATCGTTTGAAGACGACGCGCCGTACGGTGTCACGAAAGATTGATTTTTGATCTTCGCCGGTCGACTGCACAGATTCAAAAACTGCACAGGTGTCTCCCCACACAGTCCGGTGTACCTGCGCAGGTGTACCTGAACAGGTAGACCTGTCCGGTGTATCATAGTGTCCATACAAACATAACGTATTCAAATGTCTCAGTTCCGCGATAGTATTCGTTCAAAATCATATTATTTATATTAAAATTTGCCCCCAAAAATATAATTACTCATCAAAATTGAACTCTTCATCAGATATGCTATCCAAATCCATTGATTTTGAACCTTCTTTCATCAACAAGTCTTCTAGCGTAATCTTATCTTGTTCTACGCTATCTTTTTTATCTTTTCCCTTTGCGCTCTCTGTCACACATATATCTTTTTTCGCTTCACTTTCGTTTATCTTATCTTTTTTGACTTCATCTTCTGTCTCTTTCATGTCTGTGTCTGTCTTTTTCTCGCCGATCTGTGCATCTATTTCCGCCATAAGTTTCGAATCCTCTAGTTCTGAATCGCTGCCGAAATCTTCTAAATCGTCCATATTTAGATTACTGTCCTCAATATTACTGTCTCCATTCTGCAATTCGTGACTAACGCTGTCCTTAATATCTTTAGAATCCTTATCTGCATTGTTAGAGCTGTCTTTATCTAAATTCGATTCTGAGAATTCTTTCTCTAAATTCGATTCTGATGAGTCATTGTCTAACTTAAGTTCTGGTGAATCTTTTTCTAAATTAGATTCCATTGATTCTTTACCTAAATTAGATTCCGTTAATTCTCTTTCCGATGATTCTTTTTCTATATTAGATTCTGCTGATTCTTTTTCTAATTTCGATTCCTTTAATTCGGTATCTAAATTAGAGTCTGGTGATTCTTTTTCTAAATTCGATTCCGTTAATTCGGTATCTAAATTAGATTCCGTTAATTCGATATCTAAATTAGATTCTGTCGATTCTTGATTAGTAATTTCTTCAGTAGCTTTACTTCCTATTTCAGTACTAATATTTTCTATTGTTTTTGGATTTTCATTTGTAACATTATCTTTAAGACTATCTTCTGATTGGTTTTGATCATTTTTAGCATCATTAATGTCACTGTTAGCATGTGTATCTTTAACTAAGCTATTTTCAACTCTCGATTGTACTTGTTCATTATTTTCTTGACTTTTTTCATTATCATTTCCTTTATCATTATTCGTGTCCGACTTTAATGATATTTCCAATTCCGAATCATCAATTCTAACACTGGATTCAATGTGTGATACTTTTTCTTTTGAACCCGAATCACTTCCATCAACAATTTTTTCCTTACTTTCATTGCTGACTGAATCATTATTTTCATCATTTTTATCAATACACTCATTCGTACTTCCTTCCTTAGAAACTAAATCATCAGAATCATCAACATTCTCACTGACAATCTTATCAAGCTTATCAACTATACTATCACTTTGCGACCTATCACCAACCTCATCACTGTCCATTCTATCATCACTATTGAAAATGCTATCAAAATCATTATTAGTGACAACATTACCTTTCTTCGGGAACAAATCGTCTTCATCCTTATCATCACTGTTATCACGATTTTTATCAAGTTTCTCACTAACACTCTCACTTTGGTTAACATCACCATCAATACACAAATCACTCAACGACTCGAGAGTCGAATTGATCATCTTCTCAATCTTCACTCTTCGGTACTTCCTCGGTACCTTACCGAGGAATTTGCTGGAGAATATCGTTCTTAGAGCACAGGAGGTGAGGCTCTGGACTGGTCTGGTCTTCGTGAACATGAAGTCATCATCAGATTCCCCGGAGTCATCCGAGTCCCAATGCACGTAGCTGCCAAAGTCCATGTCGTTGATGGTCACCATACAGTCTGTGGGCTCAGACTTGATCCGCAACCTCGAGTAAGGGTAGTCGCAATTCTTGTCCAAACCGTACAACTGTAACAAGAATACATATGTCATATTTTAAGACTCGATTTAAATGCTTACCAGTAGCAGTTTAGTGGGAAATTATATAAAATAAAAAGAAGGATATTATGATGTTTAGAGATGAAGATGGCATAAAATGGATTGTCAGATAAAATAAAAAATAGAAGGTGTTAGAACGCCTTGTGGTTCGACTCCGCCTGCACCACCGCCACACCTATTTCGTTATAATAGAAGTGTTAAGCGCTGCTGTGTTCCGTTGAAGGGTGTGGTAAGGGAGACATACTTTTCAGAGGCGTTCCAGCTTAGTCCTCAGGGGTAGTGGCGCATCTGTGGCCGACCTCAGGTACGAATATCTAATCCTATCTGGGGTCGCTTACAGATGTCCTTGTGCGGTAGTAGCTTACCATCAGGTGGACTGCATACTTATCTTCTACATCTACTCCTACATTATACTCACCAGAGGCACAGCGGAGACGTCGTAATGTCCTCTCTTCTGGTCTCGGAGGAGGGGGTCGCACTTGGCCAATCGCACTTGTATAGGTTTGAGGCGAGACATCACATCTGGATCCACTTGGGGGTTCACTGGAAATATATTAGTATCTTTAAGTATTTTTATTAAGTTAGTAGCTGACCCGGCAAACGTCGTGTTACCATATAAATAAAAAAATATTAAGGGTGAAAAACTCTTACCACTTAGGGGTATGAAAAATAGATAGTAGCCGATTCTCAGACCTACTGAATATGCATATAAAATTTGGTGCAAATCGGTAAAACCGTTTCGGAGGAGTACGGTAACTAACATTATGACACGAGACTTTTATATAGAAGATTGAACTTTCTTTGGGGACTGTCCCTGTAGTTCTGGGACCAGAATATGGCTACTGTATCCCCTGCCTGTCGTAAGAGGCGACTAAAAGGGGCTTCCGGGGTTGCGGGTCGTAAGAGTGGGAGCTCGAACCGCCCGGACAGCAACCCCGGGAAGGACGGCAGTATGTGTGGTCGCATACCGTCGTATACACCAGACAGTGTGGCGAGCGTCAAGCTCACCTGGGCAGAGCCCGACGAGGCAACGCGCTAAGAGGACTCCGGTTGCGTTTCTTTGGAGATCCCGGAGTCCTCTACGCAGCGCCGAGGACGGCCACCGGGGGGTTTTAGTGCGGTAAGAGTCTCACGATTCGAACTCGCACATGGAGGCTTCCTTACCACCAAATGTACATTTTTTTACTTATTTTTATTCATTTAATTATTTTCAACAATACCTAGTTACATGAAACAAGAATAGATGGCGTTGGGGTGATGATGAATGATACGTAAACAACGTATAAGAGAATTAAAATAACTATATTAAAATATGTTTTATTGTTCTTATTTGTATTTATTATATTAGCAGTTTATAGCACTAAACGGATTGTAAAAATGTTAACCGTCTTCCTAGTACGATTTAAGTTACATCGAAAAATACCGAAAAATACGGGTTTGTTGTATGGAGACCCCCTTTAATATTCAACTTTATTTTATTTTCAGTATTTGTTGTTATAGCGACCACCGTTATGCATCCTCTGTAAAAATGAATATCTAATACGGGTCCACAGATACTCGTAGAGCGCTGTGACAGACGGACAGACAGCGACGTCTTACGGCCGGTCTCAATAATCTACTAACAGTTAAACTCGGTTAGCTACCAGAGTTTTATTGTGACATTCAAACTATCTGTTACTGTCGTCTCAATAAAAATTTTTCACAAAGCCAACTAAAGTTAACGTCAGATAGATTCCTTATCTTCGGTAAGCAAATGTGTCCCTCTGAAGCGTTCCGTTTTTGCATTTCAACAAAACTGATTTATGTTTAATATCGTCAAGTAAATTATTAATTTCACTTTAGTGGTGTTAGCTTATGTAATATAATGCCTTTTTCAAATCTTCATTCATAATTATACATAAAAAGGTAGATTTCCTAAATTATGAATTCCAATAAAATATTTACGAACCTGAAATAACAAAACGCACTTTGACGTTTGACAGCAGATGCCGCCTATTTAATATAAAATATAATTGGGATATTTAACAAGAAAAACAAGAAAATAATCGAATATTCTTTATTTACTTTATATAACAAATACATGTTTTGTTATATTTTTGTACTATATCCACATGTGTTAGTTACATGTTATTAACATGTGTTCCTTGATTACTGAATACTTACAACTTATTACTTATGACAATATTTTAATATATGTACACTATTAATTCCACGTCAAACTAATGTCCCACTGCTGGACATGGATCTCTTCAAAGTAAGCGAGTTTTAGGTCAAATTCCACTGCGCTGGGCAAATGCGAATTGGTAGACTTCACTCGCGCTTCAGAACATTTTTAAAGAACTCTTGTGTGTTTCATCACGTTATTGTCCTTCACAGTAATAGCAAATGAAAACGAATTACTAATAAGCACTTTTTAACACAACTTTGTAAAATCATAGGTCGACCTTCGACTTAGGTCGTGTGTTTTACAGCTTCTGTTTTTGCACCAGAATTAAATATACCGGCCTCATACTTCTTATTTTCACTTTAATCACAAATAACACCATAATTGTAGGAAACAATATTATTTATAATGCTTTATCTGGCGATTACCGCCCGATTTTGAGAGATAGCAAAATACTGACATATGGTATCTCAAACTAACTAAAGTAAGCTGTCAGAATGTTATTGAAACGCTTTATGTCATTTTTGTATGGCTCAACCTAACTATGGTAAGCGCAAAGCCCTCCCAAAGATAGATAAATAGTAAAAGTTAAAATTTCTAACTATCTTGAGTTATTGAAACGCAAACAACTGTCATCAGCTACTTTTGGTAGCTAATTTAACTTTTAGTTAAAGGTTAGTAAGTTATTGAGACTGGCCGTTAGTAATAGGGTTCCGTATTTACCCTTTGGGTACGGATACCTAAAAACATCATTCATCATTGTTTCTAATTATAAAGGTCGCCACAAACGACGTCCTCGTCAAAAAATCCTATCTGTTGTAGAGCTGCAAGCGAACAGAAGCTGTTACCCTGGCATCTTATAGTACTCCCATCGTAACATCGTCACCGCGTTTTAGGGTTTCGTACAACGCCATCTGTGTTTTTCATGTGTAAGTTTGATAAGTAAAATAGAAATATATTTCACCGCCTTGAAATTCCACACCACCGCCACAAAAGGATGATTTTATCATTAATTTATTAACACGCTTTTATTAGCTTGGGTTGTATCTATGTATGTATGTATGTAACGGAATCTTGGAGCTCAATTTTCACCCATTTCTAGAAGCTTGATAAATTTTAAACTTTGCACACGTATCAAGGACCGATGACAATGCAATAATTGGATAACAGTTTCCCATTATCCTTATTAGATTAATTAATTGCCCAATTCATGAGTCAGTCACAGACTAAAAATGAAAAATATATAATAGTCATAGATTAGTAAAGATTACTCACTCCTAACAAGAAAATGTACCCAGTTTTGAGAATTGAAATAGTTGCGTAAAAAAGTTTTGCCACGTCTCCGTGCTAAATGCCCCTAAAATATTTGAAATAATTATTTATTTATTATGTAAATTACGCACTATTAGTTATTTATTCGTAAAATTTCTCTAAAAATGTTTTATTTGTCAAGAATTCAAAAAAAGAACTTACTAATAAGCCGTTTGTGGCTTCATTTAATTTCAAGGCGGCGAAGTATCTTTACTATCTATGATAATAGTTTAAAAAAAGCTAAATAAACACGCTTTTACTGCTAACCGAACTAAATACTAGAAAATAAATCAATCAATCATAACGAATCGCCTCAAAATAAAATTATAATATCATTTAAGTTATTAAAATAATAATTCAATTCAGAGTAAAAAGCGTGGGGTGCATTTTACTGCGGTTCATAACTATTCTCTGATATATAATTGCCAATAGAATGATTGCAATATTTTGAAGGTGGTAGAACCCTGTGTGGTTCGACTCCGGCGGCACCACCGCCACACCTATTTCTACCTAATAACCGCAGTGTTAGGCGCTGCTGTGTTCCGGTTTGAAGGGTGTGGTAAGGGAGACAGACTTTTCCGAGGCGTTCCAGCTTAGTCCTCAGGGGTAGCGGCGCATCTGTGGCTGACCTCAGGTAAGAATATCTAATTCTGTCTGGGGTTCATTTCAGATGTCCATGGGCGGCAGTAGCCACTTACCATCAGGTGGACTGCATGCTCGTCTGCTACTCTTATATTATAAAAAAAATAATTAAACTATCGAGCAATTATCAAGAAACTTATTGCTGTTTTTATTATTCTCTATCGCTTTTGTTACTTTAGCATAACACCTGCTGCAAAATCTTCATCCACCCAGGGTTGACTGGTAGAGAATGCCATCAGGCATTTATGTGGCAGAATGATTTTTAATCTGTGGTGCGGTGAGGCGCGGTGCGGTGTGGCGGGAGAAATTGAGTTTTGGCGGGAAGCTAATTGTCATAATCGTCATTGTTATAAAGTACTAGCTGACCCGGCAAACGTTGTGTTGCCATATAAATAAAAAAATGTTAAGGGTGAGCAACCCTTATCACTTGGGGGGATGAAAAATAGATGTTGGCCGATTCTCATAGATACCGGATAAGCACAAAAAATTTCATCAAAATCGGTCAAGCCGTTTCGGAGGAGTATGGCAACGAAAACTGTGACACGAGAATTTTGTATATTAGATTTATGAAAATATATCATCTTCCTCCAAATGTTTCTTTTATTGTGAACACTCAAGAAATATAGCTTTACATTTATTTTTAAATAAATAAATCTTAGTAATAGGGTTCCTTTTTTGTGTCTTTGGGTACGGAACCCTAGAAACGACATTATTCAGTTTTAAAACTCTTAAAGGAAAATTTAATTAAAGAAAATTTAATTAATTTATTATAGATACAACTAATAGACATCGTTCCCCTGGTCTCTTATAGTATTCCCATCGTAACATCGCCACCGCGTTTCAGTTTTCGTACAGCGCCATCTGTTTTTTTCATGTGTAAACAGACAAACATAGATGTCCATACGGCAGTGGCCACTTACCATCAGGTGGACTGCATGCTCGTCTGCTACTATATCTACAATAATATTATAAAGAGGAAAACTTTGTTTGTTTGTTTGGTTGTAATGAATAGACTCAAAAACTACTGGACCGATTTTAAAAATTCTTTCACCATTCGAAAGCTACATTATCTGCGAGTAACAAAAGCTATAGTTTATATGAAATATATTTGATAAATAAATTTTGAGGCGGTACAAAGTTTGCCGGGTCAGCTAGTTATAAATAATTGGCCAAGTGCAAGTCGTACTCGCACACTGAGGGTTCCGTAACATCAACATTTTCATATATATATATTTTATTTTTGGTATTTTTTATTATAGCAGCCATTGAAGTGAATACATTGTGAAAATTTGAGCTATCTACCTATTACGGTACAATAGATAAAGCGAAAAACGTACGAGAAATAGCGGTTTCTTGTGTGGCGACTTCATTTATTTATTTTCAATTTTATTTTTTAGTTATTGTTGTTATAGCGGCCACCGTTATGCATCCTCTGTCAAAATTTCAAGTGTCTATCTATTACGGTTCCGGAGATATAGCCCTGTGACAGACGGACAGACAGCGGAGTCTTAGTAATAGGGTTCCGTTTTTACCCTACGGTACGGTACGGAACCCTAAAAAGAGGTATTTAATATAATTGGTTGCGGTTGGGAGTCCGGAATCCGGATAATCGCTAATCCGGATAACCGAGATCCGGATAATCATGTTTCTACCGTAATTCAAGTGTGTAGTTATATAATAAACATAAAAAAACGCTTTCTACACTCACAGCCCCACACTAGGATTCCCTTTGTCGTGGGTGCCATGTACACACACAGATGTATTTGTCCACAAACACCCAGACCCAGAAACCCAAATTCATCAGTAAGATCTGTCTGGCCGGGGATCAAACCCGGGACCCTCTGTGCGTCAGACCGGTATGTTGACCGCTCCGCCACGCGGGTCATCAATAGCGTGGTATAGTCCGCGTAAAACTGCTAGTCCGCTCTGAATATAGAAATGAATCGCGTCGCCATAGCAAATTGTATGACTACACCTGCTCACAACAACTTCAGAGCGGACTAGCAGTTTGGCGCTGACTATCAATAGACTATATATGGGTACCAGGCGTGAATATATTGATATACAGATTGATTTATACAAATATGTATATATACACATTTTTATATTTTTTAATCATAATAAACATTAAGATTGTTGTATTACCTATATGGTGAGTAAATAGGTAAGTTAACGGGATTTTTATCATACACATGCCACTTGTAAACATTTAAATAATTCTCACCAAATACTGCACATACTCGTAGATGCAATAAATTCGTGCATCTTCCACTTGTCAACTTATTCACGCTTGGTACGGATATATAGTGTGTAAATATGAAAATGATACCTTTTTTCGCCGCCTTGCAGGAATGATTCATGAGTGTTTTCCTCGACGCATACTTCTTGCCACACTTATTGCACTTGCCTGTAATATAACAATTACAATAATATTTAAAAACTTTTTATATTACTATTTTTATATATATTTGAGCCTAACGATAAAGCAGACGTGCTACCTGATGGAAAGTAGTCAACGCCGCCTATGGACATTTGCAACACCAGAGGAGTCGCCAATGCATCGCCGGCTTTGAAGGAGAGCTCTTTTTACACCTTTTTTGAAGAGCCCCATGTCAGCCAAGACTGTTGGTCAACTCTAGAGGTACCTTTGTCACATTTCTGTCATGTGTCAAGGGCAGCTATGTTAAAGAATGATTGCAGGAATTTTACACATTGTAGAAACCATAGTGGCCTTATTTCTGCCTCATAACAGCAGTATAGCGTTGCTGTGTTCTGGTTTGAAGTGTGGTAAGGGAGACATACTTATCCGAGGCGTTCCAGCTTAGTCCTCAGGGGGAGCGGCGCATCTGTGCCCGATGTCAGGTAGGAATCTTTTTTTTTTCCTTGTATAAAGTACCGAATGAATAATAAGGTACTTTATATTTATTACTATCTAGCCTACTATAAGACTAATGAGTAATTTTACGCTAACTTAAACTTCTCCTCTGACACTGCACTTCTTTGTCTTATCACATAAAGGAGTAGACACATTGTTCTTGTGTTCTATAATGTTCACTTATCACTACTTCACTAACACTACACTGTGTTAGTGAAGGTAGGAATCTAATCTTGATTTTTTCACCCCCTCCCCTTCTCACAGTTGGTCATATTTTGTAAAACCACTCTTCTACTCTCTTGCTACTACTCTTACGACCACTTTAGTTTGAAAAAAAAACACACCCTGTAGGTATTATTCCATCATCAGGTATTAGTCCTCAGGGGTAGCGGCGCATCTGCGGCCGACCTCAGGTAGGAATATCTAATCCTATCTGGGGTTGATTACAGATGTCCATGGGCGGCAGTATCCACTTACCATCAGGTGGACTGCATGCTCGTCTGCTACTCTTATATTATAAAAAAAAAACATCGGATAGTGTCGCTTATAAGGACCAAATTCTGGAAAGTAATCACGTATGACAAACTAAAGAAAAAGGCAAATTTTGAAGAAAATACATTTTTTTTCATACATTTTCATACCAATCCTTAGCTAACTAATTTCTGTGAAAGGTTTTCATTTGGTTCGATTCCCAGCTATTCGTAGTATATTATAGCACTCACCTCCAGGTCTGCCTGCCGGTCCGGGACACCGGTGGTCGTCCAGGAGGTTTTGCGTCGGGAACATCCTCCAGCACTCCGAACACTCGACATCCGGAACTTCGTCCCACGGGATGCACTTGTGGCTGTGAATTATAATTATATTTGTAAAGTTTTATTATCTGAATTACATAACAGTATATCATCAAAGATGACACCCTCTCATGATCGTCTCCAATGCAACTATCCCACTGCTGGGCAAGGGTCTCCTCTCATAATGTGAAGGATTAGGCCATAGTCCACCGCGCTGGACAAGTGCGTATTGGTAGACTTCACATACCTTCGAGATTTTTTTTTATAAATCTTTCAGTTATGCAGGTTTCCTCACGATGTTTTTCTTCAACGTTGAAGCAAGTGACAATTAATTTGTAATATGCACATAAATTTGAAAAATCAGAGGTGCATGCCTGGGATTCACACCTCAGATGGGGGGTTTGAAGTTTGAAGCGAGAGGCCAAGTTTCAACCACATACCACTAGGATATCAGGAGAGGCAATGATATCCTTTTTTTGATGTGAAACATCTATAGCCGCACGTAAAATCGATTTCTGGCGTGGCGACGCATGCCGTGACGCATGCCGCATGCCACGCTATACGATGGTATATATATACAGTCTATATGCAGTAGTGTGTACGGTGTGGCGACGCGTCGCCATACGCAATCGACTGTGCGATAATTAAGTAGTCACAATTTGAAATAAATTCGTAAATTTTTGTATTTAATGAAAATAAATGTTTATTCAATAAATAGTCATCGTTATCTGGAAAAAAATCGTAATATTTTATTTTATCATTATGACATATTTAGTTCCTATCACAATATGTTCTTTTCTGCATATTAATTTTACAAAATAATGTCGATGTTTCACATCTGCCAGGCGTCCCGTGACGGCTCACATTTTTTTTTTGTTGACGAGGGGGAAACCTTCGAAAGGTACCCGACGCCATGGGAGTGACGCCGGGTTATGTGGGATTTTTACCGCACTAAAACCCCCCCGGTGGCCGTCCTCAGCGTTTGGTGGAGAACTCCGGGATCTCCAACGGAACACAACCGGAGTCCTCCTAACGCGATGCTCTTTTATCGGGCTCTGCCCTGGGGGAGCAATTTACGCTCCTCTCACATCCCCTGGTGATTACAGCGATATGCGACCACACATACCGTCGTCCTTCCCGGGGTCGCTTGCTGGACGGTTCGAGCTCCCACTCTTGCCGCCCGCAACCCCGGAAGCCCCCTTTTAGTCGCCTCCTACGACAGGCAGGGGATACCGTAGCCCTATTCTGGTCCCGGAACTACAGGGACAGGCAATGATATCCTAGTGATATAATGATGGGCATGTGGTATCATTGAGTGTCACCGTTGCCTGATGTATCATGATAGCGTGTCATTAGAGTACCTAATGATGCCATGATAGGTTGTTATTGGTGACAGTGACGTCATTGAGTGACACTCATGACTGATATGTTATAATAGGGCATCATAGGTGACAGTGACATCATTCAGTGACACTAATGACTAATGCATCATGATATGGTGTCATTGATGACAGTGACGTCATTGACTGTCACTGATGTGCAGTGGTAGCGCGATAGTGTCACTAATACAATGACGTCATTGACTGTCACTGATGTGCAGTGACGTCATGATAGACTATCTTTGATGGCTAGCAATAACACACTAGTCTACCACTGCCTAGCACTATCCCAGCGCGTGTCTACCCAGCGACATGACACCGCAGCGTATGGGTGGCCACTCACTCGTCGTACGCGGTCAGCGTGCGGTGCGCGGTGACGCAGCGACGACAGCGGTAGGGCACGGTGTGACGTCACACGTGCCAGTGGTAGTGTGATGTCACAGACATCCAGTGGTGCGACGTCTGCGCTGCGGTACAGCTGTGTGGGCTGTGACGTCACACGTACCAGTGTTTGTATGACGTCACAGACATCCAGTGGTGCGACGTCTGCGCTGCGGTACAGCTGTCTGGGCTGTGACGTCACACGTACCAGTGTTTGTATGACGTCACAGACATCCAGTGGTGCGACGTCTGCGCTGCGGTACAGCTGCCCGTATATTGTGACGTTATAAATACTAGTGGTATTATGACGTCACTGATACCCAGTGGTAGCGCGATAATGTCTCTAATACTGTGACGTGATTATTATCACTGACATGGGGTTGTAGCATGTTAGTGTCACCGATGCCTGATGTACCATGATAGAGTGTCATCAGTGTCTAATGGTGGACTATGGGTGGCCACTCACTCGTCGTAGGCCGTCAGCGTGCGGTGTGTGGTAACACAGCGGCGACAGCGGTAGGGCAGCCCGCTGCGGTGCCGGCGGTGGTGGGCCGCCGTCTCGTCCGCACTGCGGTACCAATGCTCGCGCTGTGACGTCACACGTGCCAGTGGTAGTGTGACGTCACACATATCGAGTTCATGCGACGCTGCGGTACCGCTGCCCGCGCCGTGTGACGTCACACGTACCAGTGGTATTGTGACGTCACTGACAACCAGTGATAGCGCAATAATGTCACTAATACAGTGACGTCATTGAGTGTCAATGACATGGAGTCATAGCATATAAGTGTCACCGATGGCTGATGTACCATGCTAGAGTGTTATCAGTGTCTAACGGTGGACTATGGGTGGCCACTCACTCATCGTATGCGGTCAGCGTGCGGTGTGTGGTGACACAGCGGCGACACCGGTAGGGCAGCCCGCTGCGGTGCCGGCGGTGGTGAGCCGCCGTCTCGTCCGCGCTGCGGTACCATTCGCCACACGCGTTGCAAGCCAACCTGAAATATTTACATATGAAGTTCACATTTAGTCACTGAAATCAGTTTAGTAAAGGAAATCACACTACAGTCTTAGTTCAGTGCTTGTATAGTTGCAACATGTCGAGAAAACTTCGTGATTCAGAATACCCATTACGGAATATCACAGCATTCTAATCGAAAATAATATAAAAAAAATGACATTTTTTTTATAATATAGGAGTAGCAGACGAGTATGCAGTCCATCTGATAGTATAAGGCTACTACCGTATGATCTGTAATCAACCGCCGATAAGATTAGATTCGTACCTGAGGTCAGCCACAGATGCGCTTCTACCCGAGGACTAAACTGGAACACCCTGAATATGTCCCCCTAACCGCACCCTTCAAACCAGAACACAGCAGCGCTTAACACTGCTGTTATAACAGAAATAAAACGCTTTCTACACTCACAGCCCCACACTAGGATTCCCTGTGCCGTGGGTGCCATGGACACACACATAGACAAATACACAAACACCCAGACCCAGAAACAGAAATCTAAATTCATCATTAAGATTTCTGTCTGGCCAGGGATCGAACCCGGGACCCTTTGCGCGTCAGACCGGTATGGTGGCAGCTCCGCCACACGGGTCGTCAAGATAATGTTATAAGAATAGTTATGACGGTGCCGGAGTCGAACCATAGAGGGTTCTACCTTCAAATAATAAGCAAATAATAGACACCTGATAGTATGTGCCTAAATATGGATGTCTATTATCAACCCCAGGTCAGAAAATTCCTACCTGGTTTGGTGGATGTTAGGCGAGGGGATCTCTTCTGTCTCAGAGGTAGCGGCTCATCTGTGGCCGACCTCAGGTAGGAATCTAATTCTATCTGAGGTTGTCAGATGTCCGTACGGCAGTAGCCACTTACCATCAGGTGGACTGCATGCTCGTCTGCTACTCCTATATTATAAAAACAAATGCACATAAAACTCACTTAGGATTGGTGAACGTGACAGTATGTGTCCGCATATGAGCCAGTAGTGCCTGCGGGGTCTTGCACCGTTGCTTGCATATGCTGCATATCGCGTCCTTGGCCGGCTTGCTCTCCTGTTTGGGGGATGTTAGTCGAGGGGAGCTCTTCTGTCTCGGGGGTAGCGTTTTTAGGGATATCCTGAACGGGTAAGGAATAGATTAATATAACACCTTTAGTTAATTATAGTCCGAGCCAAACTTCTAGTCCGCTCTGAAGTTGTTGCGCGCAGGTGTAGTCAGAGAGCCAATGCGGTGGAACACAACCACAAGCGTATACTCCGTAGCAACGTAAGGGCACACTAACGCAGCTATGTGTCCGCGGAGAGTCCTCGTCCCGCTGATATCTACAATTTGCTGTTGCAACGCGACTCGTTTCTATATTCGGAGCGGACTGGCAGTTTGGCGCGGTCTCCACTAGTATTAAATCGCTCAGAATGGATTTCAAAAATACAATACGATTTATAAGGAGGGTAGCTCGGACGGCTGTCACAGTGTGCTGTGTTTTTAAGAAAAAAATTAGAAATATTATAAATAAGGCTCTTTTTGTACAAATATTTGAATATAATATAAGGACAGTTTAGTAGTGTTGCTATAAAGTGTAGTTATCACTGTGGATATAGTGTATTCAGTGTTCTGAGGTGTAATCAGCTGATTGTATAACAGCTGTTTGTCACGGTAGTGCTTGTCAGAATATATTGATAGATATCTATCTATCAATATATTCTCCCACAATCATCAATATTTGTAATAATACATCTTTATCCACTAATGTATCACACTTCGATTACAAAAGACAGCAAAAATCAGATGACATTTGACAACTTAAAAATGTGTTATAAGTTATATGCGTATTAGAATTCAATAATAACATGCTTTAACAGTAAAAAAAATCATGAAAAAACCTACACAACCAAAAGTTCTTTTTAAACTTTTTAAAGATGTATGAAGTCTACCACTCTGCACTTTTTTTTATAATATAATAGTAGCAGACGAGCATACAGTCCACCTGATGGTAAGTGACTACTGCCGTACGGACATCTGTAATCAACCCCAGATAGGATTAGATATTCCCACCTGAGGTCGGCCACAGATGCGCCGCTACCCCTGAGGACTAAGCTGGAACGCCTCGGAAAAGTCTGTCTCCCTTACCACACCCTTCAAAGCGGAACACAGCAGCGCCTAACACTGGTGTTATATCAGAAATAGGTGTGGCGGTGGTGCCGCCGGAGTCGAAGCACACAGGGTTCTACCACCTTCCTAACTACTTACCACCACTTAGTACATACTACCACTTAGTAGACTATGGCCTAAGCATCTCACTCTGAGAAGAGACCCATGCCCAGCAGTGGGACAGCGAGAAACACTTACTTGACTCTTTTAGCTGGCAACTCTGGTTTAGTGTCCCTCTCTCGTGACCGTTTCAGTCTTGACAACGTAGGCGGACTGTTCTCCGTCTGTAACATTGAAATATATTGTAGTTGCACTGCCTTTACTGAGGCAGAGTGTGCCTTTATTAAGGCAAACAGTGACTTTGCTAAGGCAAAATGTGCCTTTGTAAAGGCAAAGCCTGCCTTTATTACGGCAGAGTGCCTCTTATAAGGCAGGGCATGCCTTTAATAAAGCAAACCATGCCTTGACTAAGACAACACGTGCCTTTACTAAGGCGGAGCTTGCTTTACTAAGGTAGTCTCTGTATTATCACTAAGCACATGTTTTTCAATTTCTGAAGCGATACAGATAATATAAGAGACCTACATGAGGTCAGATTCATTTCTACCCCTCCTCTACCTTACTACCGTCAAACCAGAACACAGCAGCGCTACACTGCTATTGTAATAAAACTAGCTGTGACAATGGCAATACAAAAGGAATGATCACTCAGGATTTCACGCAATTTTTCCTCATGAAAAAAAAATATTTTAAAAGGAATCAAAATAAAACATACCTTTTTGTCTTGCCCTTTTTTCAAAATCGACTTTGGCGGTGGTGATAACGATTTTTTCCTCTTCGACTGAAAAACATAACAATGATAAACATAAATTCAACCGTAAAAGATAAAAAATGGGATAATTAATTCTAATACGCACATAACTTAAAGAATAACTCGAAAGTGTGTGAAGTCTACTAATTCGCATGCGGCCAGCACGGTGAGGAGACCCGTGCCCAGCAGTGGGGCAGTAATGTTTTTTTTTTCTATAGGAGTAGCAGACGAGCTTGCATTCCGCCTGATGATAAGTGGCTATAAAACCTAATGGACATCTGTAATCAACTTCAGATAGGATTAGATATTCTTATTTGTGGTCGGCCACAGATGCGCCGCTACCCCTTTTTTTTTTTTTTTGTTTACGAGGGGGAAACCTTCAAAAGGTACCCTATGCCGTGGGAGCGGCACGGAGTTATGTGGGATTCTTACCGCACTAAAACCCCCCCGGTGGCCGTCCTTGGCGCTGCGTAGAGGACTCCGGAGGACTCCAAAGGAACGCAACCGGAGTCCTTTTAGCGCGTTGCCCCATCGGGCTCTGCCCAGGTGAGCTTGATGCTCGCCACACCGTCTGGTGGACACGACGGTATGCGACCACACATACAGCTGTCCTTCCCGGGGTCGCTGTCCGGGCGGTTCGAGCTCCCACTCTTGCCGCCCGCAACCCCGGAAGCCCCTTTTAGTCGCCTCTTACGACAGGCAGGAGATACCGTAGCCCTATTCTGGTCCCGGAACTACAGGGACAGCGCCGCTACCCCTGAGGACTAAGCTGGAACGCCTCGGACAAGTATGTTTCTCTTACCACACCCTTCAAACCAGAACACAGCGGCGCTTAACACTGCTATTATGACAGAAATAGGAGTGGCGGTGGTGCCGCCAGAGTCGAACCACAAAGGGTTCTACCACCTTTAAGTTTGTTGGTTAGTTTTGGGTATTATACCAGTGGATGACAGAACTATTAGGACTATATGAACAAGACATACTTTTTTATTATTATTTATATTTGTAGGTCGAACTTATTCCCATTTCTGGGGTAACATCCGATTGCCGCAGGCTGGGGCCAAACGATACTTGGAAGTTTATGTAATTACTAGCTGACCCGGCAAACTTTGTGCCGCCTCAGTATCTATTTATGAAATATATCTCATATTTACTCACCTTTCAAACCTTCCCTGGACTTCCACAAATTGTTTTAAATCAAAATTAGCCAAATCGGCCAGCCGTTCTCGAGTTTCAGCGAGACTAACGAACAGCAATTGATTTTTATATATATAGATAGATACTATATAGATAGATATAGATAGATACTTTAGATAGTCATAAAGGAAAATAAATATTTATTGTGTAAATTACTTTAAGAGACAAAATTTTTCTAACAATCCCGCAAGTATTTATAACAGATTTTTATTATTACAACAAGTACATACCTGTAATTTATTGAGCGTGACATTGTCGCTCTCCTTGTCCCGACCGCCACGTCGCAACCGCGGAGGACTCGGCTGTCGCTTAGATCTCGACTCTCGACCCAAGTTGTTCGTCAACTGTTGATCAAACTAATCAATTCAATATGGTAGACCCTTGTGCATTGACTCCGGCGGCACCACCGCCACACCTATTTCTGTTATAACAGTAGTGTTAAGCGGCCGTCTTTAGTTCTAATAAATAAATCTTAATCCTTACTAATATTATAAATCCGAAAGTAACTCTGTCTGTCTGTCTGGTTGTCTCTTCTTCACGCCTAAACCACTGAACCGATTTTAATGATTTTTTTTACAAAGATAGTCTGAGACCCGAGAAAGGACATAGGATGGTTTTTATCCCGGAAATCCCACGGAACTAGGTATAGCAATCTAAGATCAATTAATAAGAAAATCGACTTTTTGGACCTAAAAAATCGATTATTTTAATCGATATTAGTAAGGATTGAATCGTAAACTATGCATTTGATCAAGTAATGATCTTTAGCAAAGAGTTGGTACGACCAATTTTCGCCAGATGGCGCCACTGTCATTTCAATGAAGGTGCGAATTTTCAGTTTTATGTATGTTAGTATGTCATATTATTTTCTTTTAAACGCGGGCGAAGCCGCGGGCAAAAACTAGTAAAATATTAATTTTGTTACATTACGTTTCGTGGTAGAGAAGCAAGTGTAAAAGATGGTATAACCCTTTGTTATTCGACTCCGGCGACACCACTGCCACATCTTTTTCTGTTATAACAGCAGTGTTAAACGCTGCTGTGATCTGGTTTGAAGGGTGCAGTAAGGGAGACATACTTATTCGAGGCTTATGTAATTTAGTTACCAACACATCTGTGGTCGGCCTCAGGTAAGAATATGTAATCCTATCTGGGGTTGATTACGGACGTTCACGGGCGGCAGTAGCCACTTACCATCAGGTGGACTGCATGCTTGTCTGCTAGTCCTATATTATAAAACAGAAATAACTGTCCTCATGCATTATAAGAATTTTTTCTGTATCTTTGTAGTTTATTCTTGGAGGTCTTTGGGGAAAAATTTATGAGACAGAATTATTACCACACCAACAACTAATCGACTTCATACAGTACTCCATATTATATATTACCACAATCTTGACTTCCTTCTTCTCGGGTTCCTTTTTGATCTTTCCACCTTTCAGCACCTTGGTCTTCTTGTCTGACAGTGGCTCGTTGGAGTCCTCATCGTACACACAGATCGGCTCCGTCACCCCCAGGATGCAGTCACCGGCGTCAGGCTGTGGAGGAACGAACATTTTGGAGATAAGTTTCTTAGATGTAGATTGTAGACGGTATAGTTGAAATGGCAGCCATAGATGGTAAGTGGCTACTGCCGCCCATGGACATCTACATCAACCCCAGATAGGATTAGATATTCCTACCTGAGGTCGGCCACAAATGCGCCGCTACCCCTGAGGACTAAGCTGGAATGCCTCGGAAAAGTCTGTCTCCCTTACCACACCCTTCAAACCAGAACACAGCAGCGCCTAACACTGCTGTTATTAGGCAGAAATAGGTGTGGCGGTGGTGCCGCCGGAGTCGAACCACAAAGGGTTCTACCACCTTCAAAAATAAATGCATTGTGGAAATTTGAACATTCTACCTAATACGATTCAAAAGACAAAGCAAAAAAAAAAAAGAAGGAAACTGTTTCTCATGTGGCAACCTCATTTTATTTGTATATAGTGTGTAAACATTTCAAGTGTCTATCTGTTACAGTTCACAAGACTGCCCTGTGACAGGCGGACAGACATCAGCTTAGTTATAGGGTTTCTATTTACCTATAGGGCACTGAACCCTAAAAAGATTTTTATCTTTTCTATTCTTTCTAATGGGCATGATGACAGTATTAAAAAAATGGAAGAATAAATGATTTACTTAAAAACAACATGTTGAAAGCATTCTCAAAAATAGCCTAGTTTTAATAAAAACTTTAGGAATCATTATATTTTCAATGAAATAAAAGTGTAAAATAATACAGTCGGCCATCTTGTCTAAAACGCTAAATTCAAACTTTGTTATAAAAATGCTAATATTTCCATTAATACTGAATTTATTGCCGAAATAATAGGATTTTTGGAATCAATAGACATGTAGCTGCATTATAGAAGGGGAGTTCAAAATTTGTCATCATGCCCATTCAATATAGGTAACTATCAGAAAGAAAGGATCACTAGAGAAATGCTCACATACCGCTCCCAAAGGCATCATCTGCGGTGGCAATCCAAGTCTTAATCTCGTCCGTTTGTTTGTCTGCCGGCACATCTCCAGGAACTCGTAGAAATCATTCACTTTGTCCACGCACAGCTCGCATATTAATGGAGGCATTTTATCATCCTGTTGTACCTGGAAGAATATCAAAGATAGCATTAGTGTGGTTCTTTCTTTTTTTTTATAATATAGGAGTAGCAGATGAGCATGCAGTCCACCTGATCAACCCCAGACAGGATTAGATATTCCTACCTGAGGTCGGCCACAGATGCGCCGCTACCCTTGAGGACTAAGCTGGAACGCATCGGATAAGTATGTCTCCCTTACCACACCCTTCAAAACGGAACACAGCAGCGCACACTGCTGTAATTAGGCAGAAATATGTGTGGCGGTGGTGCTGCCGGAGTCGAACCACAAAGGGTTCTACCACCTTTAAATTGGTTCATCCAGAAACATCAATTTCTAACTATTTTTTTTATTTTGGTGAAGTAGGAAATGATCATGCAGTCCACCTGATAAGCTACTGTTGCCTGCAGACATGTGTAAATAACACTATATAATATAAAATTCCTGTCTGAGGTTGGTAATAGGTGAGTTGCTACCCAATGAGGACTAAGCTGGAACGCCTCGGAAAAGTATGTCGCCCTTACCACACTTCAACCCAGAACACAGCAGTGTTTAACACTGCTGTTATTAGGTAGAAATAGTATCTCAAAGATTAAAAAATAGAATCTCAAAGATAGAATCAGCATGGTTCAACCGGGTACAATCATCACCTCTATGTTTATTGTGAACCAGTTTAGCGTGCCAGTGTGCAGGTGTGGATGTACTGACTTACACATGAGGACCAGCTAAGTGGGGCTTGGGACCGACGTGAGAACATGTGATCGGCTTCAGGTACAACCTACTCTATATGGAGTTGGTTACAGATGTTCTTACGTGACTACGTTGACGACCCGCGTGGCGGAGCGGTCACCATACCGGTCTGACGCGCAAAGGGTCCCGGGTTCGATCCCCCGATCCCCGGCCAGACAGATATCTAAATGATGAAATTAGATTTCTGTTTCTGGGTCTGGGTGTTTGTGTATTTGTCTCTGTGTGTGTCCATAGCATCCACGACACAGGGAATCTTAGTGTGGGCTGTGAGTGTAGAAAGTGTTTATTACTATTTATTTAATCTATACTAATATTATAAAGAGGAAAACTTTGTTTGTTTGTTTGGTTGTAATGAATAAGCTCAAAAACTACTGGATCGATTTTAAAAATTCTTTCACCATTCGAATGCTACATTATCCACGAGTAACATAGGCTATATTTTATATGAAATATATTTGATAAATAGATTTTGAGGCGGTACAAAGTTTGTCGGGTCAGTTAAATTATATATAATTTAAAGTTATTATTATACTATTAGTTACATCAGTGATCACTTATCACCTAGGACTGCATGGTATTGTGTGTATCAAGTGCAGATAGGTACTTTTCTCAGATATGTAGGTTTTCTCGTGTACTTCATCATTAAGGAAGCGAATCATTTCTCATTTCATAAATCTGTGATCAACTTCAGCTTGCCTGCTTGGGCTACAGATGTGAACAGTGACCTTAGCATCAGGTGGATTGCATGCTTCATTGCTACTTCGATCTAAATACCTTATAAAAATATAATGCATAAATGAAAAATGCACCACCATTACATTATTACTGTTATAACAGCAGCGTGCCGCTGTGTTCTGTTTTTTTTTTTTATATGTAACCTAACGATAAGACAGACGGGCTGCCTGATGGAAAGCAGTCACCGTCGCCTATGGACATTTGCAACACCAGAGGGATCACCAATGCCGGCTTTGAAGGAGAGCTCTTTTTACACCCCTCTTGAAGAGCCCCATGTCATAGTCCTGAGGGAATACCTCAGGAGGAAGTTCATTCCACATTTTGCACGTACGCGGCAAAAAACGCGTGGTTTGAAGGGTTTGAGACACTTATAAGACACATTCCAACATAGTTACAGATATCAATGTGTGTGGCCAACCTCAAGTAGGACTGCAATCGTGTCTAGAGTTTGTTAGTCGTGGCCGGTAAGAGCCACTTACCATCAAGGATTGCATACTTATTTGCTCCTTTTATCGTATATTTATATAGATTATATAGAAAAGAAGCTCTAATAAGTATAAACATAGCACGGGTTACCTCAATTTGAACACATTCTCTTATTTTCTGCCTTAGTTCCACATCACAACCGTCCAAGTTTACAATATTTTGAATTATAGGCATTTTGTAGCCGCCACCCGCACCACACAACCGACATGCTCGGTATATCTCGTAAATAGTCTGTCTCTCTATCTTTTTATTAACAAAACGATCCATTGTTATTATAAATAAACTTATTTCTGAAATACGTGAATGTCAATAATGACGATGTTGACCCGCTTGGCGCTATTTGGATCAGTCGCCATTTTGTGCCATAGACTAGTTTGTCTATGGCACAAAATGGCTATCAGAGACTACTTATAGACTTATAGTACGTTCCACTTACCGCTTGAAACGATTGCGCAAATTGTGGTGAAAGCCCAATGTCTTATGTGACTATTCAATATTATGTTACCAGTAGGTAAGACGTGGTCGCGAATCATCCCGTGACATCATTAATGACGTTGAGGCATTGTTGTACAATGGACCCTTCAGATAACAAAGTTATGTAGTAGACTTATCACTTAGTTCTGCAGCCTATGCGGTAAAGAAGATTAGACATCTTACCGATATACCAACCGCTAGGCTTGTTTACTTTAGTTATTTTCATAGCATTATGTCTTACGGTATTCTGCTGTGGGCTAATGCTGCTAGCATAGATGTCATTTTTATACTACAAAAACGTGCAATTAGAGCCATTTATAGTCTTCGCCCCCGTGAGTCCTTACGAGAACTGTTTAAATCTATAAATATTTTGACAGTGCCTAGTCAATATATTTATGAAAATATCTTATATGCTCGCAAAAATTATTCTTCTTTGGAAAAAAATTATAATAGGCATAGTCATAATACTAGAAATAATGATAAATTGGCCATACCTCAATTTAGATTAAGCAAGGTGTGTAATTCTTTTACGGGGAACTGTATTCGTTTCTACAATAAAATACCAAAAGACATTATCGATCTTTCCGAGAAAAGGTTTAAATCTACTATAAAATTAACTTTATGTAAAAAAGCTTATTATAATGTAAATCAGTACTAACATGATAAATCCGTATGGTATGACAACTCCAGTTCCAACATCAATAATTAATTATAAGTACCACTATGTAAAATTGTATATTATTTACCCTTTAAAAGATGCAAATATGCACACGTATGGAATTTCTTGTGCCGCTTCTTATCTATAGTGAAATACCTTCCGAAGCGGTGGTAGTTTGTTGACTTTCAAAAAGTATTCTATATGAATCAATTTTGAATAAATGAGATTTGAATTTGAATTTGTTTGCAAAGACCACGGGCCTCAGGAGGAACGATACCATGGGTGTAACAATCGTTACATCTAGTAAGTGGAACGTACACTTAGTGATACGATTCTATTATTGTTGTCAATGTTTATTGTTATATCCCTTTATATCCAGATTAAAATAACCTATATAGATTATATCCCTATATTATTATAGGTTACTATACTCTTTGGAACATTTGTACTATGAGAGGGTTGCTGTTGATGTTGATGAATGGTTTTTCAAGAGTATGTTTCAACGGCATCGCCATAGAGAGTGATAAAAGGTGGTTTTTGCATCACCAGGGGAGAAAGTCATCATCATCATCACCAAAAAAATGAAGATACAAACATTTATAATCATTTAATCAAAGAACAAAATTGAAACTATAATAATTATTCTTATACTTGTTTTCGAAGTTTATCAAAATTTATCTAGTTTGCTAACTTTTCTATGTACATTTTTAGCGACTCTATTAAACCAGACACCGCTTGGTTCGACACTTTCAAAGTATCGTAGAGCTCCAAAATCTTTTTATCTTCCCAAAACATTTTGTTGTCGTCCACATTTCGTTTCAAATTTAACATATTTATTTCTAGCGTGTCTATATTTGCAATTATATAGCCTATTTTAAAGCTCTCGTTGTTTTTAAACGCTTCCTTAACAGTTTTTAATGACGTGATTTTATTGGATATTTCTTTAAAACTTTCTTCTAAGTATAGAAGTAATTTGTTTTTTATTTCTGTTGGATTTACATCAATCGCAGACCTTCGTCCACTCGTATTATTCATACAAGGGCAAGTTCTATTACCAGTAATATCCGTCGAGTTTTTAGTATTATTATACGAATTTATTTTACTGTCAACTCTAGTGTCATCTGTATTTTTAGTATTAGTTTCGTCTCGTTTATACCTTCTTCTATTTTGCTTCCCAAACGGTGTGTTGTACATAAACGTATAAAGTTCTTTTTGGTTTATGGTGTCTGTGACTCGTTTTTGTATTTCGGATATTATTTTCGAAGCGTCAGTTAAATTACGCTGGATTTGTTGCAAAAATATGCGATGTCTAAGTTCATACGCGTATCTCGATTCTGTTGTTGTTGTTGAAGGCTTACGTGTTGTTTTTTTACCAAATAAATCAGACCACCATTCGAACATTCGTCTTGAATTCACGTTGTCAACTTCCTCCGATGTTTTATCGTTGTTGATATAATATTTATCGTAATCAAGTACTTCTTTACTCGGATTGTAAGTATTCCTTAAGTGTAGTCTATACTCTGGTAATTCATTTTTAATTTTCACAAATTCTCTTGATTGCACCTTAGTTATAATTATTAATGTAACTGAAAATTATATTATGAATTTGTGGTAGAACTATTTGATATCTTCCGGCGATAAACTTTGCTACACCACCACCACACCTATTTCTGTTATAACAGCAGTGCCGCGCTGCTGTGTTCTGGTTTGAAGTGTGGTAAGGGAGACATACTTTTCCTAGGCATTCCATCTTTGTCCTCAGACCGCGGTGTATCTGTCTAACCTCAGGTAAGGATATATTCTTATCTGGGGTTGATTACAGATGTCCATACGGTAGTAGCCACTTATCATCAGGACTGAATGCTTGTCTGCTACTCTAAAATAAATATACTTACGAATTATAATACGACGAACCATCTTATAACACGGAAGACTGTAAATGAACGCTCTCACAGTGGTGTGATATGAAAAATGATTAAAAATTCACTAGTTTTTTATAATTAGTACATAAAGTTCGTATGTATTACCATTTAACGCATTACCGAGTCAAGTTTAGGAAAATTGTTACATCGTACAGTTATGCGGCAATTATAGTGTGACGGTTTTAAAATTTAGTTGACGCAAGTCTACTAAGGTCGTCAGAGGTGGATGTTGAATGAGGCCTCCAGTCTAAAAATCCATCATCCATATCTAAATCTACTTATAGACATTCCCCGCCCCCTCTTACACCTCCCCCAGTGTAAGACGTAGTTTATTTATTTATTGTAATCATAGATTAGTAAAGATTACTCACTCCTAACAAGAAAATGTACCCAGTTTTGAGAATTGAAATAGTTGCGTAAAAAAGTTGTGCCACGTCTCCGTGCTAAAATGTCCCTAAAACATTTTAAATAATTATTTCTTTATTATGTAAATTACGCAGTATTAGTTATTTATTCGTAAATTTTCTCTAAATTGTTTTATTTGTCAAGAATTCAAAAAAAGAACTTACTAAGAAGCCGTTTGTGGCTTCATTCAATTTCAAGGCGGCGAAGTATCTTTACTAATCTATGATTGTATTATTACAATCCATATGGATGTCATGGTTATATTTCTTACCCAGACGAACGCGCATATATGTCGGTAATTCCATTATATGTAGTATACATTTAATGGAATCCATTTTATTTAATCCACCGTTTCCCATAGGTGCACTGTATGCTACCTTTTTACTACTATATTAAAAATATTAAAAGAACTTTTTATAGTTAATCAAATTAAAAAGTGAAATTGTTGCAAATCTTTCGTACAGCAACTTTGCAATGAACTTTATTTAAGGCGTTCGAACAATGCCACGAAAATCGTTAATTATGATGATTCTGCCAAGGACAAAGGGACAAAATAATTAAAAAATCGTGAATTGTCATCGGTTCTTGATAATTGGTTAAATTTTTGAATTAAACTAACCGTTCTAAGTGGGTACAAATCGAGTTGAAATATTCCGTTTTATATTTTCATACAGGTCAATCTAATAAAATCGTGGTAACAGCGAAAACATGGGCACTCACCAATTTAGAAATATACACAACAGGTGGCATTGCTTCCAATGTAACCTGTTTGCACATGAAAAAAACAGATGTCGCTGTACCAAAACTGAAACGCGGTGACGATGTTACGATGGGAGTACTATAAAAGGCCAGGCTAACAGTCCCACAGTTGGTGGCTGTGCTTACTAACAAAGCACAGGGAGAACTTGTGTACTACGTTCTACGTAAATACAAATTTTTGACGAGGACGCTTCTGACGTCCTTTATAAATGTGTATAGACTGCTGTTGTCCCTGTAGTTGCGGGACCAGAATAGGGCTACGGTATCCCTCGCTTTCGTATGAGGCGATTAAAAGGGGCTTCCGGAGTTGCGGGCGGCAAGAGTGGGCCGAACCGCTCGGCTAGCGACCCCGGGAAGGACGGCGGTATGTGTGGTCGCATACCGTCGTGCACACGTGTAGCCAGCGTCAAGCTCGCCTGGTCAAAGCCCGAAGGGGCAACACGCTAATAGGACTCCGGTTGCGTTCCCTGGAGATCCCGGAGTCCTCTACGCAGCGCCGAGGACGGCCACCGGGGGGTTCTGTGCGGTAAGAATCCCACATAACCCCGTGCCGCTTCCACGGCATAGGGTACCTTCTGAAGGGTTCCCCCTCGTAAACAAAAAAGGGTAAAGACTACTGTAATGTAATGTAATGTAACATAAAGGGGCATTTCATGAGTGTGGACGCAGCGCGCGCACGAACTAGGCATGTACCCACGCGCATCTGTTTTCAGCATTTTTTATAATATAGTAGTAGCAGACGAGCATGCAGTCCACCTGATGGTAAGCTACTGCCGCCCATGGACATCTGTAATCAACCCCAGATAGGATTAGATATTCCTACTTGAAGTCGGCCACAGATGCGCCGCTACCCCTGAGGACTAAGCTGGAACGCCTCGGAAAAGTATGTCTTCCTTACCACACCCTTCGAAACTGAACACAGCAGCGCCTAACACTGCTGTTATTAAATAGGTGTGGCGGTGGTGCCGCCGAAGTCGAATCACAAAGGGTTCTACCACCGCGACTTACCTACGCGGCACCCGCATGGTACGCGTTGGTCTCCAGGTTTCCAGGTCGAACCAGCAGCGTCTCCAGGTGCAGCAGAACCAGGCTCTGCGAGCAACCGTGGGGGCGGGGCGCTACCTTAAGATCGAGACGGTCGAGGAGTTTGTGCTCCGCTTCGCACGCTCAATGTATGAGCGGGCGGAGGCCGGACCATACTCCCATTTAAAGGGGTTCGCGCCCCTACACGATTGACCACCTGGGTGGCGTCGGCTCCCGCGGGAACCCCCTGGACTGAAGAAAGAAACTCCATAACACGCACATTTAGGAAAAAAAAAATACCTAATGGTACATGTGGAGCTGTAACTACTTCAGACCACACCGTTTTGTCAGTCAAATAATCACTTAGTTTATAGTACGCTTTTTTACATAGCGTTTGTTTAACATGTTTGAACTTTTTTCTGTGAGATTCAATGATACATTGCGACAATGTGGACGGTAAATTTACAATTAATAATAAAATAATTTACTTTAAGTATGTACTCTTATAAATTGACATATGATTCATTAATGACCCTATAAACCACTTTAAAAGACCTCCTTTATGTATGAGACTCGCTGGTTTAGAGAGGTCAATCTCGAAGTTATATTGGTGGCTCTGAAATTATTTAAGTCGTTTAAAAAAACTTCTTATAATAATTTATAGCCTCTGTTACTTCAGGATAGAGTACCTAACATGTTTAAAAATATTTATTCAAACCGAACCAGTAATTTCGAAGCCTAATCAATCCAAACAAACAAACAAATCTTTCCTCTTTATTCTCCTTTATAATATGATATTATCTTATATATAAAATTCTCGTGTCACAATGTTAATTACCGTACTCCTCCGAAACGCCTTTACCGATTTTCACCAAATTTATATGCATATTCCGTAGGTCTGAGAACCGGCTACTATCTATTTTTCATACCCCAAGTGATAAGGGTTGTTCACCCTTAACGTTTTTTTATTTATATGGCAACACAACGTTTGCCGGGTCAGCTAGTATAATACATTACATTTCAACATACTCTGTTTACACATTAACATAACAGATGGCGCTGTACGAAAACCTGAATCGCGGTGACGACTTTACGACGTAGGAACTATAAGAGCTAAGGATATTGGTTTTATTGTTATGTGAAGTCCAATTCACATCTGGGCCTATAACCTATTGGATATTTTTGATGAGGCACTCTTTCTAGTGTCCTTTTATCAAAGTTCTCGAACTTGTCAGTTATTCGGTAGCTAGTTAGCTACTAGAGACTAGAGATGGGTTGAACTAGGTAAATTTGGGACTAGGTATGCCTGTTCCTAGTGTTTAAAAATACGTGATCCAGAAACCTGTTCCACCTAGTCCCATACAGTCTCATTAGTTAGTAGTAGTACAATTTGGCGTGGACTAGGTACCTATTGTACTAGGTACTTATTCTTGGACTAGGAAGCTAGTTCGTTCATGTCTTGCTCCGATACGTAAGGGAGGTAAGGGTTGCACGCGCACTCACTAGTAATAATGAATTGTAATCTTTCCTTCATACTTTATATAGGCTTAGGGGCAGTTCAAGTATTACGTAAGCAGATTTATTACAATTATTTACTCCCCCCCCATCCCGCTTGTCAGCAAAAGTAAGAAAAGGTCTCACCCCTCGCCCATGCTTACGTAAACATTTTTCAATTAATGTATTTATTTTTTATATTATAATTATATTGTTATAATTATAATTTAAAAAATGCCTAAACGTATGCATGATTTGCGGGAATCCCCGAAAATGCGTTTTGCTTTCAAGTAAAGACAATGTGAGGGTTGCCATTCGTGTAAACAAGTAACAAACTACCGATGACGTAATCATCATCTAGACTCTCCTACCCCCCATGTTATCCAAATAAGCAAAGCAAAGACCCCCCGCCCCCCTAAAAGCGCTTACGTAATACTTGAATGACCCCTTAGATGTCAACGTTAGATTCATCGAAATAGTACTTTGATTTATCATTAAATGTTTCGTGAGCCGGCGCGGCGTCCACCTTAATGACGTTCGTATAGATTCGGAATAGATACACGACTGAACAATTCCGTATTTTCACACACTTGACATTTCATTAATTCTCATCGAGTATCTGTTTGATCCTACAGCGACTAGGTGTAGTTAAAAAGGACAAGTATATTTTTGCATGCCCATGAGTTGATGTTTTATTCGTTTTTATTCTTATTCGCATTAAAATAAGGTTCAAAATTGAAAGAGTGACTCACATGAAGGTGGTAGAGCCCTTTGTGGTTCGACTCCGGCGGCACCACCGCCACACCTATTTCTACCTAATAACAGCAGTGTTAGGCGCTGCTGTGTTCCGGTTTGAAGGGTGTGGTAAGGGAGACAGACTTTTCCGAGGCGTTCCAGCTTAGTCCTCAGGGGTAGCGGCGCATCTGTTGCCGACCTCAGGTAGGAATATCTAATCCTGTCTGGGGTTGATTACAGATGTCCATGGGCGGCAGTAGCCACTTACCATCAGGTGGACTGCATGCTCGACTGCTACTCTTATAAGTAAATAGAAATAAGGTTCAAATTTAAAAGATTTATTAACCCTCAAGCAGGCGCGCGGTCATTTGTAACGGGAGCGGTCGCGCGTAAGCTAAAAGACTACTAGGACATTTAAGGGATTTAAAACACCAAATAACTTCAGAATCGTTTATTATTAAGTTCATAACAATCATCTTAGTATAAGGAAAAAAAATAGAAATGGAAAACGTTTTACAGGATTCTCTACTCGTAATGGAACTCGTGCTTGGTTCTTTCCTGTCGTCATACTAATCTGCAAGCTATCTAATATATTTATTTTCAGTTTTCTTGAAATATTCATCATTCATGGCTCTTCGGTGTAGATATTATTTTATAAATTCAATACCTAAGGCATAGATTAGTAAAGATTACTCACTTCTAACAAGAAAATGTACCCAGTTTTGAGAATTGAAATAGTTGCGTAAAAAAGTTTTGCCACGTCTCCGTGCTAAAATATCCCTAAAATAATGCTAAAATACTTGAAATAATTATTTATTTATTACGTAAATTACGCAGTATTAGTTATTTATTCGTAAATTTTCTCTAAAAATGATTTATTTGTCAAGAATTCAAAAAAGAACTTACTAAAATAAGCTGTTTGTGGCTTCATTTAATTTCAAGGCGGCGAAGTATCTTTACTAATCTATGACCTAAGGCTCGTAAGTACAATACATCCGCCTATCTTTTATTACCACTTCATTTCCCCTCAAGATTACCATGGTATTAATTCCAGCAAAAAGCAAAAGACGGAAGCAGAGCGTCAATGGTAATCTATTATTTTTCCTATGAGTCGAGTACTTTTAGCTTTTTAATATTTTGAATTTTCTAATTACGTTCTACTTCAGAAAGATGGTCGAAAACCTCCTTCCCTGGACCCTTCCTCACTGAGCTCTGATTCACTCTATATCTTCTTTTTAGGGTTCCGTACCCAATGGGTAAAAACGGAACCCTATTTCTAAAACTTCGCCTGTCTGTCCGTCTGTCTGTCTGTCACAGGGCTATATCTCTGGAACCGTAATAGATAGACACGTTACATTTACATTTACAGGGGATGCATAACAGTGGCCGCTATAACAACAAATATTAAAAATTAAATAAAGTCTCCATATAACAAACCGGATTTTTTCGGCATTTTTCGATCTAACTGTTAAACTGTACTAGAAAGACGGTTGAAATTTTTACAATCCGTTTACAACTGGTATTATAATAAATACAAATAAGAACCATAAAACATATTTTAATATAGTTATTTTAATTTTATTATACGTTGTTTACGTATCAATCATCATCACCCCAACGCCATCTATTTATGTGTCATATAACTATGTATTGTTCAAAATTTACGTATCATTCATCATCGCCCTAAAGCCATCTATTGTTCTTTCATATAACTAAGTCTGTAATCTAATAATTGTTGAAAATATTAAAATGAATAAAATAAGTAAAAAATAATGAATGGTGGTACGGAAGCCTGCAGTGCGAGTTTGACTCGTACTTGTCGAATTATTTATACAATTTTCGATATTGTAAAATTTATATGGATATATCGGATAAAAATGACCAAAAATTCGATATATCGAAAAAAACGTATCGATATTTTTTCCACATCCCTAAGAACTATTATTAAATGGGTTCGAATCGATGTCTCGAAATCGATACACAAAAAATCAAGGCCTAAAGAATCGATTTTCCAAAAATTTTAACGACAGAGGACAAGGAAGATATATGTGGTATTTGGAATTAATTAAAAGTAACTAGCTGGCTAGACTCAAGTCGATAGGGAATATGCACATTTTTCATTTATTATTTTAAAGCACTTATCACTTCGTTTTAACATAGTAACAAATATTAACAATGTTATTAGTGTTCGAAATATTTTTTAAAAATTATTTAAAGTATCGATAAAATTTGACACATTTGAACGCCGCCATTTTTCGCGCTCTTTGAATGACGTCACGGAGCGTGATTCATGTTGATATTGTTGAAAACTGTATGTACATAAAGTTATTATTTAAGGTTTTCAGGTTTCATCGCTATTTACATCATGGGAAAGCTAAATAACCACTTTATAGATATTTCCAAGAGTTATTCTGCAAAAACACTATTACTTTTTTGTTGCAAAAGATGTGAAAATGCAAAAAAAATGGTGCAAAATTATAGAAAACACATAAAGTATCTCCAAAATCACACTAACATTTTCATTTACTGTAACCAACAATAATTTTAGGTAAATAATTTTAAAAGATTGCATAGAATGATAGGTGAACGTCAACACCATTTAAGTTATGATCAGTTAAATATTTCTGAATTGAACTATGCATAAAAACCATTTATTCATTTTTGCATATTTTGGTAAATTGCGCTATGACAAAACTAGTTTCAATCATTGTTCTTGATTATTCCTAATAATACTATATAGATAGAGCCCTGTGACAGACGGACAGACAGCGAACTCTTAGTAATAGGGTTCCGTTTTACTCTTTGGGCAGGGAACCCTAAAAATGGTGGTAAGGAACCCTTTGTTTATACTTTATACCTAACGCTTTAACGCTTTCTACACTCACAGCCCCACACTAGGATTCCCTGTATCGTGGGTGCTATGGACACACACAGAGACAAATACACAAACACCCAGACCCAGAAACAGAAATCTAAATTCATCATTTAGAAATCTGTCTGGCCGGGGATCGAACCCGGGACCCTCTGCGCGTCAGACCGGCATGGTGACCGCTCCGCCACGCGACGCGGGTCGTCATACATTTCCTACATAACATAACGTAAAACGCATTTAAAATAAATTGTGGTATTATAAAGGATTTTAGAAAAAAACACTTGTAAATGCCCAAAGTTTATTCAAATAATACAATCAATATTACTGATACAATTCTCAGATACGCCGTGTGACATAATAAAATAGCTTCTTTCAAACCGTTGTTTTACCCCCTTGTTACTGAGTTCCTGAAAATAGTAAATATACATTTTGAAGGTGGTAGAAACCTCTGTGGTTCCTCCGGCGCCACCACCGCCACATCTATTTCTGTTAAGTAAGTAGTGTTAAGCGCTACTGTGTTCTGGTTTGAAGGGTGTGGTAAGGGAGACAGACTTTTCCGAGGCGTTCCAGCTTAGTCCTCAGGGGTAGCGGCGCATCTGTGGCCGAACTCAGGAAGGACTACTAACCAAGGCAGGCTACAGTGCCGTTAACAATACCTAAAAATTATAAAGAATAAAATAAAATAAAACGATTTCTACACTCACAGCCCCACACTGGTATTCCCTGTATCGTGGAGGCTATGAACACACAGAGACAAATACACAAACGCCAAGACATAGAAACAGAAACCTAAATTCAGATGTCTGTCTGGCCGGGGATCGAACCCGAGACCCTCTGCGCGTCAGACCGGAATGGTGACCGCCCCGACACGCGGTATTTTGAAATACGATATTACGATACGATACGATACGATATTTTGAAAAAATACTTTGAAATATACGTATACTTTATCATAATAGTAGCTGACCGGGAAAACTTTATGTTACCATATTAATAAAAAAATGTTAAGGGTGAACTACCCTTATCACTTAGGGGTCTGAAAAATAGATAGTAGCCGATTCTCAGACCTACTGAATATGCATGTAAAATTTGGTGAACATCGGTGAAGCCGTTTTTTTTTTTTTTAACTTTATTACGAAATGCATTGTACACACACATAACAACGACAAATTATGTTAATTATTTACAAAATAGTGGGATATAGGTAAATAGAAAACTTAAGATACATAAAATGGCAACACAAACGAATAAAAACAATATAATATATTGTTATATATATATAATAGTTAAATAAATACGTTATAGTATATCCCTATGCTTGTATGTATACATTGCATATGGAAAAGGTACTCACTCAGCATTAATGCCATGGTGTGTTGCACCACGGCGCTGGTTTTCAGTGAGCACTCAGAGTGACTCACGGATATTCGTACAGCGAAGAGAAATAAGTGGTAACACGTGATCAGCCGAGTTCCCAATATTTTTTTATGACGCGGGTAGACGCATTATGTATGTATGTATGCGTTTCGAAGGAGTACGGTAGAAAAATTGTGACACAAGAATTTTATATATAAGATGATATAGATTGACTGCTTAAACCTTAAGCTGAGGTTGGAAATTGATGCGCTACGCTAATGATTTGGAAAGCTTCGGATAACTTTGTCTACCTTACCACACCCTTCAAAACAGTCTTGAAATATTTCGACCCCTCACCACGGGTTTACAAAATGATATTTTATCGCTAATAATTTTAATAGTGGAAACTGTTTATTCTTCTGTTTGTGTCTCTGAACCATTTAACTATGTTATATAGCATGAATTGTTTGTTTCCCAAATAAATAAATAAATAAAAATTAGAATTACCAAAGGATAGAAGAAAATAAAAGCTAGTTAAATTATATACAGAGCTTAGTAACTTACGTAAAGTCCCATTGATGAAGCTTTCTGAAAAGATAATTATTAATTATGTTATCGTCGTTAATAAGAAGCTTGGATATTAACGATATCACATTTTTATAACGTTACATTAAAGTAATATGTGACTCATTTAATACTACAGTTAAAAAACAGATGCGGGTAGGTGAAGTGGGGACGACACCTTGGCGGCGCTCGAATTAACAGAGAGCGACATTCTGGTCGGAGACTTCAGCAAGAGCAGTCGAATAACGGAGATACTTGTGTAGTTATAATACTTCTAATCACTAGTGTGAACTTACTTACGTATAATTGTTATATCGTTACTCTGTACCGTTTATGTGACTATATTATTACATGACTTCGAGACCTTCAAGATGACTTTGATTTCAATTATTATAAAATCAAAAGCTAGTCTGTTCAAGATTATAGCCTATGTTATGCCTGCCTTACCATACACACTACCGTGCACCGGAGATGTCTATCTGTACCCTTACCATGAGTTTTCAAAACATCCCACAATTTTACGTTACGTTTACTCAATCCATTATTCTGTTCCGTTTGCTCAGTAGACTGAGTAAACGTAACAATAAGTAAGTGCTCAAGTCTGTTTGTCTGCCTCACATGTTCGCTAAAAAGAGAGACAAAACATAAAGCGCTATTTGTCAATTTAGACATTTAATGTTACGTTACTGACACTATAGTTCTGATACAATCCGCTAGGGACGCTGATTGGAAATTGTATGGGCAAATACGTAAACAAATACCAAAACAGTCATATTTGTCAAAACGTAAAAACTCATGGTAAGGGTACTGTTCAGGCCATACAAATTCCAATCAGCGCCCCTAGCGGATTGTATCAGAACTATAGTGTTAGTAACGTAACAAATGTCTAAATTGACATAATGGCGCTTCATGTTTTGTCTCTCTTTTTTGCGACCGGTGCAAGATTAAAAATTATTTCTTTCGTACGATGCGTCATTGTCTTCAATAGACGCAATCGCAACAGAACTGAACACCGTACGGTATACCGGAACGTCCTCACACACGCTACGGACGTGCGGTTGACCAGTAGCATTACCATGAGTTGGCATAGAAACGCCACTATAGAAATGGTAAATAGAAAACTATTGTCATTTTGCTAGTGAATAACATAACTACTATCGTTACGGTATTTCTTGACAACGTCAGTCAAATTAATGACTCATGGGACCGAATTTGTATGGCAATACATCATAATGACATTCGCTAGCGATTTGATTTCGATAGGTTTATTACGTATCGAGTTACGCCACTACCGATTTTAGTTCTACGAGTAACCACCAGAGGCGCTGTACAATTTTTCATACATTTATTTTACGCAGTCGCTAGCGAGTAATACTTTTGTAAACTCATGGTAGTCCTACAGTACCCTTACCATGAGTTTTTACGTTTTGACAAATATGACAAATGACATGACAAATATGTTTTGGTATTTGTTTACGTATTTGCCCATACAATTTCCAATCAGCGCCCCTAGCGGATTGTATCAGAACTATAGTGTTAGTAACGTAACATTAAACGTCTAAATTGACAAATAGCGCTTTATATTTTGTCTCTCTTTTGTGCGAACATGTGAGGCAGACAAAAAGACTTGAGCACTTACTTATTGTTACGTTTACTCAGTCTACTGAGCAAACGGAACAGAATAATGGATTGAGTAAACGTAACGTAAAATTGTGGGATGTTTTGAAAAGTCATGGTAAGGGTACTGTACAGGTAAACCTGCGCAGGTATTCTGTCCGGTAGACAGTAGTGTATGGCTTACATTACTCCCACAATTTAGACGAATCACACGATGTTAAAATACGATAAGCCGATGTTAAAATTTAAAGGTGGTAGAACCCTTTGTGGTTCGACTCCGGCGGCGGCACCGCCACACCTATTTCTACCTAATAACAGCAGTGTTAGGCGCTGCTGTGTTCCGGTTTGAAGGGTGTGGTAAGGGAGACAGACTTTTCCGAGGCGTTCCAGCTTAGTCCTCAGGGGTAGCGGCGCATCTGTGGCCGACCTCAGGTAGGAATATCTAATCCTATCTGGGGTTGATTACAGATGTCCATGGGCGGCAGTAGCCACATCAGGTGGACTGCATGCTCGTCTGCTACTTTTATATTATAAAAAAAAAGTATACTTGTATAATACTGTTGCGAAACTGCGGGTGAACGTTAGTTACTTACGTATAATAGCATCGACATTTCTCGTCGCGGGACCTGAAAAAAAAATTGTCATGAAGTATAATAAAAAACAAAAGCTAGATGCCTCAAGATTAAAGCCCATGTTACTCCCACAATTTAGACGATTCAAACGACCCCACTTAAATAAAGCAAACAATATTTGAATATTTATCTTTTATAGACACTATAAATTAAATTAATTATTAGACTTTCAAAATGATCATTAAGCTACTTAATAGCGTTATTGTCTATTATTTGCCATGTGCTATGTTCACTTTTTAACCTACTTCAAAAAGGAGGTGGTTATCAATTCGGCCGGTATCTGTTTTTTTTCTATGTATGTACACGAATTACTCCGCCGTTAGTGGACCGATTTTTATAATTCTTTTTTTATTGTATAGAGACGAGTTGGAAGTTGGTCCCATTTAAATATGGTTAGGATCCATCGATGGGTTCTGGAGAAAATGAGAGGAACTCCTCCACCCATGTAAATATAATAGCCATAACTTCGCCGTTTAAGAACCTATTTTAATGCCTTTAATTTCGTGTGTGGACAATTGCTACAAGTTGGTCCCATTTAAATATGACGAGTATCAGAATGGGTTCTGGAGACAAAATATGTAACTCCTCAACCGATGAGTATAATTGGGTTGTGTTTGAAGATATTTGGTGTAGGTTCTAATGAAATTGCAAAACCAGTTTATCATTGACTATTTAACGGTCTGATAATGTGGCTCGGAGTCAAAATATGTAACTCCTCAACCGATGGGAATAATTGAGTTGTGTTTGAAGATATATGGTGTAGGTTCTAGTGAAATTGCAAAGCCAGTTCATCATTGACAATTTATTTAGGTTAGGTTGGAACATATAAGACAATATAAAACTAAGCGAGCAGGGCGCCGCAGCGCCCTGCGAGCGAGCGGTTTCAATAAATGTAAATTCAGACCTTACTTTAATTCGTGATCAAGTTTATACTATTTTATATTGTATTAATATGAATATTATTATGTCATCACAAAAAAGGGTGAAAATTTTTTTTTAACAAAAAATACAACCGACTTCTATGTCACTACAAAGTAAAAAATAATTGAAATAAATGTTGGTTTAGTACATATTTCTGAAGTCGGCGCTCATATTAGACACGCTGTTTACGCCGTTATCCAACGAAATATATAGAGCGCCGACTTCAGAACTATGTACTAAACCAACATTTACGAGTATTTGAATTATTTTTTACTTTGTAGTGACATAGAAGTCGGTTGTATTTTTTTGTTAAAAATTTTATCCTTACTAATATTATAAATTCGAAAGTAACTCTGTCTGTCTGTCTGGTTGTCTTTTCTTCACGCCTAAACCACTGAACCGATTTTAATGAAATTTGTACAAAGATAGTCTGCGACCCGAGAAAGGACATAGGATAGTTTTTATCCCGGAAATCCCACGGGAACTAGGAATGGCGATTTAAGATCGATTAATCGGAGAATCAATCTTTTGGTCCAAAACCGATTATTTTAATCGATATTAGTAAGGATTGAATCGTAAACTTTGCATTTGATCAAGTGATGATCTTTAGCAAAGTTGTTGTCCATGAGCCCACGAAGGTTTCAGAGTTGGTACGACAAATTTTCGCCAGATGGCGCCACTGGTATTCCAATGAAGGTACGAATTTTCAGTTTTATGTATGTTAGTATGTCATATTATTTTCTTTTAAACGCGGGCGAAGCCGCGGGCAAAAACTAGTTCTCTATATTTTATAGAGCATTAACAAATAAAAAAATAATAATTTTGAGTAGTGTCATTATAAAAATGCAGAGGGAGAGCATTTGTTAAGCACAACTTACAAAGTAAGTCTTTTTTTCATGTTTTCTTTTTTCGTTAAAATATGTTTACATTATTACTATAATATCTTCTTCTCTTATTATAAATACCTAACTGATGTATGTATATATTCACTTTTTGTTGAAATAGTTGAAATAAAGAATGAATATTATGCCTGTGTATGAAGATCGCCCTCCCTAGTTCCCGTGGAATTTCCGGGATAAAAAATATCCTATGTCCTTTCTCAGGCTTTAGACTATCTTTGTACAAAGTTACATTAAAATCGGTTCAGTGATTTAGGCGTGAAGAAGAGACAAACAGACAAACAGACAAAAAGAGTTACTTTCGGATTTATAATATTATTAAAGATACTGTATACACTACGGCGCACTGGAGATGTCTAGCTGTTCAGGTAAAAATCTCTGAAAAATATCGAAACCACAGTACAAGTATACTTGTATAATACTGTGGCGAAACTGCGGGTAAACTTTAGTTACTTACGAAAATAATTATCCACGGGACCTGAAAAAAAAAGTATAATTAAAAACAAAAGCTAGATGCCTCAAGATTAAAGCCCATGTTACTCCCACAATTTAGACGATTCAAACGACACCACTTAAATAAAGCAAACAATGTTTGAATATTTATCTTTTATAGAAACTACTAATTACATTAATTATTAGACTTTCAAAAAGCTCATCAAGCTACTTAATAGCGTTATTGTCTATTATTTGCCATGCGATTGCGAAGGTGGTAGAACCCTTTGTGGTGCGACTCCGGCGGCACCACCGCCACACCTATTTCTATCTAATAACAGCAGTGTTAGGCGCTGCTGTGTTCCGGTATGAAGGGTGTGGTAAGGGAGACAGACTTTTCCGAGGCGTCCCAGCTTAGTCCTCAGGGGTAGCGGCGCATCTGTGGCCGACCTCAGGTGGGAATATCTGGGGTTGATTACAGATGTCCATGGGCGGTAGTAGCCACTTACCATCAGGTGGACTGCATGCTCGTCTGCTACTTCTATATTATAAAAAAAAAATTGCCATGTTTTATGTTCACTTTTGATAATGATTTCTTTGCATAACACTTAGCTCCAATTATTATGTTATGTTCTGTTTTGTTCAACGAGAATAGCTTTTGCTAAATTATCATTCGTATGTAATTTTCCTTAGTCCCATCCATGTATTTATTTATGAATCCAGGTATTTTGCTCGGTAAAACATCGAAATACTAATATTTAAGAAAAGAAACAAATCATGATGGTACCTACTAGTACAGATGCTATATAATAGTATTATATCTATCTACCTACCTACCTATTATATATATCTATTCGTATGCATATCCACCGATATCCGAGATAATCCGTAAAGGCTTCATCACTTCTTCATTACTTAAACTTGATTATGTGTGTGCAATCCCTACATATTATAGTAAAAATTGAATTGATGTTTTTATTTATTTATTTTTTTTCTTTTTAGTTTTATGTTATTTTTTTGTCTTTCCGTTATATTTCTTTTGTGTTGCAATTTACCTGAATAAAAATGTTTCTTTCTTTCAATTCCAAGAAGTCCAAGGTTCCAGTCCCAAACACGAACCTCCCATTTTTAAGTTATTCTTACAAATTAATGATCTCTTACTTTAACGGTTAAGAAAAGCGTAAGGTAATGGACAACATGACGAAGAAAGATTACTAACAACTTCATTAAAATTAGAAATAAAAATAAATACCAGCTAGCACTTGTTGGGATGAAGGCGATATCTGGACGAAGGCGAAGAGGACCTGAAATAATAATTAAATAGTGTATTTATATGAATATAAATAAATAAGTTAGGATTAAAGCAACAATCCGCAATCCGCTACCAATATGTATGATGGTAGAGTCCGCGACAAACTTCTAGTCCGCTCTGAATATAGAAATGAGTCGCGTGATTAAAGCAACAATCCGCAATCCGCTACCAATATGTATGATGGTAGAGTCCGCGACAAACTTCTAGTCCGCTCTGAATATAGAAATGAGTCGCGTTGCAACAGAAAATTGTAGATATTAGCGGGACGAAGACAGCGCGGGACCCTCCGGTACCCTCCGCTGCCCGCTCTCGCCCGGGGGTGCATAGCTGCGTTAGTGTGCCCTTACGTTGCTACGGAGTATATGCTTGTGGTTGTGTTCCACCGCATTGGCTCTCTGACTACACCTGCGCGCAACAACTTCAGAGCGGACTAGAAGCTGGCCGACCTCAGATGGGAATATAATCCTATCTGGGGTTGATTGCCGTTGTCCTTGGACGGCAGTTGCCAATTACCATCAGGTGGACTGCATGCTCGTTCACTACTTGTAATATAAAATAACTTACGGCAAAAAAACAGGCGGCGATGTACAGTTTCATGATGGCGATCACACAGAATAAATTTTACACAAAATCAATTTGAGCATTTTTTGAATAAAACGCCGTTTTATAGGTTTAAAACAATGGTGGATTGAAACAGCTGTGTAAATATCCCAAATAAATATCTTTGGTCAATATTATTTATGTTATAAGTATTAGAAACAATATTGTTTGTCCGTATTAATATGTTTGTCCGTATTAATAGAGAAAAGTGGTTTTCAACGTACCGTCATCAATCCATTACTGTCCCACTGGGAACGGGTCTCCTTGAATGAGAAGGATTAGGCCATAGTCCACCACGCTGGCTAAGTGCGTATTGGTAGACTTCGCAAACCTTTGAGATTTTTATAAATCTCTCAGATATGCACTAGAATAGGGCTACGGTATCCCCTGCCTGTCGTAAGAGGCGACTGAAAGGGGCCTTTGCGGCAAAAGTGGGAGCTCGAACGGTCCAGTAAGCGACCCCGGGAAGGACGGCGGTATGTGTGGTCGCATACCGTCGTGAACACCAGATGGTTTGGGAGGAGCGAAAACTGCTCTCCCAGGGCAGATCCCGATCGGGGCATCGTCTTGGAGGACTCCGGTTGTGTTCCGTCGGAGATCCCGGAGTTCTCCAACAAGCGATGAGGTCGGCCACCGGGGGGGGTTTTAGTGCGGTAAAAATCCCACATAACTCGACGTCGCTCCCACGTCGTCGGGTACCTTTTGAAGGTTTCCCCCTCGTTAAAAAAAATGGTTTCCTCGCGATGGTTTTACCGTTCAAGCAAGACGTTCAAGTTTCCTCGATGACAAAAAAAGGTGTGGCGGTGGTGCCGTCGGAGTCGAACCACAAAGAGTTCGACTACCTTCAAAGCCCGCATCTATTAATGATACAGACGTAGTCGCACATAAAACTAGTGCACATAAACAGAATTAATAATTTAAATGAACAATATAACTTATTATTGAAATTAAGTGCCGTGTTTTATTATACGCAGCTCTTAAGGAGAATATTCGACTGGAATGCGAAGTGTTACCGGCGGAAATATTAAGGAATTTCGTAGAAAATATGATAAAACGGGCGCAAATTTGTGTCAACGCTGGTGGAAGACACTTCACAGATATAACATTTTCTTTTTAGCAAAAGAAAGTTACAGGCCCTGGTAAAGATTTCTATAACTCAAAATCACTTTTTTATTCAGTACAAAAGTTATTCAAAAACAATAAATAATAGTTAAAAAAACTAAAAAATACGCTTTTATAAAAAATTCGACCAAAAAATGAAAAAAAAAATAATAGTTTAAAAAAACTAAAAAAATACACTTTTTATAGAAAATCCAACTAAAAAATAGAAAATATTTTTTTTTTAAATTTGAATTAAGAATAGTGTAAATAAGATAAAAATATTATTTATTGTAAAAAAAAGCGTGGGGTGCATGGTGTCAATAGTTATAAATATTTTATTGATAGATATTGAGTAGAAGGATTATCATTTTGATAATATCTTAAAAAGCACCCCACGCTTTTTTTACAATAAATAATATTTTTATCTTATTTACATTCTATTTGAGGTCGGCCACAGATGCGCCGCTACCCCTGAGGACTAAGCTGGAACGCCTCGGAAAAGTCTGGTCCCTTACCACACCCTTCAAACCGGAACACAGCAGCTCCTAACACTGCTGTTATTAGGTAGAAATAGGTGTGGCGGTGGTGCCGCCGGAGTCGAACCACAAAGGGTTCTACCACCTTCAAACTCAAGCTACTGTTATATAATAAAAAAAACTTGCTTCACAATGCTGCTATTCGGCAAACATAAATGTAGTATATGTACTGCTATTCTCTGATGCACTGGCTCGACAACTCACTTGACAACTCTCACCCTTGGCTCTCGCGCAGAGGGGGCACACTTCCATACAAAATGACTTTTTGTGCAGATACTAGCGCCACGTATCGAGTTGCCCCGGAAGCTTCAAATTAAAATGGCGACGGAGTGACAGTTAACTGTCCAAATGGGTTTATTCCGGAAATCCCCACCGAGAAATCCCCACCAGTGGGGATTGTTATTTTTTTTTCCAAAAATCCCCACTAATAAAACTAACTCAGCTTAGTGGGGATTTTTGGAAAAAGAACTAACAATCCCCACCAGGATTTATAGTTTCAAAATTAATAAAAAAATCGTTAATCGTTTAATTAGATCTTTAAGTAATCATGTCAATATTATAATCATCTTTTATTATAAATTGTTTACATTGAAACGATAATGCAGCTATATCGAAAGCTCTTCAAAAAAGGTGCAAAAAGAGCTCTCCTTCATAGCCGGCGATGCATTGGCGACTCCTCTGGTGTTGCAAATGTCCATAGGCGACGTTAACTACTTTCCATCAGGTAGCACGTCTGCTTTATGACGACCTGGCGAGGTCCAAATATAAAAAAAAAAAATTACAACAATTAAATGGATAAAAAAATATTTCAACATTTTACATCGTCGTCAATTTATCTCATTTTTTTCCAAAAAATGTGGCACTGTAATGTTGCCATGGATTAACTCCTGTTGAGCATTTAATATAAGTTGGTCATTTTCTTTGCTTCTTGGTGATCGCGGGTTCCGACGGCGACTCTCGTTAGCACTTCTTTCAAAGAACAAAGCGTCTTCATATAAATAATGTAGTAGTTTCAGTAAACTTGGATTTTTCTTCGATATAGCTGCATTAAGCTTTTTATGCCAACCTTCTAAAAAGTTTGTGGTTCTATGTCTCTCTCCGTAAACACATACTACTTTAATGAAATCGTCTTTTATCCATTGGCTCAACATATACCGGCGAAAACGTTCACTGTTTTGATTGTCTGGGCTTTGACTGGCAACATAGAACCAGCCTTCCATAATTTGATTTTCCGGTAACAGTGGTAGTACTGCAGCCAGTTCAATTTGCCTCTTCAAAATTTTGGATTTTGTCAAATTTAATTCTCGCCCCTTTTTCCAAATGGCATTTGTATAGTGAAAAAAGCAACCTCTAACAATTACTTCCGGAAATACCTCTTGAATAGCATTAATCGTGGCCTTTTCAAAATCGCACCTGAATGTTTGTGGGTGCCACATCGTTAAAATCTGCTATGAGGAATGATTTGAACTTTGGAGGAACTGTAACTTCTGCGAGGTTCCTGAATTCAATTTTTTTAACTTGAGCCGTTGTATTTCTGTGGTCATACAAAGAACTCTTTATATTTTTAAAAAGAGGGAATTGTGATCCACTCAACTGAAAACCTAAATCTTTGTATGATGCTGCTGCCGAATTATATGCTGTGGGAATATTAACGATAATAATACTCGCATATTAATATTTGCTACCGAAAACGCTTGTAGTCGCATGAAAAGTATAAAACAGTTTTTTGGGGATGGTACGTTTAAAAGCTGTTTTCCATTTTATCAACTTTATACGGTACATGGTGAACATGGTAGCACAGATGATAATACACACATCGTGCCATTGTTGTACATTTTGATGAGTGACAAAACACAGAAATCTTACAACATAGTTTTTTCCATGATAAAATCTATTATACCAATGTGGCACCCACAAACATTCAGGTGCGATTTTGAAAAGGCCACGATTAATGCTATTCAAGAGGTATTTCCGGAAGTAATTGTTAGAGGTTGCTTTTTTCACTATACAAATGCCATTTGGAAAAAGGGGCGAGAATTAAATTTGACATAATCCAAAATTTTGAAGAGGCAAATTGAACTGGCTGCAGTACTACCACTGTTACCGGAAAATCAAATTATGGAAGGCTGGTTCTATGTTGCCAGTCAAAGCCCAGACAATCAAAACAGTGAACGTTTTCGCCGGTATATGTTGAGCCAATGGATAAAAGACGATTTCATTAAAGTAGTATGTGTTTACGGAGAGAGACATAGAACCACAAACTTTTTAGAAGGTTGGCATAAAAAGCTTAATGCAGCTATATCGAAGAAAAATCCAAGTTTACTGAAACTACTACATTATTTATATGAAGACGCTTTGTTCTTTGAAAGAAGTGCTAACGAGAGTCGCCGTCGGAACCCGCGATCACCAAGAAGCAAAGAAAATGACCAACTTATATTAAATGCTCAACAGGAGTTAATCCATGGCAACATTACAGTGCCACATTTTTTGGAAAAAATGAGATAAATTGACGACGATGTAAAATGTTGAAATATTTTTTATCCATTTAATTGTTGTAATTTTTTTTTTTATATTTGGACCTCGCCAGGTCGTCATAAAGCAGACGTGCTACCTGATGGAAAGTAGTTAACGTCGCCTATGGACATTTGCAACACCAGAGGAGTCGCCAATGCATCGCCGGCTATGAAGGAGAGCTCTTTTTGCACCTTTTTTGAAGAGCTTTCGATATAGCTGCATTATCGTTTCAATGTAAACAATTTATAATAAAAGATGATTATAATATTGACATGATTACTTAAAGATCTAATTAAACGATTAACGATTTTTTTATTAATTTTGAAACTATAAATCCTGGTGGGGATTGTTAGTTCTTTTTCCAAAAATCCCCACTAAGCTGAGTTAGTTTTATTAGTGGGGATTTTTGGAAAAAAAAATAACAATCCCCACTGGTGGGGATTTCTCGGTGGGGATTTCCGGAATAAACCTCCAAATGTTGTGTCTGTTGTCAGATGTAGGCAATTTCGTAATCGTTTCCAATCTCAAAAGTTGTTTTTGCACTTCAAAGAGACTCTGTTATGACAACTGTACATATTTGATACCTCCCACGTAAGTTGATTTGTGTTGATTTGATTTGATTTTGATTTGAGCGTGATTCAAAGATTCACATTGTCACAATTTTTTGTATCTTTCTGATATTTTGTATGTAAATGTAGTTTTGTTTTTGTATCCAAATTGAGAAAGAAAAAAGTATAACGTGTGAATCTTTGGAACACAGTCATTTACAGTTCGTGTTTTGAAGATACAACTTATAATGTACCAAATTTTAATATACATAATGAATAAACAACATACAATAGGTATCTATAGGTATGTATCTAAAACCCATGAGTAGTTCTGGGGCAGGCCACTAGGGGCGCTTTAGGGGGGACAAAAAATACGTAGAGTTGCCTCTCTATACCATGTATATAATAATACTCTATGCTCTCACGGTACTGACGCCGCGCGCCCCGCCACACCGTGAGAGCGAGACAGTGTATACAGCAAGGAAAACATTGTGAAGAAACCTGAAAAACTGAGTAATAAAAAGAAAGTTTTTAAAGGTATATGAAGTCTACCAATCCGCACTTGTCCAGCGCGGTGGACTATGGCTTAATCCTTCTCATTCTGAGAGGAGACCCGTGCCCAGTGGGACAGTAATGGGTTGACGATGATGAGGTCTGAGCGTGAGTTTTACCGCCTTAGAAATCTAGACCATTACGCGGGAACTATTAAATAGGTAATGAGTTAATGACACTAATTATAGTCCGCGCCAAACTTCTAATCCGCTCTGAAGTTGTTGCGCGCAGGTGTAGTCGAGCCAATGCGGTCGAACACAACAAGCATATACACCGTAGCAAGAGTAAGGGCACACTAACGCAGTTATGTACCCGTGGGCGAGAGCGGTCAGTCCAGCGCTGTCTTCCTCCCGCTGATATCTACAATTTGCTGTTGCGACGCGACTCATTTCTATATTCGGAGCGGACTAGAAGTTTGGCGCGGACTCTACTACAATAAATTATGCCTGAAGTAGGTATGTGCCTTAACGATCTCCGAGACCAGAAAACAACTCATTATGTACTTAGTGGTGTAGACACAGGTGTGGCATTGAAGCTTGAATTGTTTTTCCGTATAATTTGTACTTTTATATCACTAATAATATAATACGTATGATAGGAGTGATCTAGCTCAATAGGTATGTTTCGTTGGATAACGGCGTAAACAGCATGTCCAATATGAGCGCCGACTTCAGAAATATGTACTAAACCAACATTTATTTCAATTATTTTTTACTTTGTAGTGCCATAGAAGTCGGTTGTATTTTTGTGTTATTTTTTTTTATATATTTATAATATAGGAGTAGCAGACGAGCATACAGTCCACCTGATGGTAAGTGGCTACTGCCGCCCATGGACACCTGTAATCAACCCCAGATAGGATTAGATATTCCCACCTGAGGTCGGCCACAGATGCGCCGCTACCCCTGAGGACTAAGCTGGAACGCCTCGGAAGAGTCTGTCTCCCTTACCACACCCTTCAAACCGGAACACAGCAGCGCCTAACACTGCTGTTATTAGGTAGAATATTGTGTTATATATTCCAACCGAACCTAATTAATTCAATACGAAACACTTTAGGTGAGGAGAAATACTATATTATTGGCTAGGTTAGTAGCATGTACTTATTTACATTTTTCGAAGAATTTACTTGTCATAATTGTCTTCGAATTCATAGCTATGTGAACTTGGCACCCGACTTCGGAAAAATGAACTTTTTTCTATGATTCCTATAGACTATGGTAAGTGTAGTGTTCCCGACTCAACGTCGGGATAGTAGTATCACTTAAACCCCATTTGGCTCGCTGACGCACCAACACGCCCGTCCTCACCGACGGTCTAGCATGACTTCCCCCACACAGTCCGCTCTCATTCCGTGTCGTATGCGCTCGAGACAAACTACCCACAAGGTGATACGCTACAGTAAGTAGTTGTTTGTGGTAAAAAAAAATCGTTTGTAGTTGCCCAAAAAAAATGGTGACCTTGAAAAAAAACTCAGCACCCGACATCGAAAAATCGAACTTTTTTTATGATTCCTATATACTATAGTAGGTAGATGTCTGAAGTAATTTTCTTTCAATAAAAGTAGCTCAAAAACACAATTAAAAGACCTTGAATAACCCATGACCCCAAGGGTTAATCGAGATTTCAATAAAATTATTACAACTACAAACGAAATTATCGCCACTATAAACAAAATACAAGAACTACAAACTAAATTAACCTACAAAAAAGAAAATAGAGTTACTACAAACGAAATTATCCCAACTACAAACGAAAATATCGCTACTCAGGTTGGTACTTTATCTTGTCCCTGTAGAGCCGGGACTAGAATAGAGCTACGGTATACCCTGCCTGCCGTAAAAGGCGACTAAAAGGGGGCTTCTGGGATTGCGGGCGGCAAGAGTGGGAGCTCGAACCGTCCAACAAGCAATCACGGCAAGGACGGCGGTGTGTGTGGCCACATACCGTCGTAAACACCAGATGTGCGGGAGGAGCGTAAAATGCTCCCTCCAGGGCAGAGCCCGATAGGGGCATCGCGCTCGGAGGACTCCGGTTGTGTTCCATCGGAAATCCCGGAGTTCTCCACCAAGCGCTGAGGACGGCCACCGGGGGGGGTTTTAGTGCGGTAAAAATCACACATAACCCGGCGTCGCTCCCACGTCGTCGGGTACCTTTTTGAAGGTTTCCCCTTCGTAAACAAAAAAAAAGGTATTTTATTTATCTAGGATCGATTACAGATGGCCTACATGAATATTTAGCTATGTTGATACAATATTATTAAAAAATAAACTTATCAGTGAAATATTGAGTACTAGTTTTTGCCCGCGGCTTCGCCCGCGTTTAAAATAAAATAATATGACATACTAACATACATACAACTGAAAATTTGTACCTTCATTGGAATGACAGTGGCGCCATCTGGCGAAAATTGGTCGTACCAACTCTGAAACCTTCGTGGGCTCATAGACTACAACTTTTCTAGAGGTCATCACTTGATCAAATGCATAGTTTACGATTCAATCCTTACTAATATCGTTTAAAATAATCGGTTTTTTTGGTCCAAAAGATCGATTCTCCGATAAATCGATCTTAGATCGCCATACCTACTTCCCGTGGGATTTCCGGGATAAAAACTATCCTATGTCCTTTCTCGGGACTCAGACTATCTTTGTACAAAATTTCATTAAAACGGTTCAGTGATTTAGGCATGAAGAGACAACCAGACAGACAGACAGACAGACAGTTTCGGATTTATAATATTAGTAAGGATTGAGCATTAAACAATTGTTATCAACTCCACGCCAATTCAGACGCTTAGAATTATTTCTATGGATCAAAAATTCGTCAGTGCCAGCAATATGTTATCAAAATATATTATATTTGAAAACTATTATAATACTTTAGCTAAAATTGTAATAGTTAACCTATCAGTTGTAATAGTTTATTAGTTTTGTATAATAGGTAAATTAACACTATGTTTGCCCCGCGGATTTAAATGTCTAACGCTGTTTGTCCATTGCACCGTCACCGAGCCGATACCGATATTTAATCACGGCGCCGAAGTTGTTTTTTTTTTGTATAATAGCAGACGAGCATGCAGTCCACCTGATGGTAAGTGGCTACTGCCGCCCATGGACATCTGTACCCCAGATAGGATTAGATATTCCTACCTGAGGTCGGCAACAGATGCGCCGCTACCCCTGAGCTGGAACGCCTCGGAAAAGTCTGTCTCCCTTACCACACCCTTCAAACCGGATCACAGCAGCGCTTAACACTGCTGTTATTAGGTAGAAATAGGTGTGGCGGTGGTGCCGCCGGAGTCGAACCACAAAGGGTTCTACCACCTTTAAACCACCTTTACGAAGTAGCGTACACATATATTTACTATGGGATGACGGTGCTCGGGTGACGGACGTTCGGTGGACAAGCTGTTATAGCAAATGTATGTACGCTACTTCGGCGCCGTCATTAATTATCGGTATCGGCTCGGTATCGGTGGTTGATGGACAAACAGCGTAAGACGGTAAGGACGACTGTAGTTTTGACCAGTAGCCATGTGTGTGTACGTACGTATTTATGTAAATGTGTTTGTTGTCTCTTTTTAGAATTTTCAAAGAGCTAACACTGCTTTTTCATACAATGGAGTAGCAAGCGAGCTTGATGGTAAGTCACTGTTGTATAGACATCTGTACAACTCCACATAGAGCAGGTTCTACCTGAAGCCGATCACATGTGCCACGTGCGCACTAAGCCGCTTCTCATATGTAAGTCAGTACACCCACACCCCCTTTTTACGAGGGGGAAACCTTCAAAAGGTACCCCATGCCATGGGAGCGACACGAGGTTATGTGGGATTCTTGCCGCACTAAAACCCCCCCGGTGACCGTCCTCGGCAATGCGTATAGGACTCCGGGATCTCCAAAGGAACTCCCCGTCGGGCTCCGCTCAGATGAGCTTAACGCTCGCCACACCGTCTGGTGCGTACGACGGCGACCACACATACCGTCGTCCTTCCCGGGGTCGCTGACCGGGCGAGCTTCCACTTTTACCGCCCGCTTTTAGTCGCCTCTTACGACAGGCAGGAGATACCTTAGTCCTATTCTAGTCCCGGAACTACAGGGACGCAGTACATCCACTCCCACACACCGACAGGCTGAACTGCTTCACGATACACATAGGTGTGACGGTAGTGCCTCCCCGGTAGAGCAGTCACCTCTCATATTAATAAATACATTAAACAAAGTAATTCTTAATTGCATCCTTAATTGCATAGACAAAATAATCTATGCTTCTGACATAATTAACCTTATCAAAGGAATATAAAAATTAATAAAACTGAACCGTGAATTAGAATTTTATAGCTCATATGCTAATTTCATATACTTCGGTAAACTATTTTTTTAATTTTTGTTAAAGGTGGTAGAACCTTTTGTGGTTCGACTCCAGCGACACCACCGCCACACCTATCTGTTATAACAGCAGTGTTAAGCGCTGCTATGTTCTATTTTGAAGGGTGTGGTAAGGGAGAAACATTTTTCGGAGGCGTTCCAGCTTAGTACTCTAGGGTAGCGACGCATCTTGGGTCGACCTCAGGTAGGAGTACAATCATATCTGGGGTTGATTACAGATGTCCATGAGCGGCAGTAGCCACTTGCCATCACGTGGACTGCATGCTCGTCTGCTATCTACTATATCCTATCTACTATATTATAAAAAAAAAACCTAAACTCGGGCTACGGAATCATATTATTTTTCAGAGACTTATTAAAACAAGTTATTTAAAGTACATAATATAAAGTAAATTATGAAGTAGTCTAATCTAAAGAAAATAATTCTAATTCGTAATTAAATTTAACAAAACGAAACATGTTTTTGATGTGTAATTACAATTAAAACATCTAGATACATAAATAATGGCGATATTGTTTTATATAAAAGGCAAGAAGTACATACGAAATTATTCAGTTCTTCAGCAACTAAGTTACTTAGTCATTTACTACCAATTTCTACTAAAAAACTATTCAACATGTCTCACAAAATCCTCGTTGTACTGGTAAGTTTATTCAATATTAATTTATTATTACCTGACTTTTTTTTTTGTTTACGAGGGGGAAACCTTCAAAAGATACCCGGCACCGTGGTAGTGACGCAAGGTTATGTGGGATTTTTACCGCACTAAAACCCCACGGTGGCCGTCCTCGGCACTGCGTAGAGGGCTCCGGGATCTCCAAAGGAACGCAACCGGAGTCCTCTTAGCACGTTGCCCCGTCGGGCTCTGCCCAGGTGAGCTTGACGCTCGCTACACCGTCTGGTGCGTACGACGGTATGCGACCACACATACCGCCGCTCTTCCCGGGGTCGCTTACCGGGCGGTTCGAGCTCCCACTCTTGCCGCCCGCAACCCCGGAAGCCCCTTTTAGTCGCCTCTTACGACAGGCAGGGGATACCGCAGCCCTATTCTGGTCCCGAAACTACAGGGACAATTATTACCTGACTGCACATATTATTACCCTACCGCACAGATAAAAGGTGATAAAATCCTCCATGACTCGACTCCGGCGGCACCACCGTCACACCTATTTTCGCCTAATAACAGCAGTGTTAAGCGCTGCAGTGTTCTTGTTTGAATGGTGTGGTAAGAGAAATATACTTTACATGACAAGTGGCTACTGCCGCCAATGAAAATCTGTAATCAATCTCCAATAAGATAAAATTCCTACCTAAGGTCGGTCGTAGATGCACCGCTATCCCTAAAGCTATCACTAAGCTGGAACGCCCTGCAATCTCCCTTGCCACACCCTTGTTGGGGCGCTTCTCCTGGGGGGGCCCTGGGCAGTTGCCCCGCCTAATTTCGATTCTGACAAAGGGTTCCACCTTCAAAATACCAAGACCCGGAATTCAAATAAATAATTTTGTAGCTTTTAATAAGACTTATTAAATTTTTCAGGTTCTTTTAGCACTTGTCAACTTGTCCACCATGCAACTGGTGACCGTGGGTAATTATTATTTATTTATTTATTTAATCTTCTTATACCTATTTTTTTTTTGTTTACGAGGGGGAAACCTTCAAAAGGTGCCGTGGTAGCGACACAGGGTTATGTGGGATTTTTACCGCACTAAAACCCCCCCGGTGGCAATCTTCTTATACCTAGAATATGGTACAAAGGCGGACTTAATGCTATAAGCATTCTCTACCAGTCAACCTTTAGGTTAAGCAGAGATCAGCGAGGACGGCACTAGCAAAATCAAATATGTAATTATTAATTAGTAATCAGTAATTTATTGCTAAAACAACAGGTACATAAAATGATGGTGTTTACAATGGTAGTGGTTTCTCTGTGTATAACCTATGGGCGTGCAATTTTTAACCGACTTCCCAAAGGAAGAAAGGTTACCTATCGTCGCGTATACAGGGTGAATTTTTCAAACAGGCCTTCAGGGCCAAATCCGAAATTATAGGGATTAGCGAAATATGCTGAAAGAAGTTACGAGGCCGACTTTGATAAAAACTAAAACTGCATCATTACTTTTTTAAAATAACTTTTTCCCTAGCCGGGAATCGAAAGAGTTCATTTTGAAAAAAATACACCCTCTATATTATTCCACTATCTGATAGTGTTGCTTATTAGGATGAAATTCTGGGAAGTAATGATAAATGACAACTTAAAGGAAAAGGAAAATTTAACCAATTTCAATTTTATTTTTTTCATACGAAAGGGTGTTTCATGCGGTACTTTCCTACCTTGACATAATGATAATCTGATGATTAGAACTTTGATTTATGGGGTGGAACTCATCATCACTACCCCTGTTTTATAATAACTTCAACTCTTCAACCCTGATAATGAAGAGATGCCTCATGCCTCAACCATACAAGATAGGCATTTGGAGCTATATGAACAACATTTACTTGAATTATTTTTTACTTTGTAGTGACATAGAAGTCGGTTGTATTTTTTTTATAAAATATACTTAATTATCATTCTAGAATTATTTTAATTAATTATTATATTATATACATATTGTTCATAAAATATAATTTACAATTATGTCACAGGGTTTTAATTTTTTTTATAATACTATATAATTAAGACTAAATCATAAAAAGTAATTATCACAATAAGGAATTTGATGTCAGCGGTAACGGTATAGTAATATTAATTAAATTTAAATTCAAGCAACATATCATTTTATCATTATGATATTCGTAATTTATTGTCACTTAAGCAATTATTTTATTAAACATAAACATATATTATTAAACATAAAATAATTGCTTCTAGTTTACAGGTTTGACGCCATCTAATAATCAATCGTAAACCTGATGAAATATATATACTTTTTAATTTTGCTTACCTATAGTTAAAGTTTTTTTAATATAATTATTCCTTTCCTTAGTTATACATTTACGGATTAATTTGTTAAGTGAAATAAGTAATCGAATAAATATTTTTTTACAGGTATTAACGCTTCTGTTGGAGGCAATCTAGGAAGTAAGTTTTTTTTTTTTTTTTTTATAATATAAGAGTAGCAGACGAGCATGCAGTCCACCTGATGGTAAGTGGCTACTGCCGCCCATGGACATCTGTAATCAACCCCAGATAGGATTAGATATTCCTACCTGACGTCGGCCACAGATGCGCCGCTACCCCTGAGGACTAAGCTGGAACGCCTCGGAAAAGTCTGTCTCCCTTACCACACCCTTCAAACCGGAACACAGCAGCGCTTAACACTGCTGTTATTAGGTTGAAATAGGTGTGGCGGTGGTGCCGCCGGAGTCGAACCACAAAGGGTTCTACCACCTTCTAGCACACACGTATACACACGTACCACTCTCACATGCATAACAAATCAATACACACACTGTGCCTGATGGACGTCTGGAGTTCTTTGGACATCGAATTAGGTGAGGCCCCCAATTATTATCAGAAGGGCCCCTAATTATTGTAATTATTATAAAGGGGACAATATTTACCGTGAAGTTAAATATAAACTAAAAATGGACTTATTTACAAAATATATACAAATTATAAATAAATTAAGCCATCTAAAATTGCCGTGCGAGGCATGGTTCCCAAAACGCTGGCGGCGTTTCCTTGCTGCACGGCAAGACTTAATCTTTGTGCAAAATATAGCCTGCCGGCGCTCCTGATACAGGACAAGCCATGTCGACCCAACGTGTCCACCTCCTGCCCACACGGACAAAAGTGAGACTCGCAAATCTTGGCACCGAGCCGGAGACCTATAGAAATGCGTAACGTTATAGGATCCAGCACGGTGCCAATATTGTTGGAAGGGAGCGCGTGTAGCCAAAAAGTGAAGTCTGTTTTTTGTAAACATATAAAATTATGAAAACAAAGAATGTAGGCTTTAATTAGTACAAATGCAAAAAAATACGTATAAGCTGCTGACCTCTTTAAATTTTGGTTCTCTCTACTGTGGGGGCCCCAGTTTTGTGGAATCTCCGGGGCAGGGGCCCCACTTGCCCTCCCCCATATTCGGCATGACAAGTGTATGTGTGTGGGAGATACAAGACAGAAAGCATATTGCTAAGCTAACCTAACCTACTCCATACATTTGTGAACTTAAGAATAAATAATAAAAATCACGAAGACGGTAAAACCCTCTGTGGTTTCACTCTGGTGGCACCACCTCACCTATTTCTGTTATAACAGCAGTGTTAAGCGCTACTGTGTTCCGGTTTGAAGGGTGTGGTAAGAGAGACAGACTTTTCCGAGGCGTTCCAGCTTAGTCCTCAGGGGTAGCGGCGCATCTGGCCGACCTCAGGTACGAATATCTAATACTATCTGGGGTTTATTACTGATGTCCATGGGTGGCACTTACCATCAGGTCTGCATGCTCGTCTGCATTTCCAAAATAAAAAAAAAACATTTAACATTTTCTTTTATTCCACAGCAACTGTAAATCCTTTAATCGGTATGTATTATCTTTATTATTTCTATGTTTATCTCTTAAAAAAGGTGCAAAAAGAGTTCTCCTTCAAAGCCGGCGGTGCATTGGCGACTCCTATGGTGTTGCAAAGTCCAGGCAACGGTGTCTACTTTCCATCCGGCAGCATGTCTAATATATCGTTTGGTTCAAATATAAAAAAAATATTAATACATATATATAATTACGTTTGAAAGCCTATATGAAAATATAATGATCTAAATTTATTTTCATTATATAAAATGCTAAAATTAGTACGTAAATTGACAGTTTTCTCTATCATCCGCAACTCCGATCAACTTCCTTTTGGGATGGCAGATACCCCTTGGTCTCCTGATGTGCGTAAGGGAGTTTGGTCTGGGTGGGTGGAAGTGGGTGGTTGAGGGTGGCGAAAATGTGAAATAATATATCTGTCCTTCTCTAACTCATGTGAGCTTCTGGAAAGTTATGAAAATTTCTGGAATCATCTAGAAAGTTCCTAAATGTCTGCAATTGATGTAATCAATCTAGTGTTCTAGAAAGGTCGAAAAAATTCTGAAATGACCTAAACACTAAACAGTTCCAGAATATGTGCGATCGGTCTAGAAAATTTAGAAAATCTAAAAATTTTTGTACTGATCTAGAAACTCCTAAAATTTCGAGAATGATTTAGAATGTTTCAAAATGACTGCAACTGCTAAAATTAATCCGAAATTATAGAGAAAGTACTAAAAAAATCTGGAATGATCTAGAAAGATCAAACATGTGTGCGATCGTTGTAATCAATCTAGAATGTTTTAGAGAGCTTCTAGAATGATCTAGAAAAATCTAAAATTCACAAATCTAAAATCAGTTGCACACACTAATAAAATCGATCCAATATGGCCTAGAAAGTTCTAAACATTTCTGGAATTATCTAGAAAGTTCCAAAATATGTGCGTTGTTACAATGCGGCTCTTTCGATGTGAAGCTGAGGCTCTTTAGTGACATGCGTGTATTTTAACCCGAGCAACGCCGGCTTTCGCTGCTAGTTATAGTTTAAAACAAAAAACCCCGCTAAAATTGTACAAGAAAAGCCGTTAATCCTGACAATCCTGATGAAATAAAATTAGAATTGAACAAAATTAATAAAATCCTGTATTGCCATCATTTCTTGATAAGTATTCAAAATTTTAAGTTAATCGGACCGTTCAAAGTGGGTAAAAATTGGGTTCAAAGATTCTGTTTCATACATACAAGTCAAGCTAATAAAAGCGTGGTAAAAAACTCAAATACCATTAATATACTTATATACTAGAAGGTATATATTAATATACATATATACTTATATTAATATACTTGAAGGTGGTGGAACCCTTTGTGGTTCGACTCCGGCGGCACCACCGCCACACCTATTTCTACCTAATAACAGCAGTGTTAGGCGCTGCTGAGTTCCGTTTTGAAGGGTGTGTTAAGGGAGACAGACTTTTCCGAGGCGTTTCAGCTTAGCCCTCAGGGATAGCGGCGCATCTGTGGCCGACCTCAGGTAGGAATATCTAATCCTATCTGGTGGGGATTACAGATGTCCATGGGTGACAGTAGCCACTTACTATCAGGTGGACTGCATGCTCGTCTGCTACTCTTATATTATAAAAAAAATACTCGTTAACGTAACTGTTAACGTCAGCCAGAGAAAAAACGAATTATTTGCTAAGTTCATAATAATTGGAGGACAATATTATGATGAAAAATCATTATGAAAAGTGAACATAAAACATGGCAAATAATAGACAATAACGCTATTAAGTAGCTTAATGAGCTTTTTGAAAGTCTAATAATTAATTTAATTTGTAGTTTCTATAAAAGCTAAATATATTCAAATATTGTTTGCTTTATTTAAGTGGTGTCGTTTGAGTCGTCTAAATTGTGGGAGTAACATGGGCTATAATCTCGAGGCATCTAGTTTTTGTTTTTCGTTATACTTACGGACTATTTTATTATTTCAGCTACCGTGGTGGGTCTTATCAATACTCTTCTGGGTAAGTACCTTAAGTTTACCCGCAGTTTCGCCACAGTATTCTACAAGTATACTTGTACTGTGGTTTCGCTCTTTTTCAGAGAGTTTCTAGTAATGATTTTCGATCGTACATATACTTTTGAAGGTGATAGAACCCTTTGTGGTTCGACTCCGGCGGCACCACCGCCACACCTATTTCTACCTAATAACTGCAGTGTTAGGTGCTGCTGTGTTCCGGTTTGAAGGGTGTGGTAAGGGAGAAAGACTTTTCCGAGGCATTCCAGCTTAGTCCTCAGGGGTAGCGGCGCATCTGTGGCCGACCTCAGGTAGGAATATCTAATCCTATCTGGGGTTTATTACAGATGTCCATGGGCGGCAGTATCTACTTACCATCAGGTGGACTGCATGCTCGTCTGCTACTCTTATATTATAAAAAAAAAAAAAACTTATTTTGGAACGCTCAACAGCCGGAGCGGCTTATCGTATTTTAACATCGTGTGATTCGTCTAAATTGTGGGAGCAATGTAAGCTATACACACTACGATCTACCGGACAGTAACCTGCGTAGGTTTACCTGTACAGTACCCTTACCATGAGTTTTCAAATAGACGTTTAATGTTACGTTACTGACACTATAGTTCTGATACAATCCGCTAGGGGCGCTGATTGGAAATTGTATGGGCAAATACGTAAACAAATACCAAAACAGTCATATTTGTCAAAACGTAAAAACTCATGGTAAGGGTACTGGTCAACCGCACGTCCGTAGCGTGTGTGAGGACGTTCCGGTATACCGTACGGTGTTCAGTTCTGTTGTAATTGCGTCTATTGAAGACTATGACGCATCGTACGAAAGAAATAATTTTTAATTTTGCACCGGTCGCCTGTACAGGTTCAAAAAGCTGCACAGGTCTGTTCCCACACACAGTCCGGTATACCTGCGCAGAGATACCTGAACGGGTAGACATCTCCGGTGCACCGTAGTGTGTACGGCAGGCTTAACCTAGGCTATAATCTTGAACAGTATAGATTTTGTTTTTATAATAATTAATAATTATCTTTTCAGGTACCCTGCAAGGCGTCGTCAATAGTACTGCGAGTAAGTAACAAAGTTTTTGTAGTTTCGGGACCAGAATAGGGCTACGGTATCCCCTGCCTGTCGTAAGAGGCGACTAAAAGGGGCTTCCGGGGTTGCGGGCGGCAAGAGTGGGAGCTCGGACCGCCCGGTCAGCGACCCCGGGAAGGGCGGCGGTACGTGTGGTCGCGTACCGTCGTGTACACCAGACGATATGGCGAGCGTCATGCTCACCTGGGAGGAGCCCGGAATCCCACATAACCCGGCATCGCTCCCACGGCACTGGGTACCTTTTGAAGGTTTCCCCGGCAAAAAGAAGTAACTAATTTCTTCATATAACTGAACTGGCATTCATTCAAAGGTTTTTTCTATATTCCTCGCGCATGCTTCTTTTTAGGGATGATGATGATTCCGTTTCTAAACCCGTTGTGAGGAGTTGAAATATTTCAAGATAACCAGTTATGGCGTTAAATGGAAGCAAACAATTATATAAACTCACATTTTCATTTATAATAAGAAAAAGGAGAAGAAATACAAATTAATATTATACTGGTTTGAAGGGTGTGGTAAGGTCATAGTCATCCGAGGTTTTCCAAATCATTCTTCAGGTAGCGCATCAATTACCAACCTCAGCTTAAGGCTTAAGCATTCAATCTACAGTCTGATTCATAATTAGGTGTCCAAAATGTAAACAAAGGTGTTGACCTATCAAGAAAATACGTTTCAAATGGTAGTTTCTTATTTTTGACGAAATTAAAGTAATACAATGATAATAAAATAATAATCTAAATAAATTAAGATAAATTCACATTTTCTATTTATTTTACCTCAATGTCGTGTCATACAGTAATAATAATAGAAACAAGGTTTATGGTAGAAAATTAAAATGTGATAATGGTAACACAATCGGGATCTAAATCATTTCTTGTGTCGCCATTTTAAAGTTTCGTAGCTGATATTATTCATTTTCGTGATCGTGATCGAACTCGAATGATTTCTTGTTTTCATACGCGAGTTTGTTAAATTGTGTGTAGTTGTTAAATATTTTGTTTTTGTTGAGAATGTTAAAGTTTTTGTTTCTTGTTAATTTGCTAAGGTTTCAATACCTATAATCGTGTTTTGATAGTGACATTTCTTTGTTTACATTTTGGACACCTAATTATAAATCAGACTATATATCATATTATGATAAAATATACATATATTTCAAAGTATTGACTACCCGCGTGAGCGAAGCGGTCACCATACCGGTCCGACGCGCAGAGGGTCTCGGGTTCGATCCCCGGCCAGACAGATATCTAAATGATGAATTTAGGTTTCTGTTTCAGTGTCTTGGTGTTTGTGTATTTGTCTCTGTGTGTTCATAGCCTCCACGATACAGGGAATGCTAGTGTAGGGCTGTGAGTGTAGAAAGCGTTTTATATTTTATTCTTTATAATTTTCAGGTATTGTTAACGGCACTGTAACCAGCCTTGGTAAGTACCTATTAATATACCTTTACATTTTGTCGTCAACCCATTACTGTCCCACTGCTGCACAAGGCTCCTCTCAGGATGAGAAGGGTTACGCCATAGTCCACCGCGCTGGACAAGTGCGTATTGGTAGACTTCACACACCTTTGAAAACTGTTTCAAAAACATTATATAGTTAATTTGTTAAATTTTGATACCAATGAATGCATTATACAAATTTTCTACTGGAATAAGGAGCGTAATGTTTTAGAGCGTATGTATGTATGTATGTGTGTATGTATGTATGTATGTCTCATTCTTTGTCACGCTGCAGCACAAACGGCTTGACGGACGAACATATGGTCTAAGATCCGAAGCTAAATCGAACTGGACCGAGCTGATAATAGAATGAAACTCATTTTATAATGAAATTAGTACATTGGGTAATACATTAAAAATGGGTTTGCTAAAAAAATCCTGGACAGGATAGTTTTAATTATTTTTTGAAAAATTAAAATTTAATTGAAAATTAAATTTTGCAACATCAAGATAATAAGAAAATTCTATTCTGAGTGAATGTTAAAAACATACAGAATGTGCAGGCTTTGGGTTGCCTATTATTTACGTGGACGAACTACTGGGTTGTCAGGTATAAACAGGTATTTCGCTGGCAACTACTTTCACTCATGATGATAATAGATAAAATTTTATATCAGTAGAAGCGCTGTTTTATTTTGAACACGTTGATATAGGGTTGTCTGCAAAATGAAAATTAATTTTTCAAAAAATAATTAAAATTATCCTGTCCAGGATTTTTTTAGCAAACCCATTTTTAATGTATTACCCAATGTACTAATTTCGTTATAAAATGAGTTTCATTCTATTATCAGCTCGGTCCATTTCGATTTAGCTTCGGATCTTCTACTAATATGAGGTGTCGTTGGATTTGTCTAATGTGGGAGTGAAATGGGTATACTTATAAGAAGGCGGATTATATTTTTTATGATTTATTTAGTCACAGTTGTTTATTTAAATAATGTGTTTGTTTCAGGCCAATCTGGGCTCTCGTAAGTTGGTTTTTTGGGTAAATCATAGTATTAGTATGTTGTAACCGAACCACCGGTATATTTTATTTATTTATTTGTCTCATTCTTTGTCACACCTAACAGTCCAAACGGTAGGTTGTAGAAGGTAGAACCCTTTGTGGTTCGACTCCGGCGGCACCACCGCCACACCTATTACTACCTAATAACAGCAGTGTTAGGCGCTGCTGTGTTCCGGTTTGAAGAGTGTAGTAAGGGAGACAGACTTGCATATAGGAGAAGCAGACGAGCATGCAGTCCACTTGATGGTAAGTGGCTACTGCCGCAGGACATCTGTAATCAACCCCAGATAGGATTAGATATTCCTTCCTGAGGTCGGCTACAGATAGCCGCTGCCCTTGAGGAGTAAGCTAGAACGCCTAGGAAAAGTATAACTCCCTTACCACACTTCAAACCAGAACACAGCAGCGCTACACTGCTGTTATAACAGAAATAGGTGTGGTGGTGCCGCCGGAGTGGAACCACAAATGTTTCTACCACCTTCAAAATTTATATTTACCATTTTCAGGATCTCGTTTAGATTGTAAAACAACGGTTGGAAAGAAGCTTTTTTATAATGTCACACGGCGTGTTTGAAAATTGTAACAGTAATATTAATTGTATCAGTGTTTGAATAAAATTAATTGGCATATACAAATGTCTTTTTCTAAAATCCTTTATAATAACACAATTTATTTTAAATGCGTTTTACGTTATGTTATGTAGGTATAAACTAGGGTTTCTGGTCGGGAATTCCCGGATCGGGAATTCCCGGGAAAAACACGATGAGTCGGGACGGGAAAAATGGGCCGAGATCCCGGGAACTTGGGAAATTTCATAGGTCCAAAAAAATCTTTAAAAAATAGTAAATTACTCATAGATTTTAACATTTATGATGATTTTTACATGCAATATTTGGTAAGAACATATTTACAATGTTACAGTAGACCTTATCGCGAAAGAATATGTTATTTAAGTTAATTTACAAATTAATACTGATGTTTCAACGATATTGTAATGGTAGTGCTTACAAGCTGACGGAAATGAAAAATATTTAAACACGCACACCCACACACCTACTTACCCACCCACACACACATCCACACACAAACACACACACACATACACACACACACAACACCCACCCACGCACACACACACACACACTCATACTTTGTAACTAAATTGTTGGCGATAGAAAATATTTATGTATAACTTTTTTCTATCCTAAATGTTTGTAACCCTACGATATGATTATGGCTTCAACATTTCATATTAATAACGGTTAGAGATATGGAAGAGCGGAGCCTCCTGCTACAGGCATTTTTAAATGCTTACTAGGATGGCACCAATCACTGCATAAATACAAAATATACAAAGAAATGTTTAGTATTAACCATGTTTTGTTATACCTAGTTATAAGCATTTCTTGAATAATTTTTTTTTTTTATTTTTTTTTTTTTATTAAGAATATATCAATGTAAGAAGTACATTTACAAATGAGTAAGTGCTCTCTTATTTTATCCGTCATTAGTCTTTTGAGGAATTGCTGGCCATAGGTCTTTTATCTAATATATAAAATTCTCGTGTCACAGTTTTCGTTGCCATACTCCTCCGAAACGGCTTGACCGATTTTGATGAATTTTTTTGTGCTTATCCGGTATCTATGAGAATCGGCCAACATCTATTTTTCATCCCCCTAAATGTTAGGGGTAGTACAACCCTAAATTTTTTTTTATTTAAATGGCAATACAACGTTTGCTGGGTCAGTTATATAAATAAAATTGGCCAAGTGCAAGTCGAACTCGCAGCCCGAGTTTCGTACCACCAAATATTAGTTATTATTGCAGCCCAATGGCTTCACACTTCAATGAAGTACATGCACTACGAACATTTAACAGTCTACCTATTATATTGAATAGGTAGAAGCGAAAATTACCGAAAAGTAGCGGTATCTTGTATTTATTCTAGTTTAAACTTTTTTATTTTTAGTATTTATTGTTATAGCAGCCACCATTAAACATACTCTGTAAACTTTTAAAATTTCTATCTATTACGGTTCAGGAGATAGAGCTCTGTGACTGATGGACAGACAGCGGAGGCTTTGTATAGGGTTCCGTTTTCACCTTTAAATAAAAAAGACGCTGCGTCTATAGTTTTTCATACTAAATTCCATCCGATTTATACTTGGTTAATCTTTTATTATTGTAATCCATTTTTTTGTCTTCAGAAGAATACTTACATAGCCCTAGTACAACTCTGGCCAAAAAAGGTGTGATATTTAATTACTCATTGTTAAGACTAGAACATTATTTTGTTCAGGATCCGCTGTGCGTCCGCCTGCGGTGAATTTTAAACTCAGAACCCTCGATTGAGAAGCTGACTTTCTAACCACTAGTATAATCATATTAATAGCATTTGTTTTGTGATTATTAATTATTTTTAAAGTCTTTAGAGGGCGAGACTATCACTGATTACATGGGTCGGTCCTATCAAGTGATGTGGCTGGTCAACGCCACTTCAGCTGGTTAAGCTACACCTAATTCCGAGCATAGCTCCCTCCGACTTTGAATTTTCGTCTTTGAGGCTTGTAAAGCCTACAGCAAAGGACCTTATCTTGGCGCCACAAGTCACTGACTCGAATACTTTCAAATTCAGACAATGAGGAATTTGGGCTAAGAAAGAACTCCATATTTTTCCGCAAGTAAACTAGCTGAGGTGGATTCTTCGAGTAACCCCACTCGCACAACAACAACCTATACGGGTGTGACATGGAGTCGTAGGCATGATGCTTGTCTTGTCCCTGTTGATTTTAAGACTCGTCCGTTATGAGGTATTGTAGACGTCATGTAGGTTTTGAAGATGGTAAAATCCATTGTAGTTTGCCTCCAGCGGCACCACCACCACACTTACTCGTATTTCTACCTAATAAGGGAAGTATTAAACGCTGCTTTGTTCCGGTTTGAAAAGTGCGGTAAGGGAAACACACATTTTAAGGCGTTCCAGCTTAGTCCTCAGGTGGTAACGGTGCATCTGTTGCCTCAGGTAGGAATTTAATTCTATCTGGGGTGGATTACAGTTACTCTATTACTATGTACTCGGACTAACACAAAGGCGGCTCTTTATACACAGATTAAAATCTCGATGTACTTACAGTTGATCTGTCATCTCTGAAAAGCCTAGCACCGTAAAGTTTAGATAACAGCACTAATATACTTCTCGGTCTACTACTATATAGATGACCGCTAATGGCTAAATTTCAGGCACGCTGCTGCGCTTTGTAGCACACGTTAATTCGACGATCTCAGGTATTGTAGCACTTGGTTAGCAGTCGTTAAACCTTGTTACCTTGCGACCATATGAATAATGGATAAAACATTTGACATGGTTCGGCCACTAATTCGTACGTCTTTCAACAAATCCGTATAGCAGAGTAGCGTAGTATAATACGGTCCAGGTCTCCCCCAGTTGCAAGAAGTGGGTAATGCCCAAAAACAAGAGTTAGAAAGGTTGGAGACATAGAATTCATGATGTTTTGAAAATTTCCCGTTCCCGGGAATTCCCGGAAAAAAGTGGTCGGGAAATCCCGTAACCCGGGAAAAAAATTTCCCGGGAAATCAGAAATCAGAAATATTATTAAAAACTAAACTTATCAGTGAAATATTGAGTACTAGTTTTTGCCCGCGGCTTCGCCCGCGTTTAAAAGAAAATAATATGACATACTAACATACATACAACTGAAAATTCGTACCTTCATTGGAATGACAGTGGCGCCATCTGGCGAAAATTGGTCGTACCAACTCTGAAACCTTCGTGGGCTCATAGACAACAACTTTGCTAAAGATCATCACTTGATCAAATGCATAGTTTACGATTCAATCCTTACTAATATCGTTTAAAATAATCGATTTTTTGGTCCAAAAGATCGATTCTCCGATTAATCGATCTTAGATCGCCATCTCTAGTTCCCGTGGGATTTCCGGGATAAAAACTATCCTATGTCCTTTCTCGGGACTCAGACTATCTTTGTACAAAATTTCATTAAAACGGTTCAGTGATTTAGGCATGAAGAAGAGACAACCAGACAGACAGACAGACAGAGTTTCGGATTTATAATATTAGTAAGGATTGAGCATTAAACAGTTCTTATCAACTCCACGCCAATTCAGACGCTTAGAATTATTTCTATGGATCAAAAATTCGACAGTGCCAGCAATATGTTATCAAAATTTATTATATTTGAAAACTATTATAATACTTTAGCTAAAATTGTAATAGTTAACCTACCGGTTGTAATAGTTTATTAGTTTTGTATAATATGTAAATTAACACTATGTTTGCCCCGCGGATTTAAACGTCTAACGCTGTTTGTCCACTGCACCGTCACCGAGCCGATACCGATATTTAATCACGGCGCCGAAGTTTTTTTTTTTTTTGTATAATATAAGAGTAGCAGACGAGCATGCAGTCCACCTGATGGTAAGTGGCTACTGCCGCCCATGGACATCTGTAATCAACCCCAGATAGCATTAGATATTCCTACCTGAGGTCGGCCACAGATGCGCCGCTACCCCTGAGGACTAAGCTGGAATGCCTCGGAAAAGTCTGTCTCCCTTACCACACCCTTCAAACCGGAACACAGCAGCGCTTAACACTGCTGTTATTAGGTAGAAATAGGTGTGGCGGTGGTGCCGCCGGAGTCGAACCACAAAGGATTCTACCACCTTTAAACCACCTTTACGAAGTAGTGTACACATATATTTACTATGGGATGACGGTGCTCGGGTGCAACCGTTCGGTGGACAAGCTGCTATAGTAAATGTATGTACGCTACTTCGGCGCCGTCATTAATTATCGGTATCGGCTCGGTATCGGTGGTTGATGGACAAACAGCGTAAGACGGTAAGGACGACTGTAGTTTTGACCAGTAGCCATGTGTGTGTACGTACGTATTTATGTATATGTGTTTGTTCTCTCTTTTTAGAATTTTCAAAGAGCTAACACTGCTTTTTTATACAATGGAGTAGCAAGCGAGCTTGCAGAACTTGATTGTAAGTCACTGTTGTATAGACATCTGTACAACTCCATATATAGCAGGTTCTACCTGAAGCCGATCACATGTGCCACGTGCGCACTAAGCCGCTCCTCATATGTAAGTCAGTACACCCACACTCCTTTTTTACGAGGGGGAAACCTTCAAAAGGTACCCCATGCCGTGGTAGCGACACGAGGTTATGTGGGATTCTTGCCGCACTAAAACCCCCCCGGTGGCCGTCCTCGGCGCTGCGTAGAGGACTCCGGGATCTCCAAAGGAAGTCCCCGTCAGGCTCCGCCCAGGTGAGCTTAACGCTCGCCACACCGTCTGGTGCGTACGACGTCGACCACACATACCGTCGTCCTTCCCGGGGTCGCTGACCGGGCGGGTCGAGCTTCCACTTTTGCCGCCCACAACTCCGGAAGCTCCCTTTTAGTCGCCTCTTACGACAGGCAGGAGATACCTTAGTCATATTCTACTCCCGGAACCACAGGGACGCAGTACATCCACTCCCACACACCGACAGGCTGAACTGCTTCACGATACACATAGGTGTGACGGTAGTACCTCCCCGGTAGAGCACTCACCTCTCATATCAATAAATACATTAAACAAAGTAATCCTTAATTGCACAGACAAAATAATCCATGCTTCTGAAATAATTAACCTTATCAAAGGAATATAAAAATTAATAAAACTGAACCGCGAATTAGAATTTTATAACTCATATGCTAATTTCATATATGTAAACTAGTTTTACATCTAAATGGGTTAAGAGTTTAGTGGTTGGAACTTGGCCTCTCGAGGTGGTAGAACCCTTTGTGGTTCGACTCCGGCGGCACCACCGCCACACCTTTTTCTACCTAATAACAGCAGTGTTAGGCGCTGCTGTGTTCCGGTTTGAAGGGTGTGGTAAGGGAGACAGACTTTTCTGAGGCGTTCCAGCTTAGTCCTCAGGGGTAGCGGCGCATCTGTGGCCGATCTCAGGTAGGAATATCTAATCTTATCTGGGGTTGATTACAAATGTCCATGGGCGGCGGTAGCCACTTACCATCAGGTGGACTGCATGCTCGTCTGCTACTCCTATATTATATAAAAAAAAAATATATTATTTTTCAGAGACTTATAATAAAACAAGTTATTTAAAGTACATAATATAAAGTAAATTATGAAGTAGTCTAATCTAAAGAAAATAATTCTAATTCGTAATTAAATTTAACAAAATGAAACATGTTTTTGATGTGTAATTACAATTAAAACATCTAGATACATAAATAATGGCGATATTGTTTTATATAAAAGGCAAGAAGTACATACGAAATTATTCAGTTCTTCAGCAACTAAGTTACTACAAATTTCTACTAAAAAAACTATTCAACATGTCTCACAAAATCCTCGTTGTACTGGTAAGTTTATTCAATATTAATTTAATATTACATGACTTTTTTTTTGTTTACGAGAGGGAAACCTTCAAAAGGTACCCGGCGCCGTGGGAGTGTCGCAGGTTTATGTGGGATTTTTACCGCACTAAAACCCCCCCTGGTGGCCGTCCTCGGCGCTGCGTAGAGGGCTCCGGGATCTCCAAAGGAACGCAACCGGAGTCCTCTTATCGCGTTGCCCCGTCGGGCTCTGCCCAGGTGAGCTTGACGCTCGCCACACCGTCTGGTGCGTACAACGGTATGCGACCACACATACCGCCGCCCTTTCCGGGGTCGCTGGTTGGGCGGTTCGAGCTACCCACTCTTGCCGCCCGCAACCCCGGAAGCCCCCTTTTAGTCGCCTCTTACGACAGGCAGGGGATACCGCAGCCCTATTCTGGTCCCGAAACTACAGGGACAATTATTACCTGACTTCTCATATTATTACCCTACCGCACAGATAAAAGGTGATAAAATCCTCTATGACTCGACTCCGGCGGCACCACCGTCACACCTATTTTCGCCTAATAACAGCAGTGTTAAGCGCTGCAGTGTTCTTGTTTAAAGGTAAGAGAAATATATTTTACATGACAAGTGGCTACTGCCGCCAATGAAAATCTGTAATCAATATCAAATAAGATAAAATTCCTACCTAAGGTCGCTATCCCTAAAGACTAAGCTGGAACGCCCTGGAATAGTATCTCCCTTGCCACACCCTTGTTGGGGCCCTACTCCTGGGGGGCCCTGGGCAGTTGCCCCGCCTAATTTCGATTCTGACAAAGGGTTCCACCTTCAAAATACCAAGACCCGGAATTCAAATAAATAATTTTGTTTAATAAGACTTATTAAATTTTTCAGGTTCTTTTAGCACTTGTCAACTTGTCCACAATGCAACTGGTGACCGTGGGTAATTATTATTTATTTATTTATTTAATCTTCTTATACCTAGAATATTATACAAAGGCGGACTTAATGCTATAAGCATTCTCTACCAGTCATCCTTTAGGTTAAGCAGAGATCAGCGAGGACGGCACTAGCAAAATCAAATATGTCATTATTAATCAGTAATCAGTAATTTATTGCTAAAACAACAGGTACATAAAATGATGGTGTTTACAATGGTAGTGGTTTCTCTGTGTATTACCTGTGGGCGTGCAATTTTTAACCGACTTCCCAAAGGAAAAGGTTAGCTATTCGCTGCGTATACAGGGTGAATTTTTCAAACGGGCCTTCAGGGCTACATCCGAAATTATAAGGATTAGGGAAATATGCTGAAAGGAGTTACGAGGCCGACTTTGATAAAAACTAAAACTGCATCATTAGTTTTTTAAAATAACTTTTTCCCTAGCCGGGAATCGAACGAGTTCATTTTGAAAAAAATACACCCTCCATATTATTCCACTATCTGATAGTGTTGCTTATAAGGATGAAATTCTGGGAAGAACTAAATCATAAAAAGTAATTATTACAATAAGGAATTTGATGTCAGCGATAACGGTATAGTAATATTAATTAAATTTTCTAAATTTAAATTCAAGCAATAATGTCAACATATCATTTTATCATTATGATATTCGTCATTTCTTGTCACTTACGCAATTATTTTATTAAACATAAACATATATTATTAAACATAAAATAATTACTTATAGTTTACAGGTTTGACGCCATCTAATATCAATCTAATATCTAATATCAATCGTAAAGTGATGAAATATGTATACTTTTTAATTTTGCTTCCCTATAGTTAAAGTTTTTTAATATAATTATTCCTTTTCTTAGTTATACATTTACGGATTAATTTGTTAAGTGAAATAAGTAATCGAATAAATATTTTTTACAGGTATTAACGCTTCTGTTGGAAGCAATCTAGGAAGTAAGTTGCACACACGTATACACACGTACTACCACTCTCACATGCATAACAAATCAATACACACCTATATATATGTCGGAGAAGGACGGCTCTCATCGACATCATTGATAGAATCTATGGGTTTTGTGGGCGTTGTCATAGGGTAGATGCAGGCACAAATACAGTAATCACAGTATTTATTGTTCTTACGTTTATAACTTCGGATTTACAAAATAACTATACTATACTACTACTATTACTTTACAAACAAAGGATTTGAGCAGCAGGTTCAAGGTAGTGACTACACGCTCCAAAGCACAACGAAATAATGATCCACCTCGATCACTTACATCAGTTCTTATCCATGTATTCCCACCGCGCGGCCACATACCTCGACTCCGCTAGAGACCTCTTAAAAGTCTCTACTCTGATTCGACATCTAATACAATAGCAATACAATGATTGTTTATTATAATTTAAAACAATATTCCCTTCGATTGATCAAGTATCAATAACATTACTAAAATACTAAAGTAACAGTAAGTCTAGCTATATTAAATAACTTCTATGTTGTATTCGACTCTTCCTCCGACATCGACATCATTGATAGAATCTATGGGTTTTGTGGGCGTTGTCATAGGGTAGATGCAGGCACAAATACAGTAATCACAGTATTTATTGTTCTTACGTTTATAACTTCGGATTTACAAAATAACTATACTATACTACTACTATTACTTTACAAACAAAGGATTTGAGCAGCAGGTTCAAGGTAGTGACTACACGCTCCAAAGCACAACGAAATAATGATCCACCTCGATCACTTACATCAGTTCTTATCCATGTATTCCCACCGCGCGGCCACATACCTCGACTCCGCTAGAGACCTCTTAAAAGTCTCTACTCTGATTCGACATCTAATACAATAGCAATACAATGATTGTTTATTATAATTTAAAACAATATTCCCTTCGATTGATCAAGTATCAATAACATTACTAAAATACTAAAGTAACAGTAAGTCTAGCTATATTAAATAACTTCTATGTTGTATTCGACTCTTCCTCCGACATATATATATGTCAGATCGCCGAGCCTCGCGTCTGACCGATATAGAAATGCCAGATGGCGTTCCTTCATAGTGCACCAACTGCTTTCGGTTCCAACAAAGAAGCTCACAAGAAAATAATAAATTCGGAGCCGATGGATTTACAAGTCCACACGCCATCAACGTCAATTGTCAACTCCCTCTCAAAAACGAAACAATAATCATAGTTCTTATAACAAAAAGGCGACACTTGTAATCCCATCCGGAGTTACCCGCTCCAAAAATATAGTCTACAAAAATAATTGTTAATGAAGTCATTTGAATGGAAATCATAAAATAAGATTAAATAGCTTCAACTCAAAATTAACTAAAATTAATTGAAAATAATAGCCCGCGCCGTTATATATATATATATATATATATATATGCCTGATGGACGTCTGGAGTTCTTTGGACATCGAATTAGGTGAGGCCCCCAATTATCATCAGAAGGGCCCCTAATTATTATAAAGGGGACAATATTTACCGTGACGTCTGTTTTTTGTAAACATATAAAATTATGAAAACAAAGAATGTAGGTTTTAATTAGTACAAATGCAAAAAAATACGTATAAGCTGCTGACCTCTTTAAATTTTGGTTCTCTCTACTGTGGGGGCCCCACTTTGGTGGAGTCTCCGGGGCAGGGGCCCCACGTGCACTCCCCCAAATTCGGCATGACAAGTGTATGTGTGTGGGAGATACAAGACAGAAAGCATATTGCTAAGCTAACCTAACCTACTCCATACATTTGTGAACTTAAGAATAAATAATAAGAATCACGAAGACGGTAAAACACATTGTAGACTCATCCTTATGAAAGAGTCTCCACTGATACGAGTGCTGACCTTGCTCAATGGCTTGGTGGAGTGGAATCCAGCTGTCGATATTTTCTGCACGCCTCTTGCTGAACTTCGCAGCACGGCAGGAGCGTACATTGAACGCTTTAAAACGAATTGGAAAGAGTTTCTGTAATGTTTTATTGCTGTATTTTGTGTATAGTAAATAAATAAATAAATAAATAAAAAAACCCTCTGTGGCATCACTTCGGTGGCACCACCTCACCTATTTCTGTTATAACAGCAGTGTTAAGCGCTACTGTGTTCTGGTTTGAAGGGTGTGGTAAGAGAGACAGACTTTTCCGAGGCGTTCCAGCTTAGTCCTCAGGGGTAGCGGCGCATCTGGCCGACCTCAGGTGCGAATATCTAATACTATCTGGGGTTTATTACTGATGTCCATGGGCGGCACTTACCATCAGGTGGTCTGCATGCTCGTCTGCATTTCCATATTATAAAAAACCATATAACATTTTCTTTTATTCCACAGCAACTGTAAATCCTTTAATCGGTATGTATCATCTTTATTATTTCTATGTTTATCTCTTAAAAAAGGTGCAAAAAGAGTTCTCCTTCAAAGCCATTGTCGGCTTTGAAGGAGAACTCTTGATTGACGACTCCTATGGTGTTGCAAAGGCCAGGCAACGGTGACTGTACGGTACTCTCCATCCGGCAGCATGTCTAATTTAGCGTTTGGCTCAAATATAAAATGCTAATGTTAGTCATAGATTAGTAAAGATACTTCGCCGCCTTGAAATTGAATGAAGCCACAAACGGCTTATTAGTAAGTTCTTTTTTTGAATTCTTGACAAATAAAAACATTTTTAGAGAAAATTTACGAATAAATAACTAATACTGCGTAATTTATATAATAAATAAATAATTATTTCAAATATTTTAGGGACATTTTAGCACGGAGACGTGGCAAAACTTTTTTACGCAACTATTTCAATTCTCAAACTCATGTCCTTCTAACTCATGTGGGCTTCTGGAAAGTTATGAAAATTTCTGGAATCGTCAAGAAAGTTCCAAAAGTCTGTAATTGATGTAATCAATCTAGAGTGTTCTAGAAAGTTCGGAAAATTTCTGGAATGACCTAAACAGTTCCAACATATGTGCGATCGTTCTAGAAAGATTTATAGAAATTCTAGAAAAATTTAGGAAATTCTAAAAATTTTTGTACTGATCTAGAAACTCCTAAAATTTCTAGAATGATTTAGAATGTTTGAAAATGACTGCAACTGTTAAAATTAATCAAAAATGATAGAGAAAGTACTTAAAAAATCTGGAATGATCTAGAAAGTTCAAAAATGTGTGCGATGGTTGTAATCAATCTACAATGTTTTTGAGAGCTTCTAAAATGATTTAGAAAAATTTAAAACTCACAAATCTAAAATCAGTTGCACACACTAATAAAATCGATCCAATATGGCCTAGAAAGTTCTAAACATTTCTGGAATTATCTAGAAAGTTCCAAAATATGTGCGTTGTTACAATGCGGCTCTTTCGATGTGAAGCTGAGGCTCTTTAGTGACATGCGTGTATTTTAACCCGAGCGACGCCGGCTTTCGCTGCTAGTTATAGTTTAAAAACAAAAAACCCCGCTAAAATCGTACAAGGAAACCCGTTAATCTTGACAATCCTGATGAAATAAAATTAGAATTGAACAAATTTAATAAAATCATGCATTGTCATCATTTCTTGATAAGTATTCAAAATGTTAAGTTAATCGGACCGTTCAAAGTGGGTAAAAATTGGGTACAAAGATTCCGTTACATGCATACAAGTCAAGCTAATAAAAGCGTGGTAAAAACTCAAATACCATTAATATACTCTTTAACGTCACCTTTAACGTTAGACAGAGAAAAAACGAATTATTTACTTAAGTTCATAATAATTGGAGGACAATATTATGAAGACAAATCATTACGAAAAGTGAACATAAAATAATAGACAATAACGCTATTAAGTAGCTCGATGAGCATTTTGAAAGTCTAATAATTAATTTAATGTATAGTGTCTATAAAAGATGAATATTCAAATATTGTTTGCTTTATTTAAGTGGTGTCGTTTGAGTCGTCTAAATTTTGTGGGTACCATGGACTATAATATTGAGGCATCTAGTTTTTGTTTTTCGTTATACTTACGGACCATTTTATTATTTCAGCTACCGTGGTGGGTCTTATCAATACTCTTCTGGGTAAGTAACTAAAGTTTACCCGCAGTTTCGCCACAGTATTCTACAAATATACTTGTACTGTGGTTTCGCTCTTTTTCAGAGAGTTTCTAGTAATGATTTTCGATCGTACATATACTTATTTTGGAACGCTCGACAGCCGGAACGGCTTATCGTATTTTAACATCGTGTGATTCGTTTAAATTGTGGGAGCAATGTAAGCCATACACACTACGGTCTACCGGACAGTAACCTGCGTAGGTTTACCTGTACAGTACCCTTACCATGAGTTTTCAAAACATCCCACAATTTTACGTTACGTTTACTCAATCCATTATTCTGTTCCGTTTGCTCAGTAGACTGAGTAAACGTAACAATAAGTAAGTGCTCAACTCTTTTTGTCTACCCCACATCTTCGCACAAAAGAGAGACAAAATATAAAGCGCTATTTGTCAATTTAGACGTTTAATGTTACGTTACTGACACTATAGTTCTGATACAATCCGCTAGGTGCGCTGATTGGAAATTGTATGGGCAAATACGTAAACAAATACCAAAACAGTCATATTTGTCAAAACGTAAAAACTCATGGTAAGGGTACTGGTCAACCGCACCTCCGTAGCATGTGTGAGGACGTTCCGGTATACCGTACGGTGTTCAGTTCTGTTGTAATTGCGTCTATTGAAGACTATGACGCATCGTACGAAAGAAATAATTTTTAATTTTGCACCGGTCGCCTGTACAGGTTCAAAAAGCTGCACAGGTCTGTTCCCACATACAGTCCGGTGTCCCTGCGCAGAGATACCTGAACAGGTAGACATCTCCGGTGCACCGTAGTGTGTACGGCAGGCTTAACCTAGGCTATAATCTTGAACAGTATAGATTTTGTTTTTATAATAATTAATAATTATCTTTTCAGGTACCCTGCAAGGCGTCGTCAATAGTACTGCGAGTAAGTAACAAAGTTTTTGTAGTTTCGGGACCAGAATAGGGCTACGGTATCCCCTGCCTGTCGTAAGAGGCGACTAAAAGGGGGCTTCCGGGGTTGCGGGCGGCAAGAGTGGGAGCTCGGACCGCCCGGTCAGCGACCCCGGGAAGGGCGGCGGTAAGTGTGGTCGCGTACCGTCGTGTACACCAGACGATATGGCGAGCGTCATGCTCACCTGGGCGGAGCCCGGAATCCTACATAACCCGGCATCGCTCCCACGGCACTGGGTACCTTTTGACGGTTTCCCCCTCAAAAAGAAGTAACTAATTTCTACATTTAATTGAACTGGCATTCATTCAAAGGTTTTTTCTATATTCCTCGCGCATGCTTCTTTTTAGGGGTGATGATGATTCCGTTTCTAAACCCGTTGTGAGGAGTTGAAATATTTCAAGATAACCAGTTATGGCGTGAAATGGTAGCAAATAATTATATAAACTCCCATTTTCATTTATAATAAGAAAAAGGAGAAGAAATACAAATTAATTATGCTGGTTTGAAGGGTGTGGTAAGGTCATAGTCATCCCAGGTTTTCCAAATCATTCTTCAGGTAGCGCGTCAATTACCAACCTCAGCTTAAGGCTTAAGCAGTCAATCTACAGTCTGATTCATAATTAGGTGTCCAAAATGTAAACAAAGGTGTTGACCTATCAAGAAAATACGTTTCAAATGGTAGTTTCTTATTTTTGACAATATTAAATTAATACAATGATAATAAAATAATAATCTAAATAAATTAAGATCAATTCACATTTTCTAATATTTATTTTACCTCAATGTCGTGTCATACATAATAGAAACAAGGTTTATGGTAGAAAATTAAAATGTGATAATGGTAACACAATCGGGATCTAAATCATTTCTTGTGTCGCCATTTTAAAGTTTCGTAGCTGATATTATTCATTTTCGTGATCGTGATCGAACTCGAATGATTTCTTGTTTTCATACGCGAGTTTATTAAATTGTGTGTAGTTGTTAAATATTTTGTTTTTGTTGAGAATGTTAAAGTTTTTGTCTCTTGTTAATTTGTTAAGGTTTACAATACCTATAATCGTATTTTGACAGTGACATTTTTTGTTTACTTTTTGGACACCTAATTATGAATCAGATTATATATCATATTATGATAAAATATACATATATTTCAAAGTATTGACGACCCGCGTGAGCGGAGCGGTCACCATACCGGTCTGACGCGCAGAGGGTCTCGGGTTCGATCCCCGGCCAGACGGACATCTGAATTATGAATTAAGGTTTCTGTTTCAGTGTCTTGGTGTTTGTGTATTTGTCTCTGTGTTCATAGCCTCCACGATACAGGGAATGCTAGTGTAGGGCTGTGAGTGTAGAAATCGTTTTATTTTATTTTATTCTTTATAATTTTCAGGTATTGTTAACGGCACTGTAGCCAGCCTTGGTAAGTACCTATTAATATACCTTTACATTTTGTCGTCAACCCATTACTGTCCCACTGCTGCACAAGTCTCCTCTCAGAATGAGAAGCATTAGGCCATAGTCCACCGCGCTGGACAAGTGCGTATTGGTAGACTTCACACACCTTTGAAAACTGTTTCAAAAACATTATATAGTTAATTTTGTTAAATTTTGATACCAATGAATGCATCATTATACAAATTTTCTACTGGAATGAGGAGCGTAATGTTTTAGAGCGTATGTATGTATGTATGTGTGTATGTATGTATGTATGTCTCATTCTTTGTCACGCTTTGTCATATGAGGTGTCGTTGGATTTGTCTAATGTGGGAGTGAAATGGGTATACTTATAAGAAGGCGGATTATATTTTTTATGATTTATTTAGTCACAGTTGTTTATTTAAATAATGTGTTTGTTTCAGGCCAATCTGGACTCTCGTAAGTTGGTTTTTTGGGTAAATCATAGTATTAGTATGTTGTAACCGAACCACCGGTATATTTTATTTATTTATTTGTCTCATTCTTTGTCACACCTAACAGTCCAAACGGTAGGTTGTAGAAGGTAGAACCCTTTGTGGTTCGACTCCGGCGGCACCACCGCCACACCTATTACTACCTAATAACAGCAGTGTTAGGCGCTGCTGTGTTCCGTTTTGAAGAGTGTAGTAAGGGAGACAGACTTGCATATAGGAGAAGCAGACGAGCATGCAGTCCACTTGATGGTAAGTGGCTACTGCCGCAGGACATGTGTAATCAACCCCAGATAGGATTAGATATTCCTTCCTGAGGTCGGCTACAGATAGCCGCTACTCTTGAGGACTAAGCTGGAACGCCTAAGAAAAGTATGACTCCCTTACCACACTTCAAACCAGAACACAGCAGCGCTTAACACTGCTGTTATAACAGAAATAGGTGTGGTGGTGCCGCCGGAGTGGAACCACAAATGTTTCTACCACCTTCAAAATTTATATTTACCATTTTCAGGATCTCGTTTAGATTGTAAAACAACGGTTGGAAAGAAGCTATTTTATAATGTCACACGGCGTGTTTGAAAATTGTAACAGTAATATTAATTGTATCAGTGTTTGAATAAAATTAATGGGCATATACTAATGTTTTTCTAAAATCCTTTACAATAACACAATTTATTTTAAATGCGTTTTACGTTATGTTATGTAGGTATAAACTAGGGTTTCTGGTCGGTAATTCCCGGATCGGGAATTCCCGGGAAAAACACGATGAGTCGGGACGGGAAAAATGGGTTGGGATCCCGGGAACTCGGGAATTTCATAGGTCCAAAAAAATCTTTAAAAAATAGTAAATTACTCATAGATTTTAACATTTATGACGATTTTTACATGCAATATTTGGTAAGAACATATTTACAACGTTAAAACAGACCTTATCGCGAAAGAATATGTTATTTAAGTTAATTTATAAATTAATACCGAAGTTTCAACTATATTGTAATGGTAGTGCTTACAAGCTGACGGAAATGAAAAATATTTAAACAATTAAGAATATATCAATGTAAGAAGTACATTTACAAATGAGTCAGTAAATGCTCTCTTATTTTATCCGTCCATTCATTAGTCTTTTGAGGAATTGCTGGACATAGGCCTCTTATTATATAAATAAAATTGGCCAAGTGCAAGTCGAACTCGCAGCCCGAGTTTCGTACCACCAAATATTAGTTATTATTGCAGCCATTGAGGTACATGCATTACGAACATTTAACAGTCTACCTATTATATTGAATAGATAGAAGCGAAAATTACCGAAAAGTAGCGGTTTCTTGTATTTATTCTAGTTTAAACTTTTTTATTTTTAGTATTTATTGTTGCCTCAGGTAGGAATTTAATTCTATCTGGGATTACGGTTACCCTATTACTATGTACTTGGACTAACACATAGGCGGCTCTTTATACACAGTTTAAAACCTCGATGTACCTATAGTTGATCTGGCATCGCTGAAAAGCCTAGCATCGTGAAGTGTATGGATAATAGATAAAACATTTCACATGGTTCAGCCCCTAATCTTTACGTTCTTCCATGAATCCGTATAGCAGAGTAGCGTAATATAGTACGGTGCAGGCCTCCCCCAGTTGCAAGAAGTGGGCAATGCACAGAAATAAGAGTTAGAAAGGTTGGAGACATAGAATTCATAATGTTTTGAAAAATTCTCGAGTTCCCGGGAATTCCCGGGAAAGTGTGGTCGGGAAATCCCGTGGGCCGGGAAAACAATATGCCGGGAAATCAGAAACCCTAGTATGAGGCGACTATCTTACACAGCAGTGATAGCTTAGTAAATAATTAATCTCACCTCTGATTTTGAAAGTTATGTGCGAATTTAATTTTAATTATCTCTCGCTTAAATGGTGAAGGAAAACATCGTGAGGAAACGTGCATAGCTGAGAATCTTAAAAAATCAAAGGTATGTGAATTCTGCTAATTCTCACTTGGTCGTCGTCATGGACTATGGTCTAATCCTCATTCTGAGAGGAGACCCGTGTCCAGCAGTGGGAGAGTAATGTTGATGATGATATTAGTCCTCAGCAGCGGCAACGAATCTGGTAGCCTTCAGGTAGAATCTGTTGTATATAAGGTGACAACTATAGTGTGATCAACCATAGATTAGTAAAGATTACTCACTCCTAACAAGAAAATGTACCCAGTTTTGAGAATTGAAATAGTTGCGTAAAAAAGTTTTGCCACGTCTCCGTGCTAAAATGTCCCTAAAATATTTGAAATAATTATTTATTTATTACGTAAATTACGCAGTATTAGTTATTTATTCGTAAATTTTCTCTAAAAATGTTTTTATTTGTCAAGAATTCAACAAAGAACTTACTAATAAGCCGTTTGTGGCTTCATTCAATTTCAAGGCGGCGAAGTATCTTTACTAATCTATGTGATCAACACAGATGTCTAGTCGGAGTGGCGTAGTTATAAATAGGCCCTGTATCAAAAATTGTCGGGGCCCCATTTTTTATTATACCTATTTTTCCAGGGAAATACTACCTAAGAATAGCGTATTAGAGAATAACATTTTATGATTTTTTGCTTACTCGCGGGGCCCCTCTCGCCCGGGGGCCCCTCATCATTGATACGATACAGTGCTAACTACGTCCATGTTTACTAGCATAGTCACTAGCTGACCCGGCAAACTTTGTACCACCTCAAAATCTATTTATCAAATATATTTCATATAAAATATAGCCTATGTTACTCGTGGATAATGGAGCTTTCGAATGGTGAAAGAATTTTTAAAATCGGTCCAGTAGTTTTTGAGCCTATTCATTACAATCAAACAAACAAACAAAGTTTTCCTTTTTTATAATATTAATGTAGACTAGTGACCATTTACCAACAGGTGGGCTTTTAATTCATACTAATGTAATAGATAAGAGTTATCAATATGAAATTAAACATATCGTAATCTAGGAATATGATTTTTATTTATCTTACAAATATCTAATTAATAAATAATATCTACAAATAATAATTTAAAGGTCATGACGAATTATTATGGAAGTAGGGGCGATATATTAATTACGTAAGATTTTTTTTATAATATATAGGAGTAGCAGACGAGCATGCAGTCCACCTGATGGTAAGTGGCTACTGCCGCCCATGGACATCCCTAATCAACCCCAGATAGGATTAGATATTCCTGAGGTCGGCCACAGATGCGCCGCTACCCCTGAGGACTATGTTGGAACGCCTCGGAAAAGTATGTCTCCCTTACCTACCCTTGAAACCATAATACAGCAGCGCTTAATACTGCTGTTATGAGCCATAAATAAGTGTGGCGGTGGTGCCGCCGGAGTCGTACCACAAAGGTTTCTACCTTCGAAATGTAAGAATGTTTGGAAAATGAGATCTCCCGCCGGGCTAGGTGATCATGCCGGGGGAACGGCCGTGATCCAACAGTCTCAGTTCGCAGCTTGTATTATATGCAACATGTTGAGAAAACTGTAATAGCGTGATTCAGAAACGTGTGGCGCCATCTGTTGACGGGTTGCGGGAAGTTACATACAATTATTATTTCATTAAATAATTAGTATAACAGGAGCTAGTGTTTCATTAATTCTTTTTAAAAAATGATGGCATTAAAATAGAAAAAAGAGTAATAATAATATATAATAAGTAATTATAATGAAAAAAGACAAACCCACTGAGTTTCTTACCGGATCTTCTGAGTTAAGGTCGCGTTCCGATCCGGTAGTAGTGTAAGAAAATATTGTAACTGATAATTTGTAAGTGCCGCCGTTGGCTTATACAAAAATAAATATATATCTTTTCATTTATAAATAACTAATTTGTAAGTGCCGCCGTAGGCCTATACAAAAATAATTTTATTTAATTTATAAAAAAAACTAGCTGAGCCGGCAAACGTTGTGTTGCCATGTAAATAAACAAAACTTAACATTTGTTAAGATTTGTTTATTACATTGTTTGGTACATACAGTTTGGTGAACAACCCTTATCACTTAGGGGTACGAAAAATAGATAGTAGGCGATTCTCAGACCTACTGAATATGCATATAGAATTTGGTGAAAATCGGTAAAGCCGTTTCGGAGGAGTACGGTAACTAACATTGTGACACGAGAATTTTATGTATAAGATAAATGCATTTTATTTTACTCCGTCTTAACGTTCCTCTCAATAAGTATGAGAGGTAGTCCTCCCAGGATATTTTGTACTATAGCAGAGCGCGGATCTGTCCGCGGCCGGCGGCAGGCAGTTGGCGCCGGTTTCACGCTGAACCGGCTCAGAAGCGAACACACCCCAGCTAACGACTGTATTATTCCAAGGCGTTCACCTGTAAAATAAAAAAAAAAAAATCAACGTGTTGCATTCCCGGAGTGCCGGCAGAAGTGAAAACTCTCGAAACCTAACCTGAATAATAAAATATAATAAATAAAAAAACTAATGAAAGTGACACCCAGTGACACCCATTGACATATTTTTTCTTATTTAGTTAAGGCTTGAAATTTGTAATTTAAAAAAAAAAAAAAACAAAAAAATTAATGTCATGTTTGTTGAATAACACACTGTATGAAGTTCCGGTGGATGAGCGGAGTACCTGTAACACAGGTCTAGAACCAAGTACAGGGCTCTTGCGACTTGTAAATGTGATTGTGTTAAGATCAATAAAATATTTTTATTTTTATATTTTTTATTTTTTTCTACACACCGGATGACATCTTGACTTTTGCTTTTTTCTTTGCCGTCTTACGAATTTTCGATCAGGCGACGTCCTGATGCGAGTTTAACATTTACCCATTACAAAAAGTGCTCAACGACGCTAAAGAAATTAAATTAATAAAATAGAATTAGAAATTAAATTTAAAAAATTAAAAAATATGTGTCTCATTTGATACCCATGATAAAGGGGTAGGTGATAAAGGGGTAGGTATATAAGAATAATTGATCTGCCATTTTGGGGTGACACCACCACCATCGCCACACCTATTTCTGTTATGACAGCAGTGTTTTTTTTTTATAATATAAGAGTAGCAGACGAGCATGCAGTCCACCTGATGGTAAGTGGCTACTACCGCCCATGGACATCTGTAATCAACCCCAGATAGGATTAAGTATTCCTACCTGAGGTCGGCCACAGATGCGCCGCTACTCCTGAGGACTAAGCTGGAACGCCTCGGAAAAGTCTGTCTCCCTTACCACACCCTTCAAACCGGAACACAGCAGCGCCTAACACTGCTGTTATTAGGTAGAAATAGGTGTGGCGGTGGTGCTGCCGGAGTCGAACCACAAAGGGTTCTACCACCTTCAGTGTAGTGCTGCTGTGTTCTGGTTTGAAGTGTGGTAAGGTAGGCATACTTTTCCAAGGTATTCCAGCTTAGTCCTGATAGCGGTGCATCTGTGGCCGAACACAGATTAGACTCTAATCTTATCTGGAGTTGATTACAGATGTGCATAAGGCAATAGCCACTTACCATTAGGTGGACCGCATTCTCGTGTGCTTCTCCTATATTATAGAAAAAAAAGAAAGAAAGAAAGAAAAAAGAACAAGTACAAATATTACGTAAGTATTATAGTAAGAGTCCGCGTAAAACTGCTAGTCCGCTCTGAATATAGAAATAAATCGCGTCCCCATAGAAAATTGTATGAATACACCTACTCGTAACCAACTTCAGAGCGGACTAGCAGTTTGGCGCGGATTACACAAATGTACTTACTATCTTAATACTATTTATTTTTACTTCAAGAACAAAAATCGATTTGAGACAAAAACAAACTTATCTTTATAAAGGCTGAGTAATCATGAATAATTATTATTAATCTCTTACATTTAATAATAATTTAGTCATGATTACTCAGCCTTTATGACGATAAGTTTGTTTTTCGTCTAGAAAATCGATATTTGTACTAAGTTTGTACTTGTACTTAGTTTGTACTATAGTCTGATTCATAATTAGGTGTCCAAAATGTAAACAAAGGTGTTGACCTATCAAGAAAATACGTTAGAAATGGCAGTTTCTTATTTTTGATGATATTAAAGTAATACAACAATAATAAAATAATAATCTAAATAAATTAAGATTAATTCACATTTTCTAATATTTATATCACCTCAATTTCGATCCATACAGTAATAATAATAAAAAACAAAGTTTATGGTAGAAAATTAAAATGTGATAATGGTAACACAACCGAAATCCAAGACATTTCTTGTGCTGTCATTTTTATGTTTCGTAACTGATATTATTAATTTTCGTGATTGTGATCGAACTCGAATGTTTTCTCGTTTACATAACGCGTTTGTTAAATTGTGTATATTTGTTAATTTTTCGTTTTTTGTTGAGTTTGTTAAAGTTTTTGTTTCTTGTAAATTTTGACAGTGACATTTCTTTGTTTACATTTTGGACACCTAATTATGAATCAGACTATAAGTACAAACATGTCGTTAAACAAACGCTATATAAAAAAGCGTACTATAAAGTAAGTGATTAATTGACTGACAAAACGGTGTGGTCTGAATTAGCTCCAGCTCCACATGTACCATTACGTTAAGTTGACATTGTCAAAAACATTTTTTTTTAAAGATGTGTGTTATGGCGTTTCTTTCGCCGCTTCTTCTCCATAACGAAACACCTTGTGAAGTGGTGGTAGTTGTATTGACATTAAAAAAGTGCTCTGTAAAGAACCTATTTTGAATTAAAAAAAAAATCGATTTGATTTGATTTGATTAGTTCTTCATAAAGGCCGAGTAATAATGACTAAATTATTATTAATCTGTAACATTTGCGTCATTAATTTATTTACGTCATTTACGTGTCTGCAGAGGTAACGATGACGACCCGCGTGGTGTGGTCACCATACCGGCCTGACACGCAGAGGGTCCCGGGTTCGATCCTCGGATATCTAAATGATGAATTTAGATTTCTGTTTCTGGGTCTGGGTGTTTGTGTATTTGTCTGTGTGTATCCATGGCACCCACGGCACAGGGAATCCTAGTGTGGGGCTGTGAGTGTAGGAAGCGTTCATGTTTTTCGAGCGTGTGTGTGTCTCATTCTTTGTCACGCTGCAGCATAAACGGCTTCACAAAGTGAACGTGGTAGAGTCCTTTGTGGTTCGACTCTGGCTGCACCACCGCCACACCTATTTCTGCCTAATAATAGCAGTGTTACGCACTGCTGTGTTCTGGTTTAAAGGGTATGGTAAGGAAGACATACTTTCCAGCAGAGGCGTTCCTGCTCAGTCCTCAGGAGTAGCGGCGCATCTGTGGCCGACCTCAGGTAGGAATATCTAATCTTATCTGTGGTTAATTACAGTGTCCATGTGCGCCAGTAGTCATTTACCATCAGGTGGACTCCATGCTTGCCTGCTACTCTTATATTATTTTTTTACTTACCAATGCAAGCCCTGGGTCCTTCCCCAAACGGCATGTATGCAAACTTCGGGATCTTGCCAACATTCTCTGGAAGAAACCTAGCAGGTTTGAAGGTGTCAGGGTCTTCAAAGAACCGTGGGTCTCGATGCAGTGACTGCAAGGGTATCAATATTCCCACGTCTTCGTCAATAGTTAGCCCAGACTCAGGGAAGGTGTACTTCTTCACGGACTTCCTTATGAGAAACCCTGGAGAAGGGTAGAGCCGGATCGCTTCTCTAAAAAATAAAGAACAGAGAAATTATTTGTCTGGAAAAGAGTTTAATTTTTAATAAGTAACAATCGAAGGATTCGACTATCTATACATATAAATAAATTGGAGTGTCTGTTTTTAATATTGAAATAACCGCTTTTTACTACATGCATATGAATATACATACGGTACATACACCAAAATAACATTTTTTACAATTTTTGTCTGTCTGTCTGTTCTGGCTAATCTCTGAAATTGCTGGACCGATTTTGACGGGACTTTTATTGGCAAGTAGCTGATGTAATAAGGAGTTAGGCTACTTATATTTTAGAACTAGCTATGCCCTGTGCTACTTTTAACGCGGGTAAAACCGCGGGGCACATCTAGTTAGAAATAAAATTCCCGCCAAAACATAAAACATGATCTTGAATCACGCTATTGAAGTTATCTTAACATATCAACCAGATACTTGACATTCATCACGGAAAGTATAGTCCGCGCCAAACTTCTAGTCCGCTGAAGCTGTTGCGCGCAGGTTTAGTTAGCATATACTCCGTAACGTAAGGGCAGACTAACAGCTATGTAACCGTAGGCGAGAGCGGGCAGTGGACAGGTGCCGAGGAGGTCCCGCGCTGTCTTCGTCCGAGAAACATCTACAATTTGCTATTGTGACGCGATTCGTTTCTATATTCAGAGCGGACGAGCAGTTTGGCGCGGATTATAAGATGGTAAGTGGCTACTGCCGCCCATAGACATCTGTAATCAACCCCAGATAGGATTAGATATTCCTACCGGAGGTTGGCCACAAATGCGCCGCTACCCCTGAGGACTAAGCTGGAACGCCTCGGAAAAGTCTATCTCCCTTACCACACCCTTTAAAACGGAACACAGCAGCGCCTAACACTGCTGTTATTAGGTAGAAATAGGTGTGGCGGTGGTGCTGCCGGAGTCGAACCACAAAGGGTTCTACCACCTTCAAAACACACCTTCAACATTTTTGTATAGATCTCTCGAGCATTTAAACATTAAAGCAAGTCTAGAATTACTGACATGCACGTAACGCTAATTAAAAATGTGTGTATGGGATTCGAACCAACGCGAAAGGCACACACATACACAAAAACGAAATCTCATCAATAATTTAAGGTACTTACTTGAACGCCATTTCCAAATACTTCATTTCTTTGAGGGCTTCGTAGCAAATTTTACCGTTATATCTACTTAGGACCTCGTCTATTTCCTTCTGGCACCGCTCTTGCTCTTCCGGGTGGAAGGCGAGCTCGTGGAGGATGAAACTACTCGCTGACGAGGACGTCTCGAAGCCAGCAGCGAAGAAAATGAACACTTGGGCCGCTATCATCAGATCATCAAGCTCCAACTCCACTGTTTGTGGCGATCCATCCGCACTGAACTTCTCTATCGATTCGCCAACCACTTTCCCCTTTTGTTTTAACTCTAGAAGTAGGTCAATGAAGTCGTTCCGTCCTGAAGGTTTGTGGTTTCGTTTCTCCACAATTTGCTTGATAATGTGCAATGTGTCCGTCTCGATTTCTCGGGCGAAGAAGTCTACGTTCTTGAATGTTTCTGGCGCTGCGCGTTTCAGCACAAAAACTAAAGCGTCACGATTTGTTACGGTGAATATCCGCTTGCCGAGTTGACGGAAGACTGACTCCTCTTCGTTTAACGAGTCGAAATCAAGACCGAAACCACAGCTGCCGATGAAATCTGTCGTGTATCTAGCCATCAGCTCTCGAATATCAATTTCCTTGTCGCATGAACTCTCTGCGACTGTCAGCATCTTCTCAGCTGTTTTGATTATTAATGGAAACATTGCTTTTAGTTTGCCGCTGCTAAACGCTGGTGTTAATCGCTGACGGAGGAGCTTCCAGACATCACCATCAGCGGTAAAGAGGTTCTGGAATAACGGTTCCCTGACATGCTTGTGTGGGTGGACCCCACGTGGATGGAAGTACCTAAAATCGGTGACCAGTACCCGTTTTATCAACTCTGGGTCTCTAAGAACGAGAGCCAAATCAGAAAGTAAATACGCACCCACATACTTTTCGTTCGGGAACGTATTATACCATTCGTCTATTTGCTCAGAGATACTCAAGTGAAGAGTCAACTGCTTGTACACATTTCCGAAGAAAAACACCGGTTTTACATGTTTCACACCCTTTTTGGACCAGTAAGTGAAGTTTCTGGTACCCAAACAGTAGCAATAGTATGCTAATACCAAAATTAGTACGAATAAGAGCATCGTGCGATAAGTACTGATTGAGAAGTTTAATGGATTGTTTTTCTATAAATTCGCGATATTATCTATTTGATAATAATATACAAGGTACTGCACGCGTTTTTGTTTGTCTTCGCGATTAATTAGCAATCAAATTTCATGCTAAAATCCCGTAAGGAAAATGGTTAATCCTGATAATCCTGATGAGGACAATGAGGCCAAATTATTAAAATCGTATATTGTCATCGGTTTTTGATAATTGAACAAAATTTTAATTTAGCTACATACATACAGGTACATAAATAAATACCGAGTGTACATACAAACTTGTATATACAGGTGATCCTTTTTTTATCGAGAGGGAAACCTTCAAAAGGTACCCGGTGCCGTGGGAGCGTCACAGGGTTTTGTGGGATTTTTACCGCATTAAAACCCCCCTGGTGGCCGTCCTCAGCGCTGCGTAGAGGACTCCGGGATCTCCAACAGAACGCAACCGGAGTCCTCTTGGTGCGTTGCCTCGTCGGGCTCCACCCAGGTGAGCTTGACGCTCACGACACCATCTGGTGTTCATGACGGCATGCGACCACACATATCGCCGTCCATCCAGGGGTTGCTGGCCGAGCGGTTCGAGCTCCCATCCTAGCCGTCCGCGACAGACAGGTGATACCGTAGCCATATTCTGGTCCCGGAAATACAGGGACAACAAAAGCGTAATAAAAACACCATCTAGCAATGGCGGATATCTTCTTATATTAAGATATTTTTTCGCCATTTTCTTTGAAAGCCGACAATCCCCTCAATCAAACCTCTTCGAGGAGTACAATCCAGGACCTATTCAGTGAAAGGGTGAGATCGGTACCGAAAATATCACTTGAAAATGTTTGCAGATTTGGTACCTTTTTTTGAGGACAAAAGGCAAACAGACAGACTGACACCTAAACCTTATCTGTATTTATATGTCTTTAATTACATTATCTGCGATTAATAATAATTTATCTTATTATTATTGAAATTGCGTCATCATACGACATTTGCATTATACGATTAGATCTTTCAATATAGCACATCTGCATGTTTTTGACAATTACTAAGTATGGAGGATCCATTGTATTAAAGATTTTGTTGCCCTTAATGGAAATAGATCACTAAAAAGTCCTTTCTTTAAGGAGAAATATAACTATTCGGACTCTAAAATAAACCAAAAATAAGTAATATAAAAAAATAGAGAATCGAAAAAAATAATCACCTATTAATAAAACTTTGAAACGCTATTAAAAGGTTACAGGTGGACTTAAGTATTTACATGATTTTGGGGTGATTGAAGACTTCATTTCTTCAGATTTTTTTTATATAATATGAGTAGCAGACGAGCATGCAATCCACCTACTGTAAATGTCAATCGCCGCCCTTATACACCTGTAATCAACCCCAGATAAGATTAGATTCCTGCTTGAGGTCGGCAACGAATGCGCTATCCCTGAGGAGTAAGCTGGAATGCTCCGTAAAAGTATGTCTCCCTTGCCACATCCTTCAAACCAAAACACAGTTCCGCTTAACACTGCTGTTATAAGGTAGAAATAGGTGTGGTGGTGGTGCCGCTGGGGTCGAACTACAGAAGGTTCTATCCAGGTTACTCTTTGGTTCTATCAAGTTTAAAATCATTCGTTATAAATAGTACTTATCGCTCTAAATAGAACACTATTGTTATTTTCGGGGACTGTCTAGCCTGTTATTTCACAAATGTCTTATCTGATATGCCCATGATCCTAATTTTATCTTACTAACCTTTACACTAAATTACGAATCTTCCATTAAATATTTACCTATAACTACAAAATCATATTAAAATTACAACTTATTTATAAAATATTTACAAATATTTCGTACAAGTATCCCAAATGTATGAAAAAATAAAACTTCAAAGTCAATTTGACGTTTAATTTTTAAAGTTATTTCGTGTCATTTTTGTGTTTGTTTTTGTTTATTTATTTCCAATTATGTTTCATTTAGTTATTGAAATGTAGTTTATAATTTTAGCGCAGTTATTTTTACGACACATTTCGCCCCCGATCGAACAACACAACGCAACTGAAAAATGAAAATGGCTAAGGAACAGTCGAATAAAGTGAAAAACTATTGCAAATTCTGTAAAAAGACAATCGTGGGTAGCTCGTTTAAGTTTAAATCACATTTATATCTACACAACGCTGTTAAACCTCGTTTCAAATGCAAATATTGCATGAAAGGATACTACAGACATGATCTTTTTATCCGTCATATAAATACGCATGAAAATATAAAAAAACCGTCTAAAAACATATTTATTTGCGACTACTGTGACCGGAGTTACGTCGACAAGCGTAACTTAATAACACACTTGAAAATCCATGACGATACTATACCTACATTAATAAAATTCACTTGTAAGGCTTGCAAACTAAACTTTTGTGAGAAACGTATTCTTTTAAACCACATACGTCGTGTGCATTTCAATCAGAAGAACACAAACGAGCCCGTACATGTGGAACGCAAAATAAACGAGAGTTGGTTAGAAGCAGTCGTCCAAACAGACATATGTGTGCAAATGACAAAAGTAAACAATAATATACTGAGAATCAAAAAGCATGGGATGATTAAACGTGAAACTGCAAAACAGAACGGCCAACATTTGGGCCAGCATTTGGACAAACATTTGAGCCAACGTATGGACCAACGTTTGGACAAAACTTTGGGAAAACATTTGGACCAACATTCGAACAAACGGGCAGACAAAAATAGTATTCTACAGACAGATAATTATACGACATATTCGAAAGCGGTTTGCGATTATTGCAACAAGGAGATGTTGAAAAAGAGTATCCAGAATCATATCCGGGAACGACATTTGAATGACCGGAGGTTTAAATGTCTGGACTGCAAGCGGAGCTTCCATCGACGCTATCAATTAGCAGATCATATTTGTAAGGGCTCGAAAGAGTTGAGTTCTAAGAGACTTCAGGGAGTCTAAGTACAATTATTATTCTTTGTAACATTGTATGAGCAAGTTTCGAAGGTCCTTTGTGGTTCGACTCCGGCGTCATCATCGCCACACCTATTTCTGTTATAACAGTGTTAAGCGCTGCTGTGTTCTGGTTTGAAGGGTGTGGTAAGAGAGACATACTTTTCTCAGGTGTTCCAGCTTAGTCCTCAGGTGTAGCAGCGCTCCTGTGGCCGACCTCAGGTAGGAATCTAATCCTATCTGGGGTTGATTGCAGACATACATCCGTGGCATTAACTTACTATCAGGCAGACTGCATGCTCGTCTGCTACTCTTATACCTATTATAAAAAGAAGCTTAAGTCTTCAGGGGTAGGTGTAGTCAATCTCTAGTAGGAATCCAATCCTATCTGGGGTTGTATAGATATCCATACAACAGTGACTTACCATCAGGACTGCATGCTTTATTGGTACTTTACACGAAATGTACAATAGATTTGATGTTTTCAAAATTATGTGTATTTTTATATACTTATTGTAATGTTATATAGTTTTAATTTTTACTCTTAAAAGATAATGTCTTCCATGTTTTGTAATTAAATTTAGATAATACCAGCTGACCGGCAAACATTGTATTGCCTTATAAATAAAAAAATGTTAAGGGTGAACAACTGTTATCACTTAGGGGTAAGAAAAATAGATAGTAGCCGATTATCAGACCTACTGAATATGCCTATAAAATTTGGTGAAAATCGGTAAAGCGGTTCGCAGGAGTATGGTAACTAACATTGTGACACTAGAATTTTATATATAAGATAATCATAATCTGCAACTTTAACGACTTTCGGAAACTCGTCAAAAGATGGCGCCACACGTTTCTGAATCACGCTATCGAAGTTTTCTCAACATGTTGTATATATACACGCTGGGAACTGAGACTGTCTGAGCACAGCCGCTGTACAGACATGATCACCTAGTGCACAGGAGATCTGTGCCAAAAACAGGTCATCCATATAACTAATGAGTTAATAACTCTTTCATCAAATACATTAATCTTATAACGGTCTTGTAAAATATTTATTGAAGTTTCTCGTTATTGCAAATGTAAGTTATTGTTTAAAATTATATCCTTGTAAACCAATTTATGTATATAATATTATAAGACTGACCAGTGCCTTACAATGTTTTTTCTGTATACTGAAGGAGTTTAAGAGCGTTTGTCCACCGTCGCGATATGACGGCGCCAGAGCGGTACATACATTTACTATAGCCGTGTGTCCACCTCACGTCTGTCATGTCCATAGATTAGTAAAGATACTTCGCCGCCTTGAAATCGAATGAAGCCACAAACGGCTTATTAGTAAGTTCTTTTTTAGAATTCTTGACAAATAAAATCATTTTTAGAGAAAATTTACGAATAAATAACTAATACTGCGTAATTTACGTAATAAATAAATAATTATTTCAAATATTTTAGGGACATTTTAGCACGGAGACGTGGCAGTTTCTACGCAACTATTTCAATTCTCAAAACTGGGTACATTTTCTTGTTAGGCGTGAGTAATCTTTACTAATCTATGGTCATGTCATATTAAAGTCGGCTCGAAATAATCTCGTTCTCGGTCCGGTGACGGTGGACAAATGCCCTTAGGGTCACTGGTGGACTGGTGCAGGGGAACAGGAACAGGGTCTATGGTCCTTTTTTTTTTTCTAGAGAGGTAACCTCCCATGGCACCGGGTACCTTCAAAAGGTACCCGGTGCCGTGGGAGCGACACGGGGTTATGTGGACTTTTACCGCACTAAAACCCCCCCGGTGGCCGTCCTTCCCGGGGTCGCTGGCCGGGCGGTTCGAGCTCCCACTCTTGCCGCCCGCAACCCCGGAAGACCCTTTTAGTCTCCTCTTACGACAGGCAGGGGATACCGTAGCCCTATTCTGGTCCCGGAACTACAGGGACAAGGGCCTGTGGTCCTGGGGGCCCTTCAGGTGCTAACCCTTGCGCCACTGGTGTAAAGGTAAGGACGTAAGGCATACTACGCACAGCTATGGATTTTTTAAGTTTTGAAAATAGAATGTTAATGTTAAGTATTTTTAATTTTAAGTACGTATCGTTGTTTTATGTATACAATGTAAAAATAAATATTTTTAAAGGTTTTTATTTTTATTAATAAACTTATTAAATTTAATAATACATTTTATTTCTATCTAATAACGGTACTGGTATTATAAAATTTTGTAGTGACATCTAGTTTGATTGGCTAAAGCTGGCACTACTAGCGCCATCTAGTAGTTAATTATAGTCTGACAAACTTCTATGCGGGTGGCAAGATAAGGCTGCCCCTAGACCTACAATAATATTGTACAATAAGATTGAAAAGCGCTCTGACTCCAAATGAGCAATTATATTGCACAATAATACGAACTGCATAATGATTTCGTGTACAGTCGGAATTTGAGAATAGTTCTCTCCATAAGGAAACACCTTGTGAAGTGGTGGTAGATGTATTAACATCCAAAAAGTGCTGTGTAAAGAACATAATTTAATTTTTAAAAATTATTTGATTTGAGTGAAAATATTGCGCAATACTGATCCCACACGATGCAATAAAAATTAAAATCGCTCAAACTTTTGTTCAATCTATGCGCAATTTTCAATATTATATAACTAATATTAATTTAGTGGCACGTCATATAAATTCATTTCACTATAATTGGCTGTTTGATTTACTTCCTTTGACGACTTTCTAATAATGAACGCGCTTGACGTTTGCCAAATCGCCATTCATCTTTGCAAACCATAGAGCTCGCCAATCGTATGTGTAATGTAAATTTCATTCATTCATATCCGAATCTCGGGAACGGTGGTTACGCGTTTTGTTATGGAATTATCTCCTGTATCTAGATCAGTGCTTGAAATTCGTACTTTAAGATGTGCCAGTGATTCGTGTGTTTATATGTGATTATTTTTATTTTTTTAATCAGTGACGGGGCATACGCTGAAACATATCGGTGAGTGATCTTCGTCATACTAATAAATCACAATCATAAAATGTACCACTGCCTCTGTCAGCCTACTAACAAAGAAAAAAATACCTTCCGGTCCAACTTGGCATAATGAGTTTAGGGCATTGACTCCGTTTTAATGGCTGTTTCAAAATTGGAATTAAAAAAGTTAAAAAACGCGCGATTACTGGTTCGCTTGGTTCGTTTTGATATAATCTGTTGTGTGAAAATTATAATATATAATTTAAAATGTTATAAAAAATCGTATATAGTCCACCTGATTATGAGATCATTGTTATCTTTTTATTGTTATTTGTTTGGATATCTGCAGGAAACCAGATGAGTTCAAAGTTCTATTAGGGGGGCAGCTACAGTATACAATGACTGACTTTGTATAGGTTTCATATATTATATTCCCTTACTACTACTAATGTTCTAATGGCTAATATTCATAGTATTTTTTCTATTTTTTATATTGTACTGAACATTATAACTTATTAAATAATTTGTCAAGTGATAAAAGTTTAACTTGGTTCAATAAAATATGTATTATTATTTACAATATGTATATATTTATCAAGAGCTACCATACAAATAAATGTTCCATAAAAGAGACAAATGCACTGTTCTGCTTTGTTTTTGTCTTTTTATATAAGTAATTACTTAAAAATACTTTAATTTGACTCTTAATATTAATGATTACTTAAAAACAATAACAATTTAATCATGGTTACTTTGAGTAACTTTGAGAGATGATAGTATGAGTATAGTTTAACTAAGGAGCATAGATTAGTAAAGATTACTCACTCCTAACTAGAAAATTTACCCAGTTTTGAGAATTGAAATAGTTGCGTAAAAAAGTTTTGCCACGTCTCCATGCTAAAATGTCCCTAAAATATTTGAAATAATTATTTATTTATTATGTAAATTCATGTAAATTACGCAGTATTAGTTATTTATTCGTAAATTTTCTCTAAAAATGTTTTTATTTGTCAAGAATTCAAAAAAAGAACTTACTTGATACTAGATAATAAGCCATTTGTGGCTTCATTCAATTTCAAGGCGGCAAAGTATCTTTACTAATCTATGCTAAGAAGGAACCCAGGGGGTGTGGAAACCTGGCATCTTAGTCCTTACATGGCAGCATCTATTATTGGCTTGAGCATAGATTATTAAAGATTACTTACACCTAACAAGAAAATATAACTAGTTTTGACAATTGAAATTGTCACTGTCATCTATTTTTGTGTTTGAAAAATATCTAAAAAATGTAGTTTTTAGATCATTTACGAATGAAACGATATTTCTCCAGACTTTGTCATGGATTTCGTGTTTTGCACTACTTAACTGCACATGTCGGCATTGTTCCGCGTAAATTACACCATGACAACCATTAAATGGCTGACAGAATTGTGAGCCGTTTAATGGCTGTCATGGTGTATCCTTTAATTACAAGGCGGTGAGATGTCTATACTTATATATGGGCTTGAGGTAGAATATGCTCTATATGGAGTTGTACAGACGTCCATATGAACGTGACATCATCAAGTGGACTGCATTCTTTTATGGTGCTTCATTCTTAAAAAAAAGTTATATCACATACTGCTGTATATTTAATTGAAGTATAATGATGATCATTATTAAATAGCATTATCATTATTTAATGACAGTTATTACTTAATTAGTAGAAACTATTCAATAATTCCTTTATTGATTGCATGACTGAGAATTTTGTTACAGGAAGCTTAAATTATTACTAAGGAAGGGAAGATAATTTATATTTCTATCTTGCAGCGTTTTTGAAACTTTTGTATTCGAAAGAATTAAGCTGCCAAATATCCTACCATGTTTTAAACTCTACTTTATTAAAAGTAAATCAATACTATGTTTATTTATTTTCTGGATAAGGTATTGTTTAAATAAATAACTCATAAGTACCTAGAAATATTATTGAGTTAATCTATACTAATATTATAAAGAGGAAAACTTTGTTTGATTGTAATGAATAGGCTCAAAAACGACTGGACCAATTTTAAAAATTCTTTCACCATTCGAAAGCTACATTATCCACGAGTAAGGCTATATTTTATATGAAATATATTTGATAAATAGATTTTGAGGCAGTACAAAGTTTGCCGGGTCAGCTAGTTTCTAATAAAACTTTTATAATTTGCGTTTTTATTGATGCGCCGTGACCCCCCGTGTTCCCTTGAGGCTGTGGGACCCCCAAGGGGATCACGAAAATAATGCTGTATTGTAACCAAAACTTTTGCATTTTTTCATCAATAATACTTTGGTTTAGGAAATTCACTTTGCCCCTCTTTGTAAGAATGACCTTTCTAATAGGTTTGTCTTCGTCCCTGTAGTTCTGGGACCAGAATAGGGCTAAGGTATCCCCGACTAAAAGGGGCTTCCGGGGTTGCGGGTGGAAGAGTGGAAGCTCAAACTGCCCGGCCAGTGACCCCGGGAAGGACGGCGGTATGTGTGGTCGCATACCGTCGTGTACAACAGACGGTGTGGCGAGCGGCATGCTCACCTGGGCCTAGCCCGACGGGGCAACGCGTTAAGAGGACTCCGGTTGCGTTCCTCTGGAGATCCCGGAGTCCTTTACGCAGCGCCGAGGACGGCCACCGGGGGTTTTAGTGCTGTAAGAACCGCACATAACTCTGTGCCGCTCCCACGGCACTGGGTACCTTTCAAAGCTCTCCCCGTCGAAAAAAAAAGGTCTGTCTTCTTATAAGGATTAAAGATTATATAGTCCGCATAAAACTGTAAGTCCGCTCTGAATATGAATATGAATGGCCTCGCCATAGCAAATTGTACAACTACACCTGCTCGCAACAACTTCAGAGCGAACTCGCAATTTGGCGCGGACTATACTAGGAAAAAATGTATAAAAGGTTTTCCGCCCCCTCAAAATGGCCGCCGCTTCCGCCCCCGTAATTAATGCATAGAATATTCAATACACAGGTATAAAAAATATTTCTTATGAATCTGTATTTTTTGCATCGTAAATTATTTTGTGACTTTCAAAATCGACCAGGTGCGACTTCACCTTACCCTACCTACCTTTAACTTTTTTATTTTTAGTATTTGTTGTTATAGCGGTCACAGTAACACATTATAAAAAATTCAAGTACTTATTTATTACGAATCAAAAGATAGAGCCCTGTGACAGACAAACAGACGCGGGAAATCAAACACGTGTGCAGTCAACCTGATGATAAGTGGCTACTGCTGCCCATTTACGTCTGTAATCAACCCCAGATAAAATGAACCCTACTGAAGAAGCCCACAGATGCGCCCCTGAGTATTAAGTGGGAACTCCTCGGAGAAGTTTGTTTCTCTTCTAAACACTGCTGTTATAATAGAAATACGTGTGACGGTGGTTATCCCCTGCCTGTCGGAGGCGACGGACGTAGGAGGCGACTAAAAGGGGGCTTCCGGGGTTACGGGCGGTATAAGTGGGAGCTCAAACCGTCCAGCAAGGGACCCCGGGTAGTTGGGTAGGCGGTAGGTGTTGTCGCATACCGTCGTAAACACCAGACGGTGTGAAGAGCGCTGTGCTAACCTGAGCGGAGTCTGATGGGGCAACACGTTCAAAGGACTCCGGTTGCGTTCCGTTAAAGATCCCGGAGTCCTCTTCGCAGGGCTGAGGATAGCCAACGGAAGATTTTTAGTGCGGTAAAAATCCCACATAATCCCGTGTCGCTTCCACGACGCTAGGTACCTTTTAAAGTTTTATTTTCCCCCTCGTCAACAAAAAAATTGTGTGGTAGTGCCGCTGGAGACGAACCACAGAAGGTTCTACCACCTTCAATCTATACGTAATAGAAGTCCGACACAATTACAGCTGTTCACGATTGATTTTATCTAGTACACGGCCATATTGTCTCGGTAAAAACCTTGACACGAAGTTGATAACCGGTTTTATAATTATTACAAGAAAATGATACAGTTCACTTGTTAGCTACTTAAGTTTAGTCCATGTAAAACTGCTAGTCCGCTCTGAATATAGAAATGAATCGCGTCGCCACAGCAAATTGTATGACTACACCTGCTCGCAACAACTTCAGAGCGGACTAGCGGTTTGGCGCGGACTATATTAACCGAACTAAAAAGCAAGAAATTGTGCTTAGAAATAGTAAACCTAATCAAATGTGATTATAAATAAACATTTATACGAAGTAAAGAAATAGCCAATGTCAAGTTTTTTCGTTGACCATTTCTCTGTTTTTTATTTATAATCTGAAATGCATACTTATCGGCAAAAAACAGGGGTCATAACATTGTTTTCAACCCGTTATAGTCCTACTGCTGGTCTCGGGTATACTATCAGAAGTCCACCGCACTGGCCAAGTGCGGATAGGAAGACTTCACACACCTTTGAGAACTTTTTTTAAAGAACTATAGCTTTCCTCACGATGTTTTCCTTCACCGTTTAAGCAAGTTATAATAAAATTCTAATACGCACATAACTGAAAAATCAGTGGACCGTACCTCCGAGAAGTTCAGATCCTCTGTTTGAAGGCCAAATTACTATTTAATATATAAAATAGTCGTGTCAAATTCTTAAAATGGAATGCCTATTAGTAGAAAAATAATATTGATGACCGATTGAACGGTATGACGTATAGCGTAACGAAATTTGTAACGATGGCCAATATTTATAACGTTTTATTCAACCAATCAATAGCTGTGTATAGTCCGCGTAAAACTGCTAGTCCGCTCTGAATATAGAAATGAATCGCGTCGCCATAGCAAATTGTATGACTACACCTGCTCGCAACAACTTCAGAGCGGACTAGCAGTTTAATTTGGTGCGAACTATAATATACTCGATGCCGCGCCGTGAGAGGGCGTGATAGCTTAGTGGTTGAAACTCTGTTCTCAATCGAGGGGCCCAAGGTTTGAATCAGGCATCTAATTGTGAATTTTCTTTGCGTATTAGAAATTAGTTATCACTTTTTAATTTTTATAATATGGAATCTAATTCTGAAATAAATGATTATTATTATTATTACTTGTTTTAACGGGGTAACATTAAAACCCGACTAGGGAATGATAAGCGAATATAATGGCTTTACGGGGCCCCTGTTATATGGGGGCCCAGGGCATGGACCCTCTGTACCCTTAAGGTAATATATAGTTTATAAACTAAAAACCACGCTAAAATCGCACAAGGAAAAACATTAATCCTGATACCTGACGATCCAGATGAGGAGAATGGGATAAAATTATTAAAACCGTGTATTGTCATCGGTCCTTGAAACTTGTTCAAAATTTTAAATTAATCGGATCGTTCAAATTGGGTAAAAATGTAGTTCAAAGATTCCGTTACATACATACATACAGGTAAAGCTAATAAAGCGTGGTAAAAATGAAAAAGCCTAGAAGGCCTACCACCGTCTTTTAAAAACCATCATAGTTCAGGAAAGTTTTATTTCCTCCTTAAAACAGTAAAATATTCCGTCATACACAGTTGAATAAACTTAAACCCTTATTAATTTTTCGCTTATCCATTCTATAAAACCAACTGAAATTGTCATATTTTGCTTGAAAAGTTTTGCTGCAAAAAAGTAAAACTATGATTAAAATAATATTGTTTTAAGAGATGGTAGTAACTCCCCAGGACACTCGGCCACACCAGTATGGTCGCCGCTTAGATCTATAAGAGTATTCTGTTTTAATTTTTGTCTGTTTAAATTATTGAAACCACAGATTTAAACAAAGGGAAATGTGTTTATTTCTTGGAAACCTTGCTTTATTTGGACCATAGCCAAAAGCTATGATGATTTGGCATGTTCTGTAAGTATTATTTGTTTTTGACTAATTTTGTTAGTCGAAAACCAAAAATATACTAAGCGCGCGAAAACCATGGCTTCGTATCATAATTGTGAAAAAAACTGCAAAATATGCAATATTCATCCTAATGGTTTGAGTTTTTTATCTGTTTTTTGTACCAAAAATGTCATTTTCTATAAAACTTTCAATATCTAATGGTCAAATTTGTGGTGTCGATATTTTATCTGTATTCAAATCAAATCAAATCAAACATCTTTCTTTGCCAAATAAGGCCATAGATTAGTAAAGATTACTCACTTCTAACAAGAAAATGTACCAAGTTTTGAGAATTGAAATAGTTGCGTAAAAAAGTTTTGCCGCGTCTCCGTGCTAAGATGTCCCTAAATTATTTGAAATAATTATTTATTTATTATGAAAATTAGGCAGTATTAGTTATTTATTCGTAAATTTTGTCTAAAAATGTTTTTATTTGTCAAGAATTAAAAAAAAAAAAAAACTTACTATAATAAGCTGTTTTTGGCTTCATTCAATTTCAAGGCGGCAAAGTATCTTTACTAATCTATGAATAAGGCACACAACTGTGGTGAAGTCTGTCCTAAGATACAAGAATTCTTTTATTTTACCATGTCGGCATGCAAATATGGTTAATTTCATGTTTACATACTGTGTTTTAATCGCATAACACTATAAAGTGACATTGACGTAATTACACAATAATATCACATGTTAGTAAAAAATCAAAATAATAAAATAAAATAATAATAATAATGAAATAGTTACAATTTTTAATTTATCTTGTCCGTTTACAATTAAATTTAGATTATTATCAATTTATTTCTAAATATTCATTTATAGAGTAGAAGAAGCATTTTGTTTGAAGCCACATTCTTAGTTCCTTTTATTGTAAAAAAAAAACAATTTTGTTAAATGCCCCAAAATAAGTATAATATTAACTAGATTTTTTTTTATAAAAACAGAAAGGCCCGACTGTATATAGCCTATGTGACTCACAATTTAGAAGAATCCAACGACACCTCATATGTTAATCCGTCAAGCCGTTTGTGCTGCAGCGTGACAAAGAATGAGACATACATACATACGCTCGAATAACATTACCCTCCGCACTATGGTAAAAAGAAAGTTTAAGCAGTTGACAAAATAACAATTGAGTAGAAACCTTCGTGGTTTGTCTCCAGTGGCAAAACCGTCTTGCCCTGATATAACAAAAATTTAGCGCCATTGTGTTTTAGTTTGAAGTGTAGTAAGGAAGACACTTAAACGAGGCGTCCTACCTTAGTCCTTAGGGGTAGCATAATGTGACTAACCTCAGGTAGGAGTCTAATCCTATCTGGGGTTTATTATACGTGTTCATGCGCAGCAGTTGCCACTTATAGTCTGCGTAAAACTGCCAGTCCGCTCTGAATATAGAAATGAATCGCGTCGCCATAGCAAATTGTATGACGACACCTACTTGCAACTTCAGAGCGGACTAGCAGTTTGGCGCGGGCTATACCATGATGTGGATTCTCCGTTTATTTGTTACTTCTATATAATCTTAGAAATATATAAAATTCTCGTATCACAATGTTAGTTACCGTACTCCTCCGAAACGGCTTTACCGATTTTCACCAAATTTTATATGCATATTTAATAAGGGTTGTTCATCCTTAACATTTTTTTATTTATTTGGCAACACAACGTTTGCCGGGTCAGCTAGTTAGTAAATTTAGAAGTAAAAAATCGGTCAAATGCGGTTATTCGAGATTATTGCCAAAACCACTGACATAAATATTTTATATCCATATGTTAGGTCGTTGCCTAGCTGGGTTTAAACCAGCATATCATTTTAATTTAGATCAATGATGTTGCGAATATTTGCAATCGTAGGCGCGAATACGAATTAATAAGAATACGCTAATATAAAATTAACAAAGTAAGATAAAAAATATGTGGAAAATATTCTAATAAAGCTTTAATAATGTCAATAAACTATATTTATTTAGGTTTTTTATCAAATGACCATCTTCTAAATATATATAACTCAAAGGTGAGTGACTGACATAGTGATCTATCAACGCACAGCCCAAACCACTGGACGGATCGGGCTGAAATTTGGCATGCAGGTAGATGTTATGACGTAGGCATCCGCTAAGAAAGGATTTTGATCAATTCTACCCCCAAGGGGATAAAATAGGGGATGAAAATATTACTTCGTGACGCGAGCGAAGCTGCGGGCAAAAGCTCGTGTTAACCAAAACACCAACCTGGGGGATGACGTAATTACTTAGGATAAATGTAAAAAAAAATATAATAAAAAAATAAAAATAAAATAAATGTAAAGCCCGACGAGGCAACGCGCTAGGAGGATTCCGATTACGTTCCTTTGGAGATCCCGGAATCCTCTACGCAGCGCTGAGGACGGCCACCGGAGGGGTTTTAGTGCGGTAAAAATCCCACAATACCCGGAGTCGCTCCCACGTCGTCGGGTACCTTTTGAAGGTTTCTCCCTCGTGAAAAAAAAAGAAAAAAAGGCAGGAATAGGTGTGGCGGCGATGACCTTCATTTGCGAAGATTTTCGCGCAACTCAAAGAAGCAAAAATGCAATAATAATCGTTTTAACCTAATTTACTGTTAAAATAAAAGATTATAGAACAACATAAGGCAGTGATAGCCTAATGGTTAAGAAACTCTGCCTCTCGATCGGGGTCTCCGAGGTTCAAATCCCAGGCACGCACTTCTGATTTTTCAAAGTTACTCGTATGTTGCGTATTAAAAATTAATTATCACTTGCTAAACGGTGAAGGAAAACATCGTTAGGAAACCTGCATACCTGAGAGATTTACAAAAAAAAATCTCAAAGGTATGTGAAGTCTACCAATACGCTCTTGTCCAGCGTGGTGGACTATGGCCTAATCCTTCTCATTATGAGAGGAGACCCGTGCCCAGCAGTGGGACGTTAATAGGTTGATGATGATAGAAGAGGTTTTCATGTGTCTAAGACGCAACAATGCTCAGTAAAGCTTGATGAGAATGATTGATGATTTCCAATTCTTGATACGTAGGTCATTTGAATAAAATACATACGGAATAAACAAAGTAATTGTGACGGTTACATAATATTGTACTGTTTACGGAAATATTTAAAGTAATTAAACCATAAGATGAGATATAAAGAACGTAAACAAATAAATAATTAACTAAAAAAATTCAAGGTACGAAGCTACCAATACGCACTTGTCCAGCGCGGTGGACTATAGCCTAATCCTTCTCATTCTGAGAGGATACCCGTGTCCAGTACCCTTATTACTTAGGGGTATGAAAAATTGATAGACGATTCTCAGACCTACTGAATATGCATATAAAATTTAGTGAACATCGGTAAAGCCGTTTCGGAGGAGTACGGTGACTAACATTGTGACACGAGAATTTTATATATATCATATGAGGTCATGTTTACGGAAACATTAAACATAACATTTGACCACAAAATAACATATGTGTCAGTAACAAAACATTAAAACCACAAGTAATCTATTTAAACTTTGAATTATGTGGTAAACATTAGAACCGCATAAATCTGTTTAAATTGTGAATTAGAATCGAGGAAAATATATTAATTAATAAATTTGGTGATAAAATTAAAATAAGTATTAAAGATTAAAACTAAAAACCATGCTATAATCGCATAAGGAAAATCGTTAATCCTTGCAATCCTGATGAGGACAATGGGGATACATTATTAAAATCGTGTATTGTTATCGGGTCTTGATGATTGTTCAAAATTAAGAATTAATCGGACCGTTGAAAGTGGGTAAAAATTTCTAAAAATCGAGTTCAAAGATTCCATTACACACCCCGTTAGATACAGGTGAAGCTAATAAAATAAATAAATCATCATGCGTATCAAAGTGCGTATTGGTAGACTTCACACACCTTTGAGATTTTTTTTATAAATCTCTCAGGTGTGCAGGTTTCCTCACGATGTTTTCCTTCACCGTTTAACAAGTGATAATTAATTTCTAATACGCACATAACTTTGAAAAATCAGAGGTGCGTGCCTGGGATTTAAACCTCGGACCCCTCGATCGGGAGGCCGAGTTTCTTAACCATTAGGCTATCACTGAGCGTTACAATAAAATAAATGGATGGTAAAAATTTTAAAAGGTGTAATAATAAGCTTTTTAACGTATTTTGGAAATGATTTTGGAATATAAATTGATTTATGATACCTATAAATTTTCGGTAAGATTGTAAAATATAATAGGAGTAGCAAACGAGTAGTCCACAGATATCTAAATGATGAATTTATCTGACCGAGGCCCGAACCCAATACCCTCATAACACAAATATGGTTGGTCAATATATTTCGTTAGATAACGATGTAAACAGCGTGTCTAATATGAGCGCCGACTTCAGAAATATGTACTAAATCAACATTTATTTCAATTATTTTTTACTTTGTAGTGACATAGAAGTCGGTTGTATTTTTTTTGTTAAAAATTTTTTTCACCCTTTTTAGTGATGACATACTAACATTTATATTAATACGATAAAAAATTGTATAAACGTGATCATGAATGAAGGCAAGGTCTGAGTTTACATTGATTGCAACCGCCCGCTTACGACGAGCTTAGTTTTATATTGTCTTATATGTTCCAACCTAACCTAACTAAAATAGTCAATTTTGAACTGGCTTTGCAATTTCATTAGAACCTACACCAAATATCTTCAAACACAACCTAATTATTCCCATCGGTTGAGGAGTTACATATTTTGTCTCCGAGCCACATTATCAGACCCTTAAATAGTCAATGATGAACTGGCTTTGAAATTTCATTAGAACCTACACCAAATATCTTCGAACAAAACTCAATTATACCCATCGGTTGAGGAGTTACATATTATGTCTCCAGAACTCACTCTGATCCTCATCATATTTAAATGGGACCAACTTGTAGCAATTGTACACACACGAAATTAAAGGCATTAAAATAGGTTCATAAACGGCGAAGTTATGGCTGTTATATTTACATGGGTGGAGGAGTTCCCCTCATTTTCTCCATCGATGGATCTTGACCATATTTAAATGGGACCAACTTTCAGCTTGTCTCTATACAATAAAAAAAGAATTATTGAAATTGGACCACTAACGGCGGAGTAATTCGTGTACATACATAAAAAAAAAATCCGGCCGAATCGATAACCACCTCCTTTTTGAAGTCGGTTAAAAATAGGTTCCTTACAGAGCAGTTTTTGAATGTCAATACAACTACCACCACTTCACAAGGGGTTTCGTTATGGAGAAGAAGCGGCGAAGGAAACTCCATAACACACATCTTTTAAAAAAATATTTTTTACAATGTTAAACTTAACCTAATGGTACGTGTGGAGCTGGAACTACTTCAGAGCACTCGTCTGTGAGATTCAAAATCTGGTCGGGTATTTTATTGTAGTAGCGAATACAGTTGCCCATGAAAGATCGAGCCACCTTACATAATCTATGTTTAGGAATTGTTAATTTATTTCTATTTCTAGTATTAAAGTTAAGGTGGTTACTTTTTTTTTAAATATCAGTGTGTTTTCTTATATACATAATATTTTCATATATGAATAGGGACACAGTTCTCTCAGGGACTCATGATCAATATTAGTGATATCATATGGTATCATTAGCAGAATGATATACAAAACTTTGTAACATCCGAACGTACTTTTATATGAATAAATCATTTTTATTCTATTGAAGAAATATTCAGTTACGTTTTGGCGCTTTGCCAAATAGTTGTAATTCATTTTTCATAGCACAAAAGATGTGTGTTTATTATTTATGTTATTTTGCTTTCGTTAACATTTTTATTATCTTTAGCTGAATAGACTTATCCTTGAAGCGTTACCTTGTCAAGTTGGGGTGAAAGAAAATCTGTATATGTTTTGAAGGTACGAGTAGTAAAAGTAAAACCCTTTGTGGTTCGACTCCGTCGGCACCACCGCCACATCTATTTCTGTTATAACAGCAGTGTAGCGCTGCTGTGTTCTGGTTTGAAGTGTGGTGAGGGAGACTGACTTTTCCGAGGCGTTCCAGCTTAGTCCTCAGGAGTAGCGGCGTATCTGTGGCCGTCGTCAAGTAGGAATATCTAGTCCTATCAGGTGTTGATTACAGATGTCCGTACTGCAGTGGCCACTTACCATCAGGTGGACTGCATGCTCGTCTGCTACTCCTATATTATAAAAAAACATAGGTGTGGCATTGGTAACCCCGGTCGATAGTAGCTTTGAAGATGTCGTAATTTTTGGTATATTTCTCAATTGTGCCATCTGTATATTATTTGCTGGAATGATTCTGTGAGGAAAGATGTTGTTGAGTGGTATACCACTCGAGATAAGATAAATTTTGACCTGAATACGTTTTTCCTCAATCACAGCTTAGCACTGTGAAGTACGGTCGGCAAGTTACGAATCATAATATGACATACATAAAACGGAAAATTTGTACCTGCATTGGAATGACAGTGGTGCCATCTGTAGAAAATTGGTCTTACCAACTCCCAAACCCTCGTGGGCTCTTGGACAACAACTTTGCTAAAGATCATCACTTGATCAAATGCATAGTTTCCGATTCTATAACTACTTACGAATTAAAAAATAATAAAAAAAACCTTTTCCCACAGACTAACTTGTGAATCTAAACCATTCTCAAGTCCCCTTGAACACACACAACAAATTTCATCAAAATCAGTCCAGTCGTTTAGGAGGAGTTCAGTGACATACACACGCACATAAGAAATATATATATAAAGATACATATTTTTTTTATAATATACCCGCTCTATATGGAGTTGTCATCTATATAAATACATATTTTTTTATAATATAGGAGTAGCAGACGAGCATTCAGTCCACCTGATTGGAACTGGCTACTGCCGTATGGACATCTGTAATCAACCCCAGATAGGATTAGATTTTCTTACCTGAGGTCGGCCACAGATGCGCCGCTATCCCTGAGGACTAAGTTGGACAGTCTCGGATAAGTATGTCTTCCTTGTCACACCCTTCAAAGCGGAACACAGCAGCGCTTAACACTGTTGTTATAACAGAAATAGGTGTGGAAGTTGTGCTGGCGGTCAAACCACGGAGGGTTCTCTACCCAAAGGGTAAAAACGGAACCCTATTACGACACCTCCGCTGTCTGTCCGTCGGTCTCAGAGCACTATCTCCTGAACCGTAATAGTAGTAATATGGACACTTGACATTTTTATAGTGTGTATCAGTGGCCGCTATAATAACAGATAAGTAGGTACTAAAAATAAAAAAGTTGTCAATAATTGGAGGTCGCCATACAAGAAATCGCTGTTTTTTGACGTTTGTAGCCTTATCTAAATCATAATCATCAACCCATTGCTGTCCCACTGCTGGGCACGGGTCTCCTATCAGAATTAGAAGGATTAGGCCATAGTCCACCGCGCTGGCCAAGTGCGTATTGGTAGACTTCACATACCTTTGAGATTTTTTTTATAAATCTCTCAGGTATGCAGATTTTCTCACGATGTTTTCCTTTACCGTTTTAGCAAGTGATAATTAATTTCTAATACGCACATAATTTTGAAAAATCGCCTGGGATATGAACCTCTGACCCCACGATCGAGAGGCTGAGTTTTTAACCACTTGGCTATCACTGCCCTTAATCATTATCTAAATATTAAACTGCAATAGATGGACACACACAAAGACAACTACACAAACACCCAGACCCAGAACAGCTATCTAAATTCATCATTCAGATATCTGTCTGGCCGGGGATCAAACCCGGGACCCTTTACGCGTCACACCGGTATAGTGACCGCCATATGCGATGTGTCATATCGCGGTGTAAGAGTCAGATGAACGTATCTATATTGTCAATTTTACAGGAGAGCAAAAATTGTGTGTGAAAATTCGCCACTTCAAACTTTACCAGATCATTAATAGAGATTTTTTTATAATATAGGAGTAGCAGACGAGCATGCAGTCCTCCTGATGGTAAGTGGCTACTGCCGTATGGACATCTGTAATCAACCCCAGATAGGATTAGATATTCCTACTTGAGGTCGGCCACAGATGCGCCGCTACCCCTGAGGACTAAGCTGGAACGCCTCGGAAAAGTATGTCTCCCTTACTACACCCTTCAAACCAGAACACAGCAGCGCTTAACACTGTTGTTATTAGATAATATACAATAGTTGAAATAAAAACATATTGTCCTACTGTTAGTTTTGAAATATATAAAAATGTTTATAAAAGCTTACAAAGACACAATATGTATATTTTTTATTTACTCGGTACTATTTATTTATTAAATATTGAATATAGCGTTACGTCGTTTTGCCATTTCATAAAGGACTACATTGTGGACCGTTTTGTGGAAAAAACACGATTTTTGATTATTTGTAGATACGTTCATCTGACTCTTACACCGCGATATATGATAAATGATAATGTATTTTGAAGGTGGTAGAACCCTTTGTGGTTCGACTCCGGCGGCACCACCGCCACACCTATTTCTACCTAATAACAGCAGTGTTAGGCGCTGCTGTGTTCCGGTTTGAAGGTTGTGGTAAGGGAGATAGACTTTTCCGAGGCGTTCCAGCTTAGTCCTCAGGGGAAGCGGCGCATCTGTGGCCGACCTCAGGTAGGAATATCTAATCCTATCTGGGGTTGATTACAGATGTCCATGGGCGGCAGTAGCCACTTACCATCAGGTGGACTGCATGCTCGTCTGCTACTCTCATATTATAAAAAAAAATATATATTTATCATTATCATGCGTACTCTATACAGTTTCATTCTAAGGTCACTTGACCTACGCCTACTTGCTTAAAAGGACCAATTGTATGTGGCTAGAAGTCATGCGCACGCGCATATGAGTAATGTACTGACCGATTTAGGGCTACCAAACGTATTTTTTTTTTATAATATAAGAGTAGCAGACGAGCATGCAGTCCACCTGATGGTAAGTGGCTACTGCCGTATGGACATCTGTAATCAACCCCAGATAGGATATTCCTACCTGTGGTCGGCCACAGATGCGCCGCTACCCCTGAGGACTACGCTGGAACGCCTCGGAAATCTGTCTCCCTTACCACACCCTTCAAACCGGAACACAGCAGCGCCTAACGCTGCTGTTATTAGGTAGAAATAGGTGTGGCGGTGGTGCCGCCGGAGTCGAACCACAAAGGGTTCTACCACCTTCAAACCAACTACTTGCGTTAAAAGAAACAATTGTATGTGACTAGAAGTCAAGCGCACGCGCATGTGAGTAATGTAGTGACCGATTTCGGGTTACCAAGCGTAAATGGGGTTATCGTAACAAATGTGTATTGTTATTCGACGTAGTCATTCCGGTGGCACCGCGGTCACATCTATTTTCGTAATAAAACTTTTTATTTTAATAAAATAAAAACTTAAACTTAATTATAATTGTAAAATTTTTCAGCTTATAAACTTGAATAAACCACACATAATTAAAAAGAAAAATATTTTGTTTACGAAAAAATATATTAACAAAATAAAACTTTTTATTTTAATAAAATGAGAACTTAAAAAATGAAACAAAAATAAAAAAATATATTTTTTTAATAAAATAAAAACTTAAAAAAGTAAAACTTTTTGTTTAATAAAATAAAAAAATAAAAAGTTATTTAAAATATTTTTATACGCTTTAAGAAGCGTTTGGCATTTTGATCGTGTCATAATTTTTTAAAAAAATTTAATTGGGACCGATTTTTATTATAGTCCGCGTCAAACTGCTAATCCGCTCTGAAGTTGTTGCGAGCAGGTGTAGTCATACAATTTGCTATGGCGACGCGATTCATTTCTATATTTAGAGTGGACTAGCAGTTCTACGCGGACTATGCGAACCCAATAATTCACGTTATAAAAATCATTGACAATTGAATGAATAGCATTGAATTGAAATGACATTCATTAAATTTAATTAGTAATTAATGTTGTTGCATTGTTCTAGTTTTTCAATGACGTGACAGTTATCATTAGCCTTGAATTTCAATGAAAGTTTTACTTTGTAATGTCGACGAGGCCTTTCTTTTTTATATGTGTGATAAGTGGTTCGACTCCGGCGGCACCACCGCCACACCTATTTCTGTTATAACAGCAGTGTAGCGATGCTGTGTTCCGTTTTGAAGGGTGTGGTAAGGGAGACATACTTTTCCGAGGCGTTCCAGCTTAGTCCTCAGGGGTAGCGGCGCATCTGTGGCCGACTTCAGGTAGGAATACTTAATCCTATCTGGGGTTGGTTATAGATGTCCATGGGCGGCAGTAGCCACTTACCATCAGGCTGACTGCATGCTCGTCTGCTACTCCTATATTATAAAAAAGTAAGATTAGATGAGATTTGACTTGACGCCCTTCCCCTTAACGCCTTATTTAATTAATTGACGGCCCCAAAGTATGTTGACGGCCCTAACAAGAGTTAATTGTCCTATAGTTAGTATAGGATGTGACGTTGTGTCATGTATGATACGGTATAAAATAAATGATGTGTGTCTTTCACACAATGAGTAATTATAATGAATCCCGTGATCATACAAATATTGCGTAATAATTTGTATTGTAAACAAGTTTATCTTTTAAAAATAATCTTTTTTAAAATAAGCTGTTTTGTAGTGTAGTACGTCATTTAGTTTTTGGGTTTTGTGAAAACACCTTTTATTTGGTATTTATTAAGTTATTATTTTGAAGGTGGTAGAACCGTTTGTGGTTCGACTCCGGCGGCAGCACCGTCACACCTATTTCTGCCTAATAACAGCAGTGATGGTACGTCACCGTCGTATGGACATCTGTAATCAACCCCAGATTGAAGACATGTAAATTATGGAAGCACCTGACACATTATATATTTCAAGCAGTTTTTTTTTGGTTATGTTATCATCGTTATTACTAAGCTTGGATCTCAACGATATCGCATTTTTATAAGTCACTCATTTGATTACTACAGTTCAAACACAGATGCAGTGGGGATGATATCATGGCGGCGCTCGAGTTAACCGAGAGCGGCATTCTGGTCGGAGACCTCAGTTTAATAACGGGGATATAGTTATAATACCTCTAATCATTAGTGTGTACTTACGTGTAATTGTAATATCGTTAATCCGTACCGTATATGTAACTATATTTTTACATGACTACCTTCAAGAAGACGTTGACCATAATTATGATGTTATTTCTGTAGTATAAAACCTTTGGTGAAGTGAGCAGCGCTTAACACTGCTGTTATTAGGCAGAAATAGGTGTGGCGGTGGTGCCGCCGGAGTCGAAACACAGAGTTCTAACAAAAAGTTGTGTCTTACCACACCCTTCAAACCAGGGGACCTACCACCATTTTTAAATAACCATCATAGTTCAGGAAAGTTTTATTTCCTCCTTAAAACAGTAAAATATTCCGTCATACACAGTTGAACAAACTTAAACCCTTATCCATTGTATAAAACCAACTGAAATTGTCATATTTTGCTTAAAAAGTTAAATTTCCTGCAAAAAAAGTAAAAGTATGATTAAAATATTATTGTTTTAAGAGATGATAGTAACCCAGTACACGTTTTAATATTAGGCTATCACTCCTTATCAACAATAAACGAATTATACTCAAATTATATTGATAACAATTGCGGAAAACGGTCACCGACCTTGGGAGTGTAATAAAAGATAACACCATCGTATACAATTGTAGATAATATCTTTATTGCGTTGATTTTCGCGATGTTATTGTGAATTTTTAGTGTATAACGAATGTAATTATAATAATTATTTGCATAGAACGTGGAATTTTTAGTTTCAAGGTGGTCGAACCCTTTGCGCTTCGACTCCGGCGGCACCACCGCCACACCTATTTCTACCTAATAACAGCAGTGTTAGGCGCTGCTGTGTTCCGTTTTGAAGGGTGTGGTAAGGGAGATATACTTTTCCGAGGCGTTCCAGCTCAGTCCTCACGGGTAGCGGCGCATCTGTGGCAAACCTCAGGTAGGAATATCTAATCCTATCTGTGGTTGATTACAGATGTCCATGGGCGGTAGTTGCCACGTACCATCGGGTGGACTGCATGCTTGTGAGCTTCTCCTATATTATAAAAAAAAATCTATTTGTTATAGCGGCCACCGTTATGCATACTCGGTGAAAAAATCAAGTGGCTACCTATTACGGTTACAGATAGAGACAGACAGTGGAGGCTTAGTAATAGGGTTGATAACCCGTCGAAATTGTGATATTACCACGCTTTTATTAGCTTGACCTGTATGTATGTATGTAACTGAATCTTACCTTACTTGAACTCGATTTTTACCCACTTTGACAAACGATAATGTATAGATTAATAATGACATATGGAATTTAATAATATTGTTATGTTTATGTGTTGAAACTAGCTGACCCGGCAAACTTTGTACCGCCTCAAAATCTATTTATCAAATATATTTCATGTAAAATATAGCCTATGTTACTCGTGGATAATGTAGCTTTCGAATAGTGAAAGAATTTTTAAAATCGGTCCAGTAGTTTTTGAGCCTATTCATTACAATCAAACAAACAAACAAAGTTTTCCTCTTTATAATATTAGTATAGATTACAAATTGATTGTTTAAAATTTAATTAGAATAAGATTTGACTCTCATAATTTTAAGAAGACGATTATAAGTTCGAATATAATGTACATGATTAAGTAATTTAATTTATTAATAATGCTATGTTTGTATAATTTTATTTAATGACAATTGGTTAAACTTTATAATTAGTATAGGGCATAGGGTATTAAAAAGAATTTTTCATACCTCTAAGAGGTGGAATGTAGAGGACAATTTTGTTATAACAGCTGCATTTAATTACATGATAAGCAAAATAAATAATTTGTTTTGATTTGATTTGAACGGTCCGATTAATTTAAAATTATGAACCGATTAGATACGAAACAATTCACAATTTTTATAATTTTATCCCATTCTCCTTATCAGGACCGTCAGGAATTAGGATTAACGATTTTCCTTGTGCGATTTTCGTGTGGTTTTTAGTTTTTAAACTAAAATTATTTTTAATATCATTATTTAGAAGAAATTAGTTCATCATCAACCCATTACTGTCCCACTGCTGGGCACGGGTCTCCTCTCACAATGAGAAGGATTAGGCCATAGTCCACCGCGCTGGCCAAGTGCGTATTGGTAGACTTCACATACATTTGAGATTTTTGTTTTTTATATAGATCTCAGGTATGCAGGTTTCCTCACGATGTTTTCCTTCACCGTTTAGCAAGTGATTATTAATTTCTAATACGCACATAACTGAAAAATCAGAGGTTTTGCCTGGGATTTGAACCTCGGACCCCTCGATTGAGAGGCCGAGTTTCTTAACCACTAGGCTATCACTGCCTTGAAGCCTGAAGCCTGAAGAAATTAGTTAGGCGTAGTCAATTCGTCACCTAGTGTAGTTGGTGGCGTTTTAACGTCATATCGCCTAATCGCCTAAGCTAACCAATTATACCATTGAGAGCGATTCTTTCGGCCTTCGATGTATTGACAAGGTTTTAGGGTACCGTACTCGAAACTATGGGGTTAAAAAGTAAAATAAATAGCAGTTCTATAGTCGAAACTATGGGGTTAAAAATTAAAATACATAAAAGTTCCGTAGTCCAAACTATGGAGTCAAAAAATAAAATAAATACAATTTTATTTTTTAAATTTTATTTTATTTTAATATTTAATAAATTGTTGAAAACTTTTTAAGAACAAGTTTTTAGTTCGATTATAATGTAATAAATTTACCTTATATATAATTCTCGTGTCACAATGTTAGTTACCGATACTTTAGTACTCCTCCGAAACGGCTTTACTGATTTTCAACAAATTTTATATGCATATTCAGTAGGTCTGAGAATCGGCTACTATCTTTTTTTCATACCTCTAAGTGATGCGGGTTGTTCACCCTTAACATTTTTTTTATTTATGTGGCAACACTTTTGCCGGGTCAGCTAGTAATAAATAAATATTTGGAATTATAATTTTCTGGTACAATAAATGATTTTAAAAGTTTGTAGCACTCAAGTTGTTCCAAATTTTTAAATAATTTGACCGTTAAAAGTGGGTAAAAATCGAGTTCAAAGATTACGTTACATACCCAGGTATAAACAGTACCCTTACCATGACTTTTTACGTTTTGACAAATTACTGTTTTGGTATTTGTTTACGTATTTGCCCATACAATTTCCAATCAGCGCCCCTAGCGGATTGTATCAGGACTATAGTGTCAGTAACGTAACATTAACGTCTAAATTGACAAAACGGCGTTTTATGTTTTGTCTCTCTTTTGTGCGAAGATGTGAGGTAGACAAAAATATTTGAGCACTTACTTATTGTTACGTTTACTCAGTCTACTGAGCAAACGGAACAGAATAATAGATTGAGTAAACGTAACGTAAAATTGTGGGATGTTTTGAAAACTCATGGTAAGGATACAGGTTAAGTTAATAAACGGTGGTAATAAAAATTTAAAGTTAAATAATACGGAACCCAAATGACACACGCGTGGATACTATTTGCATTCGCACTTCGCAGATGTGTATTGCAGGTTTCTAAGAACCTGTTGTGAGTTTTCCTACTAACTTTCCTTATTATGTGATCGCTAATATATATACTACTATATTTCATATAAAATATAGCCTATGTTACTCGTGGATAATGTAGCTTTCGAATGGTGAAATAATTTTTAAAATCTGTCCAGTAGTTTTTGTGCCTATTCATTACAAACAAACAAACAAAGTTTTCCTCTTTATAATATTAGTATAGATATAGTTTGAAAGAATATCACGTAATAGTAATTATTATAGTTAAAATAATTATAGTTTAAAAACTAAAAACCACGCTAAAATCGCACAAGGAAAATCATTAATCCTGATTCCTGACGATCCTGATGGGGTGAACGGGAATAAAATTAGTAAAATCGTTTATTGTCATCGATTCTTGATAATTGTTCAAAATTTCAAATTAATCGGACCGTTCAAAGTGGGTAAAATTGAGTGCAAAAATTTCGTTACATACATACAGGTCAAGCTAATAAAAGCGTGGAAAAAATGTAGAATCTCTTGACTAGATTTAAGGATAGAAACTCTTCATAGTTCGACTCCGGATGTACCTACTTTCAACCCTGTTTATTACCCGACTGCGGAGGGCTTTTATCTATGGTGGAGGGTTATATTTTTGAGCGTATGTAATATGTATGTATGTCTCAATCTTTGTCACGCTGCAGCACAAACGACTTGACGGTTTAACATATGAGGTGTCGTTGGATCCGTCTAAATTGCGGGAGCTATAAGCGTCGCTGTGTTCTGGTCTGAAGTAAGGGAGATTTATAAAACCGTTCCAATTTATTTTTAACTTTTGAAGGTGGTAGAATCCTTTGTGGTTCGTCCCCTGCGGCACCACAAACACACCAATTTCTGCCTAAACAGCAGTGTTAAGCGCTGCTGTGTTCTGGTTTGAAGTGTGGTAAGGGAGACAGACTTTTCCGAGGCGTTCCAGCTTAGTCATCAGGGGTAGCGGCTCATCTGTGGCCGACCTCAGGTAGGAATATCTAGGCCTATCTAAGGTTGATTAAAGATGTCCATGGGCGGCAGATAGACCATACTGTTTCTACCTTAACGGTATTGTTGTAACATTTATAATTAAGATAAATTCTTATCAGCAGAGTATGTACATGTTATTTACTTACTGATAAGATAATATATATTGCCGTGTAATATTTATTGTACGTTGGTATATAAACATGTGTGAGATGTCGTACAATGAAGATATAATCTTTTATAAGAGGTTAGCAACAAAGTTTCCGCTATTTTTATTAATGGAGGATAATGTAAAAAAGCGTACTATAAACTAAGTGATTATTTGACTGACAAAACGGTGTGGTCTGAAGTAGTTCCAGCTCCACATGTACCATTACGTTAAGTTTAACATTGTAAAAAACTTTTTTTTAAAAGATGTGTGTTATGGAGTTTCTTTCGCCGCTGCTTCTCCATAATGAAACCTTGTGAAGTGGTGGTAGTTTTACTGACATTAAAAAGTGCTCTGTAAAGAACCTATTTTGAATAAAAAAAAATGATTTGATTTGATTTGAATGTTTTTTGAGCGAATGTATGTATGTCTCATTCTTTGTCACGCTGCAGCACAAACGGCTTGACGGTTTAATATATGAGGTGTTGTTGGATCCGTCTAATGTGGGAGTGAGATAGGCTATATTTTTAAGCAGATGGTATTTTCGTTTTTGTAATAATTCGTCTAATTTCTCCCACCTCTTGGCGTTTCAAAGGTTCTTCATATCAGTGGCAGTGGTTGCAATGGTCTTGCCATCATTTATTAAATACTAGTTTTTGCCCGCGGCTTCGCCCGCGTTTAAAGGAAAATAATATAACATACTAACATACATAAAACTGAAAATTCGTACCTTCAACTTTGCTAAACATCATCACTTGATCAAATTCATAGTTTACGATTCAATCCTTACTAACATCTATTAAAATAATCGATGTTTTGGGTCCTAAAGATCGATTCTCCGATTAATCGATCTTAGATCGCCATCCCTAGTTCCCGTGGGATTTCCGGGATAAAAACTATCCTATGTCCTTTCTCGGGTCTCAGACTATCTTTGTACAAAATTTAATTAAAATCGGTTCAGTGGTTTGGGCGTGAAGAAGAGACAACCAGACAGACAGACAGAGTTACTTTCGGATTTATAATATTAGTAAGGATATGTGCATTATGTAGGAGTATCAGATGAGCATGCAGTCCACCTGATGATTAGTGACTACTGCTTTGTGTGGACATCTGTAATCAACCCCAGATAAGATTCGCTTACCCGAGGTCGGCCATAAATGCGCCGATACCCCCAAGGACTAGCTGGAATTCTTCGGAAGAGTATGTCTCCCTTACCATACCCTTCAACCCAGAACACAGCAGCGCTTAACACTGCTTTTATAACAGAGATAGGCGTGACGATGGTGCCGCCGGAATCGAACCACAGATTCTACATTGAAAATTCAAATTAAAAATAGATAGATTTCTAAATGATGAATGTAGGTTTCTGTTTCTGGGTCTGGGTGTTCGTGTATTTGTGTGTGTGTGTGTCCATAGCACCAACGATACAGAGAATCCTAGTGTAGGGCTGAGAGTGTAGAAAGCGTATAATAATAAAAATATCTCCTTTTGTTTCAGAATTAACTACGCCAGCCAAAACAGAAGACTGAAAACCTTTTTACATAAAACTATGTAGCATATTGACGTCACAACAAAGAAAAAAACATTCCGACGAAATGTCACAAAGACATTGACAAGCGGCATGCGTGTCCGCCATCTTGACCGCCATCTTGTGTTGTGAAACGAAATGGCGACGCCGGCGCGCCCCGTGGAGGAGAAGGCGGTGGATGAGGCAGAGAAACTACTGAGCGAGAACGAGGTGTTGATAGTGCCGGCTGTACAGCGTGAAGATGGGCTGCTGTCTGTTAAGAGTTCAAAGAAGGGTGAGTGATACGATTGGAATAATAAAGGAATAGTAATAATAATTTTCAGAGGACGCAATTTCATTTTTTGGGCGTCAAGGGGGGGTAGTTTGAAGCTAATCATAGTTTGTGGGGTCGCAACTCTTGTCCCTCGGCCCCTTCTGCCGCCACTGCTAGGTACGAGTCTCCTCTTAAAATAAGAAGGATTAGGCCATAGTCCACCGCGCTGGCCAAGTGCGTATTGGTAGATTATGTTTTTATAATATAGGAGTAGCAGACGAGCATGCAGTCCACCTGATGGTAAGTGGCTACTGCCGCCCATGGACATCTGTAATCAACCCCAGATAGGATTAGATATTCCTACCTGAGGTCGGCCACAGATGCGCCGCTACCCCTGAGGACTAAGCTGGAACGCCTCGGAAAGGTATGTCTCCCTTACCACACCCTTCCAACCAGATCACAGCAGCGCTTTACACTGCTGTTATTAGTCAGAAATAGCTGTGCTCAATTTTTTGTTAGATAGCGTAAGTGAGCACTAAGAAAGGATTTTTGAGGATTCCACCCCTAAGGGATTTTTTTTGAAAATCGTCCATTTTGAAGCAAACGCTACGATATTACATATTTTGTTAAACATAAATTATGAAACAACCATTTTGCCGTTATCGAAAAATCAACCCTTACGATTGAAAAATAGGGGTAGAAAGTTTATTTTAATATTCGTCAATATTGTCCGCCGCGCTGACCTAGTGTAAAATCTTTTATGTTTTTTTTCACAGTTGACGCAAGTTTTATTTAATTGATAATATGTTCTTATATAAATATAACTTTAAAAAAACAGAGCTGCGTGCTCGAGATTCGAACCTCGGACCCCTCGATTGAGTCTATCACTGCTGTACACTATTTTAAACGCAAGTGAAACCGCGCGTCATAACTATACTACAGTATACTATAATACTTTATACGTCAGGGTAAGACAATGGGTAGTTTCAAGTTCTGAAATGTATACCGTCGTGACGTGGGTACTTTGTTCAGGGTTACTGCATGCTTGCATGTGACGCATATGCAGTCATGCGAGGTCCCGGGTTCGAATCCTGCACAGGCAGTGTTAAGTATACACATTGGTATGTATGAGGCGAGTTTCTTGGTCCCTGTGATCGGCTTCAGGTAGAACCTGCTCTATATGGAGCTTTTGATGAAATTTGTTTTGTATGTTCAAGGGGACTTGAGAATGGTTTAGATTCACAATTTAGTCCGTGGGAAAAAGGTTTTTGTAATTAATTTTTAATTCGTAAGTAGTTATAGAATCGGAGTCTATGCATTTGATCAAGTGATGATCTTTAGCAAAGTTGTTGTCCAAGAGCCCACGAGGGTTTGGGAGTTGGTAAGACCAATTTTCGACAGATGGCACCACTGTCATTCCAATGCAGGTACAAATTTTCCGTTTTATGTATGGCATATTATTTCTTTAAAATGCGGGCGAAGCCGCGGGCACCACTAGTAAATATATATAAAAATCACTTGTTCCTTAGCCTCGCTAAAACTCGAGAACGGCTGGACCGATTTGGCTCATTTTAGTTTAGAATAATTTGAGGAAGTCCAGGGAAGGTTTAAAAGGTAAGTAATTATGAAATATAATTCATTAATAGATTCTGAGGCGGTACAAAGTCTGCCGGGTCAGCTAGTTATAATTATGAACGTGAATTTGTTTGTTTGCTTGCTTTTTCGCTTTCAAGCCATCACTACTAAACCAATTTTCATGAAATTTTGTACACAGGTTGTCAGGGGTCCAGAAAAGGACATAGGGTAGCTTTTATCCCGAAAAAGGTACTGTTCCCTACGGATAGATAAAAACAACTGTTGTCAGCGACGTGCGAAGCCGCGGGTAAAAACTTTCTAATATGCACATAACATAAAATAATTATAGTTTAAATACTAAAAACCATGCTAAAATCGTCCAAATAATTATTTAATCCTGACGATCCTGATGAAGAAAATGGGATAAAATTATTAAAATCATGTACAATACATCGGTTTTTGATGAGCGTTCAAAATTTTAAATTAATCGGACCGTTCAAAGTGGGTGAAAATCGAGTTCAAAGATTCCGTTACATACATACGTACATACATACATACATACATACATACAGGTCAAGCTAATAAAAGCGTGGTAATTAGAGGTGCCTGGGAATCGAACCTCGGACCGCTTAACGGAGAGGCTGAGTTTGTAACATTTTACCGCTTTCTGGGGGCCTACCACCGTCTTTTAAAAACCATCATAGTTCAGGAAAGTTTTATTTCCTTCTTAAAACAGTAAAATATTCCGTCATACACAGTTGAACAAACTTAAACCCTTATCCATTGTATAAAACCAACTGAAATTGTCATATTTTGCTTAAAAACTTAACTGTCCTGCAAAAAAAGTAAAAGTATGATTAAAATAATATTGTTTTAAAAGATGGTAGTAACACCCCAGGACAATAGTAATAAACCTAAATATGGAGCCGTAATATCCACTCCGGCACACTTAAGTGCTGTATATAATATCATTTTTATGGCTCATTTTATGTCTTTCAAAGGTATTTACGACTTAACGACAGAATATCTAAAATATAGACGTTTTTCTAAAGTAGGTTTTTATTGTATTGAAGTACCAAATGAGAAATCCATCTGATGGTGGCTACTGCCGCTCATGGAGATCTGTAATCAACCTCCGATAAGCTTAGATTCCTGTCTAATGCTTTTTTTTAAATTTTATATGAGTATAATATAGGAGTAGCAGACGAGCATGCAGTCCACCTGATGGTAAGTGGCTACTGCCGCCTATGGACATTTGTAATCGATTATCGGGGATAAGATTACATTCCTGTCTAAAGCTTTCTTTTATACGAGTTTAATATAGGAGTAGCAGACGAGCATGCAGTCCACCTGATGGTAAGTGGCTACTGCTGGACGGACATCTGTAATCAACCACCGATAAGATTAGATTCCTGAGTTTTTTTTTAATATAATATAGGAGTAACAGACGAGCACGCAGTCCACAAGTGGCTACTGCTGGACGGATATCTGTAATCAACCCCCAATATAATTATATTCCTACTCAGGTAGGACTTCAGAGTAGGCCACAGTTGCGTTGCTATCCCTTACGATTAGTTCCAAAATCTTTGAACAAGTTTATCTCCCTTACCACACTTCAAACCAGAACACAGCAGCGGTTAACACTGCTGTTATAACAGAAGTAGGTGTGACGGACAATGAAAATGTGCACGACGGTATGCGACCACACATACAGCTGCTGCAGCTGTCCTTCCCGGGATCGCTGGCCGGGCACTTCGAGCTCCCACTCTTGCCGCCCGCAACCCCGGAAGCCCCGTTTAGTCGCCTCTTACGACAGGCAGGGGATGCCGTAGCTCTATTCTGGTCCCGGAACTACAGGGACAAGTTACATAAGTACCTTTTTTTTTTTTTTTGTTGACGAGGGGGAAACCTTCAAAAGGTACCCGACGCCATGGGAGTGATGCCGGGTTATGTGGGATTTTTACTGCACTAAGACTCCCCGGTGGCCGTCCTCAGCGTTTGGTGGAGAATTCCGGGATCTCCAACGGAACACAACCGGAGTCCTCCTGACGCGATGCCCTTCTATCGGGCTCTGCCCTGGGGGGAGCAATTTACGCTCCTCTCACATCCCCTGGTGATTACAGCGATGTGCGACCACACAAACCGCTGTCCTTCCCGGAGTCGCTTGTTGGACGGTTCGAGCTCCCACTCTTGCCACCCGCAACCCCGGAAGCCCCGTTTAGTCGCCTCTTACGACAGGCAGGGGATACCGTAGCCATATTCTGGTCCCGGAACTACAGGGACAAGTTACATGAGTACCTACGCTCAAAAATATTACCCTTTACTGGTCAGGTAAAAATAAATTTCACAAATCGAATTATATGGAGGTACTTCATAAAAACCATGTTATTTGTCGAGTAGGTTGTTATATTTCTTCAGTCCTTATTAAGTGTCGTGTGTTTTAAAACAGTTTTGTTGTTAATTAATCATTAATTAAATTGGTGTGCTAATTGTGTTTTTAAGGATGTCGAATATAAAATATAAAAAAGTTAAAAGCGGTAAGTCAAAGTTTATTAAAAATCGGTTTCTTTGTAGTTCGACTCCGGCGGCACCACCGCCACACCTATTTCTGGTACAACAGCAGTGATAAACGCTGCTGCGTTCTGTTTGAAGTGTGGTAAGGGAGACAGACTTATCCGAGGCGCTCCAGCTTAGTCCTCAGGGGTAGCGGCGCATCAGTAGCCGACCTAAGGTAGGAATCTAATCCTATCTGGGGTTGATTACAGATGTCCACGGGCGGCAGTAGCCACTTACCATCAGGTGGACTGCATGCTCGTTTGATACTAACGTAACGCCTGTTATTGATATTCAATCTATCCATTGTTATACAATTGTTAATATTGACAATATGAAGAAAATGTCAAATTTCGATCTTTGGTGGAAAAAAACAACGGATGGATTGATTTTTAATAACGGGGCCAAGTCAGCTGACAAAAACTATATTATGTAGATGTCCTTCTAAGCAATAATGAATAGTTTGAACGAGTTATTGCCTACTTGTGACTTATAAGGAATTCGTATATTGGCATAGTCTAGGAGAGTGTTGTAAATCATGTTCTAAGATCAGATTATTAAATCATTTAGTGTTATTCGTCCAGTGATCGAAATTCAATCGTAAATCAATTTTAAATGTGTTTATTAATAACACTAAAGCACTAACCTACAGAAATTAATTTAGTACATTTTATAATGTACATGTTTTATAATATAACGAGCTTTTGCCCGCGGCTTCGCTCGCGTTACGAAGTAATATTTTCATCCCCTATTTTATCCCCTTGGGGGTAGAGATCAAAATCCTTTCTTAGCGGATGCCTACGTCATAACATCTACCTGCATGTCACATTTCAGCCCGATCCGTCAGAGATCAGTGGTTTGGGCTGTGCGTTGATAGATCACTATGTCAGTCAGTCACCTTTGAGTTATATATATTTAGATACACTGCACTTAGTAATTGTTATTGACTAAATTTAATAACATGCAAACTACACGTATACTGGTTAAAAAGAAAATTAATTGAAATGAACAAATTTTAGTTGACGTGCAAAAAAGTTATGCCAACAAGGATTTTAAAATATTATTTAAAGTATTTCAAAATACTTGGACATTAGTCTTTTCTGCAAATCTCGTGACATTTACTAGCCAAATTTATTGGTTTATTTTCGACGTCAGTATTGTAAAAAATCATTAACATAATTTAATGTTACTTAGTAATAAGTCCGCCTATTGTACCAAATTTATTATTGCTCTTTATGGACTTAAATGATAAATAAATTTTATATATGCGCTAAAAAGTATTATTTCAAAAAAGGATTTTAAGGAATCATGCGCAAAACAACATTTCGTATCTGACACCTAGACTAAGTTGTTTATTATGACCTCTGGTCTATGATTTGAACATCATCACGCAATAACCACTGTGCGAATTTGTTATTCGCACATCCATTTGAGCTATTTTGCAATATGTTTAACACCATATTACTAAGTCCCCGCTGGCTGTCCGTCCGTCACAAGGCTCTATCTCCTGAACCGTAATAGATTTTTTATAGAACACTTGAATTTTATATAGATGTACTAGCTGACCCGGCAGACTTTGTGTTGCCATATAAATAAAAAAAGGTTAAGGGTGAACAACCTTTATCACTTATAGGTATGAGAAATGGATAGTAGCCGATTCTCAGACCTACTGAATATGCATATAAAATTTGGTGAAAATCAGTAAAGTCGTTTCGGATGAGTACGGTAACTAACATTGTGACACGAGAATTTTATATATAAGATAATGGTGGCCGCTGTAATAATAAAAATATCTTAAAAATAAATGGGTGTCGCCATACAAAAGATTGCTGTTTTTTGGCGTTTTTCGTTTTATCTATTGAACCTATTAGGTAGACAGTTCGAATTTTTACAATGCATTTATTTACTGCTATGGCTGCTATTATAATAATGATTAAAAAAACAATAAAAATCTTGTGAAATGAATCGTCCATTTTTATTTATTTATTAGTTGTACCAACAAAGTAAACACTATGACACGTTCGACTCATACTTAGGCAGTTTTCAAAAGTTATGTGCGTATTAGACATTTATTATTATCACTTGCTTAAACGGTGAACGAAAACATCGTGAGGAAACCTGCATACCTGAGAGATTTATAAAAACAAAAGAATTCTCAAAGGTATATGAAGTCTACCAATACGCACTTGTCCAGCGCGGTGGACTATGGCCTAATCCTTCTCATTCTGAGAGGAGCCCCGTGCCCAGCAGTGGGACAGTGGGTTGATGATGATGATGAAATTTATTTTGACAATGTCGAAATATGTATGTATGTATGTATATTGCCTAAGATATTTCGAAATTGTTCAACAAAGATTAAATAAGAATTTGTTACGTAAATGTGTCTTTAAGCGACTTCAATGGGGATTTTTTTTATAATATAGGAGTAGCAGACGAACATGTAATCCACCTGATGGTAAGTGGCTACTGCCGCCCATGGACATCTGTAATCAACCCCAGATAGGATTAGATATTCCTACCTGAGGTCGGCCACAGATGCGCCGCTACCCCTGAGGACTAAGCTGGAACGCCTCGTAAAAGTCTGTCTCCCTTACCACACCCTGCAAAACGGAACACAGCAGCGCCTAACACTGCTGTTATTAGGTAGAAATAAAATACCACCAATAAGGGGCTACTGCCGCTCATGGCCAACCTCAGCTAATCCTATCTGGGGTTGATTACAGATGTCCTACGGCAGTAGCCACTTACCATCAGGTGGACTGCATCGTCTGCTACTTATATAATTAAGCAGGTTTTAATTCGGTACATGTATTGAAAATTCTTATAGTCCGCGTAATACTGCTAGTCCGCTCTGAATATAGAAATGAATCGCGTCGCCATAGCAAATTGTATGACTACACCTACGGGGGGTTACTACAATTTCTTAAAACAATGTTATTTTAATCATACATTGAAGTTTCGTACACGACCTCGTTAAAGTAGGATTGTTTTTATAATATTACAATAAGCAGTTTTGTATTATGTCGGTCGAAATTATTCATTGTTTTTTTGCAGGAAATTTAACTTTTTAAGCAAAATATGACAATTTCAGTTGGTTTTATACAATGGATAGGCGAAAAATGAATAAGGGTTTATGTTTGTTCAACTCCGTATGACGGAACACAATTAAGGCCGTGGTATGAAAGAGATGACACTAGTTTCGACGTCTCGTTTCCTCTTGGATAAGGAATACACAAAGTACTCATTCTTTTACATCTCACGACAGGAATAAAACACTGTTTTAAGGAGGTCGTGGTACGAAACACAACTAATGTTGATGCAATAATGAAATTAATATTATAAATCCGAAGGTAACTCTGTCTGTCTGTCTGGTTGTTTCTTCTTCACGCCCAAACCACGGATCCGATTTTAATGAAATTTTGTACAAAGATAGTCTGAGACCCGAGAAAGGACATAGGATAGTTTTTATCCCGGAAATCCCACGGGAACTAGGGATGGCGATCTAAGATCGATTAATCGGAGAATCGATCTTTTGGACCCAAAAAATTGATTATTTTAATCGATATTAGTAAAAATTGAATCGTAAACTATGCATTTGATCAAGTGATGATCTTTAGCAAAGTTGAAGGTACGAATTTTCGTTTTATGTAGCATTTAGTATATTATATTATTTTCTTTTAAACGCGGGCGAAGTCGCGGGCAAAAGCTAGTAATGAAATATAACTTTCCCCAACTATGATTTTTAAAAAAAGGTGGTAGACCCCCTGCTCGCAACAACTTCAGAGCGGACTAGCAGTTTGGCGCGGACTATACTTAGATCACGATAAACGCTGTCGGGTTTTTGAAATAGTTTACCCACTGTCTTAGGGGTATTCATAATATAATGTAGGTATTGGCAATCATGAGCAATTGCTTCCAGTATTGGCCAGCTGCCAAATAGCCCTGTCCAGTAATTATTTATAGCCGAAAATCTGCTTTGGGGAATATTCAACAAATATGTATTTAAATTATTAAATTAAAATGTATTAGTTAAACGATATTCAATTATATAATTATATAGTTACAGATCGGATATATTCAGTGATAGCCTAGTGGTTAAGAAACTCGGCCTCTCGATCGAGCGGTCCGAGGTTCAAATCCCAGGCACCTCTGATTTTTCAAAGTTATGTGCGTATTACAAATTAATTATCACTTGCTAAACGGTGAAGGAAAACATCGTGAGGAAACCTGCATACATGAGAGTTTAAAAAAACTCTGAAAGGAGACCCGTGCCCAGCAGTGGGACAGTAATGGGTTGATGATGATGATGATGATGAGATCGGATATAGGGGGAAGTGTTGTCTTATTTCAAGTTGGTAGTAAGTTGTTCTGAACTATTGTTAGGTGGGGATGCAAGTTTTTGTACAATCTTGACAAAGCAACACAAAATTAAAAAAATATACGTATAAAAAACATTTTTCGATATCTTAATGTATATAACTCAAAGGTGACTGACTGACATAGTGATCTATCAACGCACAGCCAAACCACTGGACGGATCGGGCTGAAATTTGGCATGCAGGTAGATGTTATGACGTAGACCCGCTAAGAAAGGATTTTGATCAATTCTACCCCCAAGGGTATAAAATAGGGGATGAAAATATTAGTTCGTATCGCGGGCAAAAGCTCGTTTTAATAAAATAATAATCTAAATAAATTAAGATTAATTCACATTTTCTAATATTTATATTACCTCAATTTCGTTTCATACAGTAATAATAATAAAAAACAAGGTTCATGGTAGAAAATTAAAATATGATAATGGTAACACAATCGGAATCCAAAACATTTCTTGTGCCGTCATTTTTAAGTTTCGTAGTTGATATTATTCATTTTCGTGATTGTGATCGAACTCGAATGTTTTCTCGTTTTCATAGCGCGTTTGTTAAATTGTGTATAGTTGTTAAAGATTTCGTTTTTGGTCGAGTTTGTTAAAGTTTTTGTTTCTCGTTAATTTTGATAGTGACATTTCTTTGTTTACATTTTGGACACCTAATTATGAATATTATAGTTCTCACTATTGCAGTTGTTTACGAATGTACAAATTGCGAAAATATTTACTGTTTCAATAAAATCATTAATCCTTTTATAGTTACTATATCTATATAAACATTTATAAATAATTAAGGTTCGATTATCTCGATATTTTGCATATATTCCAGAAAATAGTGTTAAAGTAACGACAGCTGAAAAATCATTAATACTATCCATACAAATTATAAAAAAAATATATACATAAACGTTGTTCATGCCTATAATTGGTATAGTCCGCGCCAAACTGCTAGTCCGCACTAAAGTTGTTGCGAGCAGGTGTAGTCATACAATTTGCTATGGCGACGCGATTCATTTCTATATTCAGAGCGGACTAGCAGTTGTACGCGAACTATACTCACACTAGCCTTGTTTCTAAAAGTTCTGTACTATAAAATGTAAATAAATATAGTATAAATATTGTTTTTTTGCCCACAGTTAAACTACCGGAGGATGAGGGCCCAGCGGTGGGCGGCGGGCGGTTCACAATCGGCCCAGCGCCAGAGCGGGACTGGGAGATGGTGCCGCCGGACGGCAAGTGGGGCTGGTGCATTCTCGTAGGTAATTATTGCTGGAATGGCGTGTGTTGGTTGGGTTAGGTTAGGTTAGGTTGTCAGTTTAAACAGAATTGGCCCCGGATGTAGGTAAACGCTGTCGGGACCGCGGTAGCGTGCAGCTAGTGTACCCGTGGTCCCGACTAAGGGCGTCCAGAGGAACAGTGTGGGGTTTTAGTCGGTAGGAGTCCGTCATGACGGGTTTCCCCACGTAAAAAAAGCTTAGGTTAGTGTAGGTTAGGTTTTTTATTCTTATAGTATAAGTTAGTAAAAACATACACGATTCTGTGGCTGACTTCAGGAAGGACATTGTTTTTATAATGTAGTAGCCGACAAGCATGCAGTCCACCTGATGGTAAGGATACTGCCGCCCATGAACATCTGTAATCAACCCCAGATAAGAGTCCTACCTGACGTAGGCTATAGACGCCGCTACCCTTAAGGACTAAGCTGGAATCCCTCGCAAAAGTATGTCTCCCTTACCACACCCTTCAAACCAGAACACAGCAGCGCTTAACACTGCTGTTATAACAGAAATAGGTGTGGCAGTGGAGCCGTCGGAGTCGAACCACAAAGGCCTCTACCACTTTCATAATCTTATCCGAGGTTGGTTATAGACGGCAGTGATGTACAATCAATTGGACTGCTAGATCGTTTGCTACTTCCATTATATTTTCTATATACCTATTAGCTGTCTATCCGGTTCACATGTCCACGGTAACATGACTCATTCGTGCGTGACGTCACGCGTCGCTGAAATAATACGCCTCGATTCAAACAATCAATTTTATGACGTCATCAATAAAATGTACAATTGATGTGTGATAAGCAAAACATATGGTAATTGACCTATATTGGCTTGATGCCGTCATCAACTAATTACTGTAATACTGCTTGGTACGATTCTCTTAATAATAAACAGATTTGGGCACACATAGTTATTTAAAAATATATATAAGAGGTATATCTTTATATATATATTTCTTATGTGCGTGTGTATGTCACTGAACTCCTCCTAAACGACTGGACTGATTTTGACGAAATTTGTTGTGTGTGTTCAAAGGGACTTGAGAATGGTTTAGATTCACAATTTAGTTTAAAAAGGTTTTTTTTAATTAATTTTTAATTCGTAAGTAGATTGTTGATTTTGGAATGTTTCACATTGGATTCGACAGACTTCGGTACCATCGCAGTTTCAAATATTAAATCATAATCTATTTTAATGATAGTTTTTCCCAAAAGTTGGCGCTGCGATCGAATTGGAAAAAATATTTCGTTATCATTGAGCAATACAACGTTTGCCGGGTTAGCTAGTGTCTATGTGTGTGTCCATGGCATCCACGGCACAGGGAATCCTAGTGTGGGGCTGTGAGTGTAGAAAGCGTTTGTTTTATTTTATTTTTATTTATTTATATCTATCCTGACTCTTCACACTTAGATTTTTCAAGATTCTTAATTTTAGTGTAAATCTATAAATATATTAATTTTTGATTTATTTAGTGGAATATTAAAAAAAACATATTGTTTATTACAAGAATACACACACGCGCACACACACACACACACACACACACACACACACACAAACAATACTATTACATTATATAATACTTACGACTCCCGTACACTGCTTTATTTTGTAAAATATTAAGCATTCTCATTTAAGTGACCATGTATGTCTTATGAGATATAAACATTCTTTAAACCCAATAACAGAGACCAATCGTGATTTATAATCTATACTAATATTATAAAGAGGAAAACTTTGTTTGTTTGATTGTAATGAATAGGCTCAAAAACTACTGGACCGATTTTAAAAATTCTTTCACCATTCGAAAGCTACATTATCCACGAGTACCATAGGCTATATTTTATATGAAATATATTTGATAAATAGATTTTGAGGCGGTAAAAAGTTTGCCGGGTCAACTAGTATATTAGTATATTATATAAAAATTCTCGTGTTATCATTTCCAGGGGCGACGTTGGTGAACATCCTAATCCCGGGAACGATAAAGTCCTTTGGTGTCTTACTGCCGGAGTTCAATCGTATGTTTCAATCTAGCGCGTCGGCGTCGAACGGCGTCGCGGCGCTCTGCTACTTCTTATACAGCAGTCTTGGTGAGTGTTTTAGTATAATATAGGAGTAGCAGACGAGCATGCAGTCCACCTGATGGTAAGTGTACTGCCGCCCATGGACATCTGTAATGAACCTTAGATAGGATTAGATATTCCTACCTGAGGTCGGCCACAGATGCGCCGCTACCCCTGAGGACTAAGCTGGAACGCCTCGGAAAAGTCTGTCTCCCTTACCACACCCTTCAAACCGCAGCACAGCAGCGCTACACTGCTGTTATAACAGGAATAGGTGTGGCGGTGGTGCCGCCGGAGTCGAACCACAGAGGATGCTACCACCTTTTTACATGCTTTATATTAGCTTCACTTGTATGTTTGCCAGTTTTTGCTGTTAATACAATTTTTCATTAAAGTTTATTTTATATTTTTTAGTTTGATTTCTATAAAAGTGTGTACTTTAGTTTTTTTTTTTAACTTTGTTTATTAATATTAGATAGATAGTTTTTAACAAACGTTATTTCCAAACATATTTCCTTGTTTATAATTTTGTGTATTAATATTTGTTTTTGTTTGTGGTTTCCAGGTCCACTCTCATCAATTTTATCAGTGAAGTGGTCGTACCGGACGGTGACCCTGATCGGTGGTTCGTTCGCCGCTTTCGGGATGATATTCAGCACTTTTGCGTTTTCAATAACCTACCTTTATTTTAGGTGAGTAACCTAACCTAACCTTACCTTATTTTATAGACTTATTTTTTTATGTAATTTTTTAGACTTATTGACAACTACATGACTATGATTAAATATATAGTCTTAAGGTAGGAAAGAAAGAAAGAACGAAAAACTTTATATGTGATCTGTGATGATATAGTTACAGAAAATTGCAGCAAAGTTTTTAAAAATTTGCATAAATATTACTAAACATGTAACATATTTATTATTTATCTACATAATTTACGAATAGAAGATCTCTCTTAAGGAGTGTGCAGTCCACCTGATGGTTTGTGGCAACTGTCGCTCGTGGACATCTGTAATCAACCTCAGATATGATTACTACTAAGCTGAGACACCTCGGAACAGTATGTTTCCCTTACCACACTTCAAACCAGAACACAGCAGCGAAACACTGCTGTTATAACAGAAATAGCAGCTTTGGTGCCGCTAGAATCGAATCACAAAAGTATCTACCAACTTCAATCCTTTAAAAAAATCGTACCACATAAGTATCTACCACTTCCAATCCTTTTTTGAATGGTGATTGTAAGATAAATGTATTAGGTAATAGGTGTGGCGATGGCGCCACTGGAATCCTACCACAGAAGGTTCTACCACTTTCAATCCTTTTTTGAATAGTTTTTTAATATAAATTTCTATCTACCCCTCGCTACCACTTTCGATACTTTTTACCACGCTTTTATAAGCTTGACCTGTATGTATGTATGTATGTAACGGAATCTTTGAACTCGATTTTTACCCACTTTGAACCACTCCGATTAATTTAAAATTTTGAACAATAATCAATAACCGATGACAATACACGATTGTAATAATTTTATCCCATTCTCCTCATCAGGATCGTCAGGAATCTGGATTAACGATTTTCCTTGTGCGATTTTAGCGTGGTTTTTAGTTTTTTAAACTATAATTATTTCAATAGTAATTGTAATTTAAATGTTAAGCTATAAATTGTATTATGTCAAAATATTCTGTTTCTTGCCGCTAGAGGAGCTTATGTTGCCTTTATTATTTGTGTTCTGCATTTTTGATATACTCTGTGGATATACTGTACTCTGTGTCACTTCCAAGTATATGAACAATAAAAGTGCATCTTATACGATATCAGAATTCTTACATTAATTTCAATATCCGTTGTTAATAACCGAATCTCAAGTTTAAATTCATTGCTTTTTAATCCCCCAGTTTCGGCGCGATGGTCGGCATAGGCGCCGGGCTCGCCTTCCCCCCGACGGTGTACATCGTGACGTCATACTTCGTGCGTCTCCGCGGCCTCGCGAACGGCATCTGCATGTCCGGCTCCGCGTTCGGCAGCATCATCCTGCCGCCCGTCATACGCTTGCTGCTCGAGACGTACGGATATAAGTGAGTGGGTGTATTTGTTATTGGGTATAGTTTGGCGAATAACTCGCCGAATAACGACGAATGTGCAGGTAGCTCCGCGTTCGGCAGCATCATCCTGCCGCCCGTCATACGACTGCTGCTCGAGACGTACGGATATAAGTGAGTGGGTGTGTTTGTTATTGGGTATAGTTTGGCGAATAACTCGCCGAATAACGACGAATGTGCAGGTAGCTCCGCGTTCGGCAGCATCATCCTGCCGCCCGTCATACGACTGCTGCTCGAGACGTACGGATATAAGTGAGTGGGTGTGTTTGTTATTGGGTATAGTTTGGCGAATAACTCGCCGAATAACGACGAATGTGCAGCTAGCTCCGCGTTCGGCAGCATCATCCTGCCGCCTGTCATACGCTTGCTGCTAGAGACGTACGGATATAAGTGAGTGGGTGTGTTTGTTATTGGGTATAGTTTGGCGAATAACTCGCCGAATAACGACGAATGTGCAGGTAGCTCCGCGTTCGGCAGCATCATCCTGCCGCCCGTCATACGCTTGCTGCTCGAGACGTACGGATATAAGTGAGTGGGTGTGTTTGTTATTGGGTATAGTTTGGCGAATAACTCGCCGAATAACGACGAATGTGCAGGTAGCTCCGCGTTCGGCAGCATCATCCTGCCGCCCGTCATACGACTGCTGCTCGAGACGTACGGATATAAGTGAGTGGGTGTGTTTGTTATTGGGTATAGTTTGGCGAATAACTCGCCGAATAACGACGAATGTGCAGCTAGCTCCGCGTTCGGCAGCATCATCCTGCCGCCTGTCATACGCTTGCTGCTAGAGACGTACGGATATAAGTGAGTGGGTGTGTTTGTTATTGGGTATAGTTTGGCGAATAACTCGCCGAATAACGACGAATGTGCAGGTAGCTCCGCGTTCGGCAGCATCATCCTGCCGCCCGTCATACGCTTGCTGCTCGAGACGTACGGATATAAGTGAGTGGGTGTGTTTGTTATTGGGTATAGTTTGGCGAATAACTCGCCGAACTATGACGAATGTGTAGGTAGCTCCGCGTTCGGCAGCATCATCCTGCCGCCCGTCATACGCTTGCTGCTCGAGACGTACGGATACAAGTGAGTGGGTGTGGATGGATTATTTGCTAGATTTTTTTTTGCGATATTTAGAGGCGAATAAGTCGGCGAACTATGACGAGTGTTTTGGTAGATCTGCGTTCGGCAGCATCGTATATGCTAACTAAATCTGCGCACAACAACTTCAGAGCCGACTAGAAGTTTGGCGCGGACTATACCTTGTTTGTTTACATTTTTTGCGATATTTAGAGACGAATAGTTTGGCGAATAATAACTAGCCGAACAATGACGAATGTGTAGGTAGCTCCGCGTTCGGCAGCATCATCCTGCCGCCCGTCATACGCTTGCTGCTCGAGACGTACGGATATAAGTGAGTGGGTGTGTTTGTTATTGGGTATAGTTTGGCGAATAACTCGCCGAATAACGACGAATGTGCAGGTAGCTCCGCGTTCGGCAGCATCATCCTGCCGCCCGTCATACGACTGCTGCTCGAGACGTACGGATATAAGTGAGTGGGTGTGTTTGTTATTGGGTATAGTTTGGCGAATAACTCGCCGAATAACGACGAATGTGCAGGTAGCTCCGCGTTCGGCAGCATCATCCTGCCGCCCGTCATACGACTGCTGCTCGAGACGTACGGATATAAGTGAGTGGGTGTGTTTGTTATTGGGTATAGTTTGGCGAATAACTCGCCGAATAACGACGAATGTGCAGCTAGCTCCGCGTTCGGCAGCATCATCCTGCCGCCTGTCATACGCTTGCTGCTAGAGACGTACGGATATAAGTGAGTGAGTGTGTTTGTTATTGGGTATAGTTTGGCGAATAACTCGCCGAATAACGACGAATGTGCAGGTAGCTCCGCGTTCGGCAGCATCATCCTGCCGCCCGTCATACGCTTGCTGCTCGAGACGTACGGATATAAGTGAGTGGGTGTGTTTGTTATTGGGTATAGTTTGGCGAATAACTCGCCGAACTATGACGAATGTGTAGGTAGCTCCGCGTTCGGCAGCATCATCCTGCCGCCCGTCATACGACTGCTGCTCGAGACGTACGGATACAAGTGAGTGGGTGTGTTTGTTATTGGGTATAGTTTGGCGAATAACTCGCCGAACTATGACGAATGTGTAGGTAGCTCCGCGTTCGGCAGCATCATCCTGCCGCCCGTCATACGACTGCTGCTCGAGACGTACGGATACAAGTGAGTGGGTGTATTTGTTATCTGGTATAGTTTGGCGAATAACTCGCCGAACTATGACGATTGTGTAGGTAGCTAGTAGTAGTAGTAGTAGTAGTAGTAGGTAGTAGTAGGTCTTACGGTTGCTGCTCGAGACGTACGGATATAAGTGAGTGGGTGTGGATAGATTGTTTGCTAGATTTTTGTGATATTTAGAGGCGAATATTTCGGCGAATAATTCGACGAGTAATGAATTATGTGTAGGTTACGCCGCGTTATGGCAGTCCCGCTGATATCTACAATTTCGTACACTCGTCATTCTGCGTCATCACGATTTAAAGTAAACAAATTTACATACATACATATTACGTAGGTAAAGTCCGCGCCAAACTGCTAGTCCACTCTGAAGTTGTTGCGAGCAGGTGTAGTCATACAATTTGCTATGGTGACGCGATTCATTTCTATATTTAGAGCGGACTAGCAGTTTTACGCGGACTATACTTACATAAATAAAGAACCTTCCCTTTATGAAGTCAAATCGAATCAAATCACTTTTTTTATTCAAAAATAGGTTCTTTACAGAGCACTTTTTGAATTCGAGTAGATTAATAAACTAAATAAATAGATTTTAATTAATTTTATTTTATTTTCACAGCGGTGCCGTGCTAATCCTCGGCGGTGTGATGCTGAACGTGTGGGCGGCTGCGTTGCTGTTCCAACCGGTTGAGGAGCACATGGTGAAGCAGTACAAGGATAGGGAGGATGACGAGGATGGGCCCCAGGTGAGTTTTATTAATTTAATGAAGTGAATACTTCATTAGCGGCATTGTACACTTTTGTGAAATTTATCCAGGAAAAGAAAGAAAGAAAAAAAATTTCACGCTTGAATGGAATTCAACGTCATTGTATACTTTTTGTGATACTTTAGTCAGGAAAAGAAAGTAAGAAAGAATGAAAGAAAGAAAGAAAGAAAGAAAAGAAAATACTTTATTCACGCTTGATTAGGTTATTTGCCTCAGCTTGCTAAAATAAATAAGAGATCTAATTTATACAATTATATTTTACTAGCTGTTACCCGCGGCTTTGCTTGCGGTCAAAGGTTTTTATCAATCCGTCGGGAACAGGCGCGGGAAGATTAAAATATTCTGGGTCACAGGGGAAATTTGGTTTAACTAGACCACATTTTGTTCTAATGCGTCTGAAATATCGTCATAGTCGTAGAATAAAGTCGGATTTAATAAATACCAAACTTTACCGAGCAGCCATTTCAAGTTATTTTCAAATGTCATTTTACTATGAGCGCATTTCAAATCTGTCGTCATACCGACAGATTAATTTAGGGAGATATACTTGTCCGAGGCGTTCCAGCTTAGTCCTCAGGGGTAGCGGCGCATCTGTGGCCGACCTCAGGTAGGAATATCTAGTCCTATCTGGGATTGATTACAGATGTCCATGGGCGGCAGTAGCCACTCACCATCAGGTGGACTGCATGCTCGTCTGCTACTCTTATATTATATAAAAAAATATAAATGGATCAAAATATCAGCATTAAAAATGCTTATAATAAGTACAGCAGTGATAGCCTAGTGGTTAAGAAACGCGGCCTCTTGATCAAGGGGTCCGAGGTTCAAATCCCAGGCACGCACCTCTGATTTTTCAAAGTTATGTGCGTATTAGAAGTTAATTATCACTTGCTTAAGCGGTGAAGGAAAACATCGTGAGGAAACCTGCATACCTGAGAATTCTTAAAAAAAAAAAAGTTTTCAAAGGTATGTGAAGTCTACTAATACGCACTTGTCCAGCGCGGTGGACTATGGCCTAATCCTTCTCATTCAGAGAGGAAACCCGTGCTCAGCAGTGGGACTGTTACGGGTTGATGGGGAAGTACACGTTACATAATAAAATGTACAAATTCTTCAATGATATAAGACAAATAATATTTTTTTGATTGTTTTCTAAAAACGGTTTATTTAAACAGTCCATTTTTTATGTCTAATATCATAAATTGTTTATAAATAATTAGGTATTATAAGACAAAAATATTTTGACTGTTTTAAAAAATGTGTTTTTTCCTTTAAAACAGTTAAAAAATATTGTTTTTTGTAATATCATAAATTATTACTAATTAATTATTATTATTATTACACAATCAATATTTTTTACTGTCTTCTAAAAGAAAAGATTTTTTCTTTCCTTTTAAAACAGTATAAAAATATTTTGTGTCAAATATCCTAAATTATTATGAGTTAAAATATTTTTCGAATGTTTTCCCAAAAAAGTGTGTTTTTTTGAAAATGAAACAAGACATACACCAACAATATGTGGGCTCATGCGGTGACGTCATTAAAGTAAGCTCATTTTTTTATATATTATAGTACGTTTCGTTATATATCTATCTCTTTCGTGTTGTATGTGCTTTGTGTTGCTGTTCTTGTCACACACTAACAATATCCCTCCTACGAATAATATCGTAACCCACAAAGGTACCTTTTCGTTTTTTTTTTTGCATAAATTGCCTTATTTTAACGTGTTTTATCGACACAAGTAACGTTATAAAGCGTATAAAATAATATATATACCAAATTTCATGGAGATACCTGCAGAAATGCAGATTTTATTCGCATTTTAGCATATTGGAAACTTTGAAACGCTCTCCTGTAAAGTTGTCATTTGCAATTACGATATTATACGTAGGAGAGGTCGATATACACATCACATTACATAAAAAACAACAATATTCATATAAGCTTGCGATAATGCGGTTCTGAATTGCAAAAAATATGTAAATATTGTAAAAATAAATGTATTCTACATATTTATAATTGCACTCAATATGCTTAATTATAATATAATATATTTGAAAATAATGATAAAAATAGCTGCTTTTACAACTAATGCTTAAACGAATATAATATGTTATAACGTTATATTAAAAAAACGTTATAAAGAATTTTATTATATTATGCTATTTTAACTGTTTCATCACTAAATCAGTTTAAATATCATGGCTTACTGTATATGTATTTTTTGTATTGTGACTTAAATAATACATGAAATACTTTGCATTTTTAATGCTTACTACAATAATTTTATAACTAAACAATAATATTTCGTTATATTTATTAACAATCCCGTCACTTACACATACAAATACTCAATTTACTAGAAAATGTGATTGTAGGGATTTTGTGAGGTGGTAGAACCTATATGGTTCGACAGGGAGAGGCAGGGTAACTTAGGATGTGGCGGTACTGTCACACCTATTTATAATGAGAAGCGGTTCTTTCGTATCCGTGTGCGGGTGTGGATGTATAGTCCGCGTAAAACTGCTAGTCCGCTCTGAATATAGAAATGAATCGCGTCGCTATAGCAAATTGTATGACTACACCAGCTCGTAACACTTTCAGAGAGGACTAGCAGTTTGACGGGGACTATACTGACTTGCATAAGGACCGGCTTAGTGCGCACGTGGTGAGGCATCTGTGATTAGCTTTAGCTTGTTTTAATTGAAACTACAATTAAAATTGGTCTAGGATCATTTGGCCAAATCCTAGACACTCACCACTGTGGGGATATATCACTTTCTCTATAATACATCGACGCATAAATGACTTTCATTCAATAATTATTAAATGTTCCTCGAAGTGAAAATACTTTGGATAAAGCAAGAATGTTTGAAGGCATGTATGCATTATACTCCACACTCTCCACACTTATAAGTCCTTCAATCCCTTAAGAATATCTCCCCTAATCCCTATACCTGCGTAAAAGAATACCCCTTATACCCCTATGCTGTAAACATACCTTACACACGACAAATTAAACCCCAATCATCGTTGATCCTCGTGTGTTTTCATGAAACCAACAAACACTTGATACGCTCACAGAAGTTTCACTTCTCTTGTGTTTCTCACTCACTTCTACTACACGCACTCATATTTTTCCATTAATTTTCACATATTTGAATCATAAATATGTCCTGTATACAAAGATAGCACTATTAAAGAACATATTTATGATTTAAATGCATTTTAACTAAAAATTAAGTCATATCATCATGTTGTTTACTCTATCATCATAAATAATCACTTTCCTTTACAATATTGTGGTGTGTCATGGTTTCATTTTCAAAATAAATAATGATTTAAAAAAAGCTGCTATTTTAAACGCTATAAAAATAACGTTATTAACTTAATAACAATAACAGTTATAATATTTAGCAACTGTTATAATGAAAGTGGTTATAACGTGGTGTTATTTCTAACGTTAAATATATTTAAGGCTTGCGTCTGTTTGCGTGTTTATGCGGATTTTGGAGTTATACTATTTTTTCTGCGTGGGTCGGAGTTGCGCGCGCCGATGTAACACATAATTTGTTTGTAGTGTTTAATTTCGTCTATTGGTCGTTTGTTCAGGTAATATTTGTCTGATGCATATATATTTAATTTTCAATTACCCCAAAGAAGTATAAGAACTTCCTTACATACATACTTATTCGAGGAAGGACAAAAGTACCTTCTATATAAATGAGACGTAACCATTTCGATCTCTAAGGGTAGCAACGCACGTAATAGTCGACCACAGATAGTACAATTCTATCTGGGATTGTAAGATATTTTTATTTAAGTTCCTCTACAAATGTCTATATGAGAGTGACCACTTACAATCAGGAAGACTGCTGGATCGTTACCTACTTCTTCTATATTATAAAAGAAAATCATCAATCTCGTACAAACAGACAGATGGATATATTTATTTACTTAGTTAGCTTTTAAAGTTTTTTTGTTTAAAATAAGCTTACAATAGTAAAAGCGTGTGTGTACGTATGTATGTAAGTTATACTTAAACGACTATAAATGGCAGTAAATGCTAGTAAAAAATATGTGTTACATCACCGTCCCCAATTCCGACCCACGCTAAAAATATTTTTTTCCAAATGCGTCAAAGTACTATAACTTCAAAAATGTTTATATTAGATAGTTTGTATATAGTTTAAATAGATTTTATTTAAGGATGTTGTACTGAAAACGAATTTTATTTTCAGGACGACATCTTGTTTGAAGAGGAGGAACCCATAGAGGCGTACAGCATGTCGCCACAAAGCATGGGAGATAAAGTCAACGGGACAAGTAAAGAAAACTCAGCCGTCAACCTCTCACAGAGCCAATTGTATACGAGTCAGAACTGCATGCAAACACAGTTACGTCATAATGTATCGAAACGGAAGTTATCATACACGAAGCCGATAACAAAACCGACTTATAGTTCGGTGTCGATAGCGGAGAACGCAGATCGGAAGCTGGGGTCTCAAGAAGCGTTTGGTAGGAAGCTGAGTACGGCGGGCCCAAGACGAAACTTCTCAACGTCGAGCTTCGCGCACATCTCAACGCCCTTCCACGGGTCAACGCTCTCGGCTTTCGAACAACCGAATGAATTCGCGTCGCAATTTTCATTAAAGTCCGTCACGGAGAGCGTAGCTGATGTGGCGTATTGTTGTTTTTGTTGTAAACGTAAGAAGACAACAGAGAATAAATTCTTCGATATATCTCTATTAACAGATCCGACGTATTTAGTTATTCTGCTCTCGAGTAGTACAGTGGCTATATCCTGTACAAATTTTATAATACTTCTACCCGCGCATGCGCATACAATAGGCTTCGATGAGGCGAAAGGCGCTTACCTCCTCAGTACGGTATCAGCGCTCGATCTGGTCGGACGTATCGGCGGTTCGGCGCTCTGCGATTTAAATTTCATGCCCAAATCTTTCTTCTTCGTTGGAGGGTTACTATTCGCGGGTATAACACTAGCAACGATACCGTTTTTGGAATCGTACGTGACTATAAGCGTTTTTTGTGCGTTATTCGGACTTTTTTCTGGGGTTAATAATAGTGTAACTACATTAGTTATGGCGGAAAGTTTGGGCGTAGATCGGCTTATGTCGACTTACGGGATAAGTTTGTTTGTGAACGGCTTATTGCAGCTTATAGGGCCGCCGATCTGTGGCTTATGGTACGACCACGATAAGAATTATAAGAATATGTTTGTGACTTTCGGTTTTATTTTCATATGTGGTGCGTCGTTATGGTTGTTCATGCCGCTAATTAATAGAAATAAGAGAAAACGCGCTCAGAAAGAATTGGAGGAGAGTGGGAAAATTTAGTTAATAAAATTGATTTTTAAGTTACGAGTTGTCTGTCACGGGCCGTGTTTGACACACTCAATGTAAAAAAGTGACAATGTTGGTCACGTGTCACGACGGTATAAGTAAAGTGTGTTTTAGCCAATAGTCAAATAATACGTTATATTTGATGTCTGCAACGCCCTTATTTGTGAAAATACCACTAACGTTAGAGATATATTATAAAAAAAATCAGGCTTAAAAATATAGCCTACTAGTTTTTGCCCGCGGCTTCGCCCGCGTTTAAAATAAAATAATATCACATACTAACATACATAAAACTAAAAATTCGACCCTAAATTTTGCTAAAGATTATCACTTGATCAAATATATAGTTTACGATTCAATCCTTACTAATATCGATTAAAATAATCGATGTTTTGGGTCCGAAATATCGATTTTCCGATTAATCGATCTTAGATCGCCATCCCTAGTTCCCGTGGGCTTTCCGGGATAAAAACTATCCTATGTCCTTTCTCGGGTCTCAGACTATATTTGTACAAAATTTCATTAAAATCGGTTCAGTGGTTTGGGCGTGAAGAAGAGACAACCAGACAGACAGACAGACAGACAGAGTTACTTTCGGATTTATAATATTAATAAGGATGTCAGTCCCACAATTTAGACCAATCCAACGGCACCTCGTATGTTAAACCGTCAAGCCGTTTGGGCTGCAGCGTGACAACGTGACATATATACATACATAGATACGCACAAAACACATTATTCTTCGTAGTCATGTAAGGAAGTCATAGGCGTTGTACCTAAAGGTATAGGGGGTAACACATATTGTAAAGTGTTATTTTATTCGTCGTCTTTCTTGATTTGTCAAATTTTTGGCGAATTTTTGTGAAAGTTCCTTTTGACCGACCAATATTTTATGATAAAAGTATGTCATGAATAGTGACGTCATCTTCGACGTTAGTCGCCGCACGGGCCTTAAGTGGAACGATACAGTGTGTTACAATCGTTGCGGGGGTTAAATAGAACGTACTCAATATGTACATGTCCGTATGTCAAAGATATGTCAATTTGTCTCCACAGGGAATTGTATCGAATGCCGCGTCCACACACTTGGTATTTGCCGCAAACTCCAAAGCTCTGCAAACATTTGGGTATATTTGTTTGGCATAAAAACCAAGTTAAACAATCTATCCACACATATGAATTTGCGTTTGTTGGGGTTCGGCAAACGGTTGGATACGGCATAAAGTTGCAAATAAACTTTGTGTATCTTCCTTTTTTTCAATAATGTGTGAGTGAGACACATATGAACGCCATTTTGAATATATTATTAAGACAAATCGTATTCATTAATTAAAGTAATTAGCACAAATAATTGCTAGATTAGCACAATTTAGGCAATAATAGCCACTTCCAAACGAATTTAGACTTTTGATATGTAATTTTATCTTTTATGCACTTTTCTTTGCTAAATAACAGCAATGTTAAGCGCTGCTGTGTTCCGGTTTGAAGGGTGTGGTAAGAGACATACTTTTCCGAGGCGATCCAGTTTAATCCTCAGGGGTAGCATCAGTGGCCGACCTCAGATAGGATTCTCATCTAGGCATATCTGTGATAAGTAGCAAACGATCATGCAGTCCACCTGATGGTAAGTGGCTACTGCCGATTGTATGATCGTTCACTGCTACTATATTATAAAAAAAAAGAATTATTGAAATCGGTCCACTAACGGCGGAGTAATTCGTGTACATACATAAAAAAGAAAAAAAAAAGATACCGGCCGAATTGATAACCACCTCCTTTTTGAAGTCAGTTAAAAAGTAGCGTTCTCTCGTGTCATACGCACACATGCACAGATCGCAGAGACTGTAGTGAGTAATCTTGCAGAAGTAAATATAAGCGACAAGAAAAGCGCATTAAGAACCTGTTTCTTGTCACGCGGGTTTGTCGCGTGTGGACCGCATGCGTAGAACTTGCATCCAATTGTTTCATAATTAATTTCCTGTCATGTATGCCTCACGCACGCGAGTCGCGGAGACTTGCGTGCAAATGAGACGGACATGACAGGAAAGGGGTCCTAAGGATCTGTTTTACAATGTCTAAATGTGACAATGCTCGTCTTTCGGCATGTGGGGTCGACCTTTAGCCCGAATCAAAGCAATCGTGTGTACTCGCGCGTGGTGTTTACATATTCCGCATTGTTCGGCGAGTTACTTGGCGAATTATTCGCGAGTTTCTAAATATTCCATTAAATACTATATTCGGACATTGTAAAAGACCTTAAATCTATTAAATTAATTATTTTATATACTTTTTAATATGTTATATAGGTATAAAGAGGCTTTTTGGTTATATACGTTTATGTAATGTAATGTTTGTACTGTAAATACATGTAATATAGTAGGAAGACTTTCCCAGCAGTGGGATAAACGGTTCAGGCCAAAATGTTATTGTTTTTGTGCATTTACCTACTAACGACAATGCAAAAGTGTCCGAGCTAAAAGTGCTACAAAATGCAAAAAGAGCTACAATAAACTCAGTTGTCATTCGACCGTGCAACAGCTAAGACGTTTATGTCATCGTCTTGCGTGATTATTTTTTATTTATATGTTACTAGCTGACCCGGCAAACTTTGTACCACCTCAAAATCTATTTATCAAATATATTTCTTATAAAATATAGCCTATGTTACTCGTGGATAATGTAGCTTTCGAATGGTGAAAGAATTTTTAAAATCGGTCCAGTAGTTTTTGAGCCTATTCATTACAAACAAACAAAGTTTTCCTCTTTATAATATTAGTGTAGATATCTTATATATAGAATTCTCGTGTCACAGTGTTAGTTACCGTACTCCTCCGAAACGGCTTTACCGATTTTCACCATATTTTATATGCATATTCAGTAGGTCTGAGAATCGGCTACTATCTTTTTTTCATACCCCTAAGTGATAAGGGTTGTTCAGTCTTAACATTTTTCTATTTATATGGCAACACAACGTTTGCCGGGTCATCTAGTTGTCTATAAGTTTGAAGTGGAAAATGGTCTTGCTTATCTGATGGTAAGTCACTGTCGTACGGACATCTGTACAACTGCATATAGAGCAGGTTCTACCTGAAGCCGATCACATGTGCCACGTGCGCACTAAGCCGCTCCTCATATGTAAGTCAGTACATCCACACCCGCACACCGACACAGAACTGCTTCACGATACATATAGGTATGGCCGTGGTATAGTTATCGCCAAACTGCTAGTCCGCTCTGAAGTTGTTGCGAGCAGGTGTACTCATACAATTTGCTATGGCGGCGCGACTCATCTCTATATTCAGAGCGGACTAGCAGTTTCGCGCGGACTATACTTTCCCGATTGAACCACTTTTCATTTTCAATACTTTATTCGTGAATTAAATATTAGAGATACATTAAAATATTTTTATTTGATTAATATAAGATTAATTCCGACTAAAATATGTCTAAAGTGTTCCTACCACATTTTTTCACTATCACAGTATAGTTTTAGGGTTCCGTACTAAATGGTAAAGATAGAATCCTAGTACTAAGCCTCTGCTGTTCGTCACAGGGCTCTATCTCTTGAACTGCAATAGATAGACACTTCAAATTTTCACAGAATATGTATAATGATACTAAACTACTACTATAAGAATACTAAAAATAAAAAAGTTAAAAATAAATAGGGGTCGTCATACAAGGCCGCTGTTTCTCAGCGTTTTTTGCTTTATCTATTGATCCGTAATCGGATCGTAACCGGATCGGTGGACAGTTCAAAATTTCACAATGCATGAACTTTAATGGCTGCTATAATAACGAATACTAAAAATAAATTAAAATTTTGTGGTACGGGACCTTCCGTGTCCGAGTTCGACTTACACTTTGGCAATTATTATAATTTATACTCAAACCGCTATGCAAAATCTTCTCTGTTGCTCGGGTTAAATGATATTCTCCGCTATTTTTGATTTTGTATTATATTCCTCGTAAAATGCTAGTCCGCTCTGAATATAGAAATGAATCGCGTCGCCATAGCAAATTGTATGACTACTCGCCTGCTCGCAACGACTTCAGAGCGGACTAGCAGTTTGGTGCGGTCTACACTTACAGTTCAAAAGATTTGACCTAAAATCCATTAAAAAGTAGGTCATAAAGCACATACAGTTTTTTAGGTATCAAATGAAATGTAACTGTAAATAAAATTAATGTTAAATTTAAAAAAAATGTTCGATAAATATAATTAATTGTAATATATACCTTTTTTACCAATACGAATAATGTGTTATTTAATAAATATATTTTTTATAATTTTTATTTTGTTTTTTATTTAATTTTTTTTTCGTTTCAGTTCTTTCTTCTTTTTTTTCTTTCTTCTTTCGATTTCTTTAGGCGCGTTTAAGATAATCAGAGTGTATTTTTAGTGTGGTTGCCGGCGACCTTAGTCCTTACGTGGCAACATGTGATCGGCTTCAGGTTGAACCTGCTCTATATGGAGTTGTACAGATGTCCATACGACAGTGAACAGTGGCTTGAAGGTAGAACTCTATGTAGTTCGACTCCGGCGGCACCACCGCCACACCTATTTCTGTTATAACAGCAGTGTTAGGCGCTGCTGTGTCCCGGTTTGAAGGGTGTGGTAAGGGAGACATACTTTTCTGAGGCGTTCCACCTTAGTCCTCAGGGGTAGCAACGCAGTAGCCGACCTCACGGACCACCACAAGGACTCCATCCTATCTGGGGTTGATTAAAGATGTTCATACAGCCGTTGACACTTACCATCAGGTGGACTGCATGCTCGTAAACTACTCCTATATTATTAAAAATGTAAAAATATGAATTACAAAATAATATAATAATATAAGTTACTCTGACATACATATCATTTTAATAATAGTTTTATAATAATAGGTAATGTATATTTTATTATATATTAATAATAATATAGTATAGTATGTATAATATAAAATAAAAGTAATTTAAATGAAAAATATTTAAAATACTATAAATGCTCATTTTTGCATTTGAAATAAACTCGAGTTAGAAACATTGCAAAAGTAAAATATATAATTGTTTTTTTTTTGGAAATATGAATCCAGTGAAAAGTGGATTCATAATGATTCATGAATTATCATGCCAATATCTTAAACCCATTTGTTAGTGAATGACACATTTTTTTTATATAAAATTTAGCAAATGAGTTCACTTAAAAAAATTTTTTTTAGTTGTTAGTATCATTAGGTAGAATTGTGTAATTTATAATTTTAGAAAGTTATAAAATTACTTAAACAATTTTGGCTGTTCAATTTTGAGTATTATTTTTAAATATGTCTATAAAATTTTCGCTGTTAAATTTTAAGTATTATATTTAATATATTCAAATTTATCACGGAGTTATTAGTTATATTTGTGAAATATAAATTAGAAAATATAGAGATTCGTAGTTTTAAGGGGTTAATTAATTTTTATAATTTATAAAAATCGTATTATTGTAAAAAATCATTACTTCCCAATGTACCGAATTAATGGTAAATTTTATTTAATATTACATATAAATAAGAAACGTTATAATTTTTGTAGATAAGCGTTAAGACAGTATACGTTTTTCATGCAAATTTTTATACTTAGGTGTTTTTCATGGGATATATTTATATGCCCCGTTATAAATATTGAATCTTTTCATATTTTTGGGAATCTGACATTTTCTAGAACACAAAATTTTCCAAATGTCAATCTTTGTTTAAACGTTGGATCGATTGAATATAAATAACGGGCGTTTAAGAATCCATTCTAAGATAAATAATTATACTTTGTTTCTAGATATTTATAGTAACTATCCTTCTCCTCCTTTTTGTTTTAAGAAGTTTGAAAAAAATGTAAAATTAATTTATTCCTTAAATATAATTAAATTATAATGATTGTGAGGTGATCGAATTATCTAATTGTATTTTGTATATAATAAATTGTATTTTTATTAATTGTAGTATCATTTATCATAATTCACCCACATATTGGATTTTAATATTTTTGAGACATATTTTGAGGCATATTAGGAGTGCTATATTACGTTCAAAGAAATGTAACTAAAATAAGAAATATATAGTAGGTATATGATACATCTTTCGTACAAAGATATTACATAGTAGGTATATTTCTTTTGAAGGTGGTAGAACCCTCTGTGGTTCGCCTCGGCGGCACCACCGCCACACCTATTTCTGTTATAACAGCAGTGCCGCGCTGCTGTGTTCTGGTTTGAGAGTATGGTAACGGAGACATACTTATCCGAGGCATTCCAGCTTAGTCCTCAGGTGTAGTGGCGCATCCGTGGCCGAGCTCGGATAGGAATCCATTCTGGGGTAATTACAGATTTCCATGGGCGTCAGTCACTTTCCAACAGGTGGACTGCATCCTCGTCTGCTACACCTGTATTTATAAAGCATTGAATAATCCTGTAATAATGACTTCAAGTTTCTTTCAAATACGTTACAGTAACACAGATAAAAACAATTTCTAACTCAAGTTACAGTATGATTTTTATACTTGAAAAAATAAAGAATCCGTATCCTAAAGATTCCTTCAGACACCATAAATATAATAACTTAAAATTAATAAGTGCCACTTTTGTCTACAGTTGGAGCCATTCGCAGAAGAAGACGTTCACGATCTAGACCAGAGTAATCCCAAGTTGGTCCTAACATCAGAGGACAACTCCCCAACCCCCACAGGAGATAAGTACCTCAACGGGTCCCCACCAATCTTCAAAAATCAATCGAATGCAGCTCTGGATGAAAGAAGTCCAAATAGGTTAGAATTTGCAAGATCAGCGAGCGCTGTTATGGCAAGAAATGCTGATGAAGGACGTATTAGAAAGATTTCTACTCCAGCGTCGTCGAAGCACGGTTTGCAACACATTTCTAGCAAAAGCCATTGGCCCAGCAACCCGTCTCTACTCGAGTCAGTTCCAGAAGGGAAAACAAGTCGTGTGAACTCCCAAGAAGCGTTCGGGAAGAAGCTCCTAGTGCCAAAAACGCCAAAACGTAGTCCCTCGACATCAAGTTTTCAGTACATGTCGACACCCTTCCACGGATCGACGCTATCCGCGTTTGAGAAGCCGAGCGAATTCACATCGCAATTCAGTCTGAAGTCGGTAACAGATAGTTTAGCGCCGATCAGCTATTGCTGTGGTTGTAAGAAGGAGGATGACGCGAAGAAGGAGCCAAGCAAGTACTTCGACGTGCAACTACTAAAAGATCCGATTTATTTAGTGATATTAATATCGAATTGTACGTGTGCGATTTCGTACACAAACTTCATAATTCTAGTGCCGGCGTACGCTCAGGAATGCGGTTTTGATAGTACATTAGGCGCCTACCTCCTCTCTATAATATCTGCGTTGGATTTAGTTGGGAGGATCGGTGGTTCAGCGCTATCAGATATTGTAACAACGCCGAAGCGATACTTCTTTATAACCGGTTTACTTTTATCAGGGATTAGTTTGGCGCTCTTGCCGTCAGTTTCGAGTTATCTAGGGGTCAGTGCGTTCTGTTCTGTGTTTGGATTGGCATCAGGTATAAATGTCGGTGTGTGTGCCTTGGTTATGACAGAAATGTTGGGCGCAGAACGTCTTATGTCCTCGTACGGGATAAGTTTGTTCATGAACGGGATTTTGCAGCTTATCGGGCCGCCGATTTGCGGCGCGTGGTACGAGTACACGAATTCCTACAAGTCGTTGATAGTGACATTAGGTTTTATTCTGATGATGGGCGCGTCGCTATGGTGTTTTGTCCCGCTCATACACAGGCGGAGGAAAAGAGCGGAGAATATGAAGGATGTGGACGTGAAGGCGTGATTCGTTTAGGTAGGTTGAATCGATTCGGAATCGATTTGTCGTTGGGTCCAGTAACATTTAAGATTAAGAGATGTTAGAATGTTTTATATTAATGCATTGCCCTACCGGTCTCTTATTTTTTCTACAAAGTAGAGTAGTTCGCTATTTTTTCATATTGTTGGTAAATTTGTGAATTGTGAAGTTGTTGCGAGCAGGTGTAGTCATACAATTTGCTATGGCGACGCGATTCATTTCTATATTCAGAGCGGACTAGCAGTTTTACGCGGACTATATCTCCCCAGTTGTGGGAGATCCGTACCCAGCAGTGGGGCATAAAAAAGCTAATCAATTCGAGTACTGTCAAAAGTTAGCTTTGAAGTAAGTGTGTTCATCATGACCAGTATAACTTGAGCTGCCTAAAAGGGTTTAAATATGATTGCTCTAAATTGTTAGAACTGCTTGTAATACGACCAATTTAACTAGACCCCTGAGTTTTATGATGGATAGTGACGTCATATTTATACACCAGTGCTATACAAAAATAAACAATTGTAACAAAATAGATTTTTGAAATGTTGTAAATAATTATTTTAATTTTGGAGATTGTTAATAATAAATTGTTAATAATAAATAATTGTTAATAATGTTATTTTATCTTTTTAACGTATGTTGTCATCAGTAAAAAACAATTTCAGTTGTAACACAAATATTTGCCTTTTAAAAGACATTTCCGATATTTTTTTAATTTAACAATTTTTATTATTAACTAATTTGCTACCGGTGCAAAGCATAAGGTCCGTTCACACAGACCGGATGGTATACGCTTTGAATTGACCGGAGCGGAGCCGCCAACTATTTCACATAGACCGGCTGGTAAAGATCAGAGCCGATCGGCTCCTCTTATTATTTCACACGAAGCGCGTTCAAGCATTCTTAGTGATTAAAGAAGTGCACATGCAAAAATAAACCGTAATACAATTAGGTACTCAAAACTCTGTTTCCAACGTGATAAAAATCTGCTCTCCTCTCCGAGCCGATCTGTGTGAACGGACCCTAAAGCGAAATGTTAGAAAAGGCGTAGTATAGCCAGGTGTCATGTTAAATTGGTCATACATGCTATAAAGCGTAAATACAATAATATAAGCAATAAGTAGACAACGCAAAATTCGCTTTAAATTTACAATTTTTTAAACTATTTTTGTAATTTTTGAGTCCAGTGAATGAATTTAAAGATTTCCTTTTTTATTTTTTTACTTTTAATAATAATAGTTCTTAAAAATCCACCATTTTTATCTTATTTCAGTATTAAATATTGAACAAATCTCTTCAATTTTCATTTTTAAGAAAATAAATTATAAAATATAGAATTTCTATGTCAAATCTCTTGCTGTATTTAATAATCTGTTCGAATCATTCGTTCTTTACATCTATCCATCACTAATAATTTCGTTCATTCTTTTTATAAAAAAATATATGTAATTTTAAATAATTCTACTTTTATTAATGTGTGCGTGATCATGTATGGGTTTTTTGCACATCTAAACTGTTTTCCATAAAGTCCCAGTAAAAAAATACTAGTACGAGTATATAAATACCCTACTCGGGTGTATTTGGCATTCGTCATGATACTCGTTCGCAAGATGTAAGTTTTTCAACGCAAATAAAAGTATTAGCGTGCTCTGCGTCCACATATTCGTAATTGTTAGGCAGATTATTCGGCGTATTGTTCGCGAATGAATGTTATTGCATTATATATCTTTATTCTCGCATTGTGGAAGCCCCAAGTACTGCATTCTACTTATTTTTTTCTATAATTTACATTATAATTTCCATTAATTAATCATAAATAATGAAAGGTGTCAAATTTTCTATTTTATTATCTATATTTTATAACTTTGAATATATTTTCTGTATTGTCGGTACCACTTAATATCAATTTTGATTGAAAATATCAAAAACATTGTAGGAATATTGTTCTTTTATTCCCCTAAAGTAGTTCCATTCCATTTCGTAACTATATTTTTATAAATAAATTATATTTCAATGTAACGCGGCCAGTAATAATTATTAAATGCCAAAAAATGTACTACTTTCGAATATTTTTATAATCGTCATTAAGTTTTTACTTAAAAAAATGTTTAACGTATTTTAAATTATATTTGTTCATTTTACATCGATTACTGAATAAATTATGTGCCACTTTTCATACATTTTTAGAATTTGATATTCGAATCTTTTAAATTTTGACATATTCTGTGTAAACATTAAATAAATAATACACATTTAAATAGTCAAATACGCTCCACTTAACGGTCGGAACGATAAAATGAAATATCACCACCGTTGTATCTGTTGATCAGTGGAATGCTCAGTGATATAAAACAATATTTTATTATCTTTTTTTTATTTTACAGGACATTTCGAATATAGATTTAGGTCAAGATATATTTTTCTTTCATAATTATATTTTTATATTGTAGTAATTAATTCCTTAAGTTTCTTTGATTTCATGCTTATTTCCATAATTATTTCTACTTAATTATATAATTATAATATATGTATATTCATCTAAAATAACGTTCGTGTCTTATTTACATATTATTGTAGGACGAGGGGGAAGTGAATGGATTTCTATTTGCCGCCATTTTGGATTTAAATATTATTTATTTGTAAGTGCCTCTGTAGGTCTATACAAATTAAATATATTTAATTTAATTTAAAATTAAGTTATAATTTTATTATAATGTACTTTTACCTGTCACAAAATAATGTATCTGTCACTACCATTTATTTATATAAATTTGATTTGTATGTAATTTTAAAATGAATTTATGTATGTACTTATATGGGCGTAGAAGCTTAAAATATATTTTAGCAATTCGAGCAGCTTAAGGGATAAAATATTTAAATAATAACTAAAAACATTTTTATTCGGCAGCCATTGTTAAAACAAATGTTGTTTTTTTAGTAAAATTGTCATTTTAGTACAATAATTTTCAAAATATATTGCTTCACTTAAATAAGGATGGAAGGGTGAAGAGGGAAGTTTGCAGTTATTTTTATTAATATGAGTATTAACATTTACCTAAATCTAATTTGAAAGCCTCATAGAAAAATATTTATAACTTGTTTTAAAAATGAATTCGTATTCTACTAGTGTGAATATATTGGAGGTACCTCTCGCTCATTTAATATAATGTGTGAGCGAGACACATATAAACACATCTTCGTGGAATTGATTTTTTAAAACAAGTTATACGAACATAACTATTATAATATTGTTCATAATTATTAATTGTGTTATTATAAAATCTAGCAAGTATTAAGTTAATAGATCAAATACAAAATAATTATAATAATTGTATAACTATAAACAATAATAGTATGAATTTTATAAACGTGTTCCACTTAACAAAACGCATGAAATGCACTTTCGCCGTTCCACTTAACACATTCGTTGTTCTCATTGAAACGTCAAAAAATGGAGCGAAATCACTTAATATTATGTCAATTGGAGTAACTGCCGTTTGACCAAAAGCCACTTGCCTTAATATTCTTAATCTATTCCGCGTTAGTTATTAATGTATTTTTTATCTTTGGTCAACTATACTAGAAGATTTTTACTTATTTTTATTTTATTTTTCTAGATATTACTAACTTAGTAACAACTAAGTGAATCGTGGGTGTAATTTTCCATTTACGAATCAATGTCCAAAGATAATATTAACGGCAAATGCATAGATTAGTAAAGATACTTCGCCGCCTTGAAATTGAATGAAGCCACCAACGACTTATTAGAAAGTTCTTTTTTTAAATTCTTGACAAATAAAAACATTTTTAGAAAAAAAAATACGAATAAATAACTAATACTGAGTAATTTACATCATAAATAAATAATTATTTCAAATATTTTAGGGACATTTTAGCACGGAGACGTGGCAAAACTTTTTTACGCAACTATTTCAATTCTCAAAACTGGGTACATTTTCTTGTTAGGAGTGAGTAATCTTTACTTATCTATGGGCAAATGTTTGAATACTACCAGTGTTGGGCGTAGTTAACTACAATTTGTAATCTGGTTACTAACTACATGTAGTTAATTACTTTAAATCGCAACATAACTTAACTACAGTATATCAAACTACATGATGTAGTCATAGATAAGTAAAGATTACTCACTGCTAACAAGAAAATGTACCCAGTTTTGAGAATTGAAATAGTTGCGTAAAAAAGTTTTGCCACGTCTCCGTGCTAAAATGTCCTTCAAATATTAGAAATAATTATTTATTTATTATGTAAATTACGCAGTATTAGTTATTTATTCGTAAATTTTCTGTAAAAATGTTTTTATTTGTCATGAATTCAAAAAAAGAACTTACTAATAAGCCGTTTGTGGCTTCATTCAATTTCAAGGCGGCGAAGTATCTTTACTAATCTATGGATGTAGTTATGGAAAGTAATCATGTAATCGTGATTGCAACTACAAAAATCAAAATTTTAGTAATCAAAATTTTGACTACTTTTTACAATTACTTTGCGTAATCTGTAATTATTATTACTGATTACTATATGTCATCGTAGTTAGTAATCAGTAGTTAGATTACATATTGCCCAACACTGAATACTACCTTTTTTTTCTCGAGGGGGAAACGTTCAAAAGGTACCCGACGACGTGGGAGCGACGCCGGGTATTGTGGGATTTTTACCGCACTAAAACCCCCCCGGTGGCCGTCCTCAACGCTTGTTAGCGAACTCCGGAATCTCCAACGGAACACAACCGGAGCCCTCCAAGCGCGATGCCCAACGGGCTCTACCCCGGGGGAGCAGTTTTCGCTCCTCCCACACCATGTAGTGTTTACGACAGTATGTGACCACACATACCGCCTTCCCGGGGTCGCTTGCTGGACGGTTCGAGCTCCCACTCCTGCCGCCCGCAACCCCGGAAGCTCCCTTTTAGTCGCCTCCTTCGACAGGCAGGGATACCGTAGCCCTATTCTAGTCCCGGAACTACAGGGACAAACACTGAATACTACCTACTAATACCTTTCCTTTTATAACACTTCTATGTCCAATGTGTTATGTTCTGCACTTACTAAAACATCTTCTAGTATAGTTGATCTGAATTCATTAATTAAATAGGACTATCTTTAAGGTCATTTTTATTCATCGGACAAATATAGAAAATGCGGGCGATTTTTTTAATAATTAAAATAATGTAAACGTCTTGAAATATAAGATATTAAGCGATCATTGTGATTTTCATGTCGCGCATTTTCGCAAGCACGCGCGTCTTAAGCGCTAAAAGCGAGCTTTAAGCTATGGCTTTAAGCCATAGAGCCGTACACGTAAGATTTCTTATTTTCAAGACACATAAAAAATCATAACTTTTCTTTGGATTAGAATCATTTAATTGTTTTTTTTTTTAATTAATTATCATAGATTAGTAAAGATTACTCACTCCTAACAAGAAAATGTACCCAGTTTTGAGAATTGAAATACTTACGTAAAAAAGTTTTGCCACGTCTCCGTGCTAAAATATCCCTAAATTATTTGAAATAATTATTTATTTATTATGTAAATTCATGTAAATTACGCAGTATTAGTTATTTATTCGTAAATTGTCTCTAAAAATGTTTTTATTTGTCAAGAATTCAAAAAAAGAACTTACGATAATAAGCCATTTGTGGCTTCATTCAATTTCAAGGCGGCAAAGTATCTTTACTAATCTATGTTAATTACCCTATTGTTACGGCTCATTGAGAAATGATGCATTGAAAAAAAATAGAAACGTATGCTGTAATAAAAAAAAAAACGCATTTTCATTTACGCCTCTATGGTTTAAAGCACGAGACTTGAATTCACTCGCTGGTGTAGTCCGCGTCAAACTGCTAGTCCGCTCTGAAGTTGTTGCGAGCAGGTGTAGCCATACAATTTGCTATGGCGACGCGATTCATTTCTTTATTCAGAGCGGACTAGCAGTTTCCCGCGGACTATACAGTACATACTCAATCCATGTGCATATTATTAGCATGCTTGCATGTAGAACGCGTGCGAGCGTGACACTCGCGTCGTAAGGATTTTATGACTAAGTAAGAAACTCGAATCGTATACAACTGTGCTACATCGGGCAGCTTTAGGCAGAAAGAATGTACTAAAGATACAATATTTATTTAAACTCGAATTTTCTTCCACTTTATTATAAAGTTATGGTTTTAGGAATATTGTGTAAAATACTGTTATTGATTATATAGTCCGCGCCAAACTGCTAATCCGCTCTGAAGTTGTTGTGAGCAGGTGTAGTCATACAATTTGCTATGACGACGCGATTCATTTATTTATTCAGAGCGGACTGGCAGTTTCCCGCGGACTATAACTAATTAATTGTTTATTTGTTATTGCAAGATTGGCTATAAAGACCCGATAGGTGTCGCTGCTGTAGAGATCTATTTTTGTGGTCATTGCTTCTGAATTATACAAAAAAGAAAAAAATAATCAAACTAAAATCTAACTCTGCGGAAACTGTAAAAAAATATTAAATAATGTGTCTTATTTAAGTTACTTTCTTTTTATAAGTTCAAAGTATTTTAATGTTACCAAAATTATTTTATTCTTAATTCATTATTGTATAGCCGCGTCAAACTTCTAGTCCGCTCTGAAGTTGTTGCGTGCAGGTTTAATTATACGCCGTATCTGCAATTTGCTATGCGACGCGACTCGTTTCTATATTCTGAGCGGACTAGCAGTTTTACGCGGAATATATCTAGCTAATACTTACGATAATATGTTAACCATTACTTTATTTAGTTTTAATTAAATATTTGTTATTTGCAATTATAATTACAAATAAGTTTGTGATAAATGCATTATCATTTTTACTGTATGTATTGTTTATGCAATAAATTTTTAACTGCACAATAATGTATTTATTTTTGAACTAAGTCCGATTGTGTCAGGCATGGGAATGGTGCCGCTTTGCGTTAGAGGCCCATGTGCAATATTATTGAGCGATTAGGGTTAGTATTTTAAATTGCGAAAAGATTGAACGAGAGTTTGTGAGAGTTTAATTTTTATTGCACTATTCCTCGAATCTGCGCCGAATACAACCGACTATGCAATAGATAAGGAATACGACATTTACTTTGATACATTATCTTTTTTAAAAAATAAAATTTTAGCACACAAGTAGCACTTGTATCATAGCTAAATGGCACAGATCGAAACTCGTGGGCAACAGTTGCGGTTGTTTCAGTAAACCATGCTCAGTCAGCACTATAATGGTTGCGTATGGTTCGATTTGTTCCATACAAATTAAAAATATAAACTAATATATAAACGTTGTTCATGCCTATAATTGGCACTCATACGAGCCTTATTATTATGAATACTACTATAGTATACCACTAAGTACTATAATGTTTTATGCGTGTTGCTATTGGCATGTAAATAAATAAACAAGTCAATTGTGAGGATACACAAAAACAAACAACAAATTATTTCAAAAAGTATATATTCCATAGTAAATTGATCACAAGATTAGATATGCTTAATATAACGTGTATTGTATAATAGCTGATTTGCGTAAAAATAATCATCACATTAACTTAAAAATAGTGTAAATAATAGCTGAAATTCACTTTCAGAATTAAAATGACCAACTCAATACAAAATAAGTGCAAAATGCAAAAAGATCAGATTCCTACCTAACGTCGACCACTTGTACGCCGCTACCCTGAGGACTAAGCTGGAACGCCTCGGACAAGTATGTCTCTTACCACACTTCAAACCAGAACACAGCAGCGCTACACTGCTGTTATTAGAAATAGGTGTGACGGTGGTGCCGCCGTCGAACCACAGGGTTCTACCATCTTTAACCTTTGAGTTGCATCACTTTAATTCTAAAAATGCAATTAATTTTATAATTTGCTTTAAAAATTTATAATAAGTTTCAAATTTCGCTAATAAATACCAATATATTAGATTTAAGACTAATTTATATAAGAATCAGATTTAAAAGAGATCTTTTGATATAATCGAATATAAACGCTACTTTTCAAAATGTTGAAAAATATCACTCCAGTTTCATTTCTTTTAGGGTATTGCAGTCGAACGAAAAATCCTTTAAAACTCACTTACATATGTGTACTTGTAAGATTTTTAAACCAAAATTATGAAATAAAATTGTAAATTTGCAACAAAAAAATGATCATTCTTTCTACCCTTTTAAATCCTTGGCGACAAAATTATTTTACATTATTTTTGAATTCGTATTATTTCAAATTTATTTTTTCAAAAATCCACAAACGTTTTCTGATCAATATAACAGCTTGACATAGACTATGTAATCAAATAGACTCTAAGTCGAGACACTTTCTAAAACAACATTAGTAAGATAGATCTTATATGAAACAAATTCACATATTGAAAATAAAAACCAAAGAAGTGTAACTTCTTACATGCGTATAAATACGTACGCTTTTTAAATTTAAACACAAAATTCAAAAATGTATACTTAGCTACCAAAATGGTCCCAATTTTAAATTTTGGGGTTACATGGGGTTGGTTTAATTCATTCATTCATTTACTTAAATCATTCATTTTTCTTTATAGAATTGTCAAAAAATCAATATTACAAAAATACGCTTTCTACACTCACAGCTCCACACTAGGATTCCCTGTGTCGTGGGTGCCATGGACACACACAAAGACGACACAAACACCCAGGCCCAGAAACCTAAATTCATCATTAAGATATCTCTCTGGCCGGGGATCGAACCCGGGACCCTTTGCGCAGACCGGTATGGTGACCGCTCCGCCACGCGGGTCGTCATAAAAGTCCAATTTTCATATCGGGATCATCCTAAGTGGTCAATATTTTGGGAAATCCTGTACAAAAAGCCGAACAGATGGGACAACCTGGTCTACAATGTCCCAGCCCTTCGCAGGACCACACATATAACAAACATAGATTAGTAAAGATACTTCGCCGCCTTGAAATTGAATGAAGCCACAAACGGCTTATTAGTAAGTTCTTTTTATGAATTTTTTGACAAATAAAAACATTTTTAGAGAAAATTTACGAATAAATAACGAATACTGCGTAATTTACATAATAAATAAATAATTATTTCAAATGTTTTAGGGACATTTTAGCACGTAGACGTGGCAAAACTTTTTTACGCAACTATTTCAGTTCTCAAAACTGGGTACATTTTCTTGTTAGGAGTGAGTAATCTTTACTAATCTATAATAACAAAACACACGACAATTACATTTTAGTAGCATCTTATTATTAAAAGTACGTTATAATCACCTCTTTCACAATGTCAGCGAAAAATATATTTAACTAGCTAACCCGGCAAACTTTGTACCACCTCAAAATCTATTTATCAAACATATTTCGTATAAAATATAGCCCATGTTACTCGTGGATAATGTAGCTTTCGAATGGTGAAAGAATTTTTAAAATCGGTCCAGTGGTTTTTGAGCCTATTCATTACAACCAAACAAACAAAGTTTTCCTCTTTATAATATTAGTGTAGATAATGTCTACACGTTCGCCAAAATTCGGCAAACAATTACAAATACATGTGGACAGAGCATTCGTCTGGGTTTGTGTAGTGCGAGCGCTTGTAGTCGATCCAATGGCAAATTAATAATTAAAATCCGTTATTAATACACTATCCACATTTTACCTATCACGGATCAATATTTGACTTTCTCTTTTATTTATTTTTTTAGTCTGAACATATATATTTTCTTCATTTTTTAGCACGAAATATTTGTGTATGCATAATGCTTGCATATGCGAGCGAAAATGATGTAAACAACAGTTGCTTGAGCGACAAAATGTCGCTCTGTCCGTCTGCCTAACATTGTAAAAGAAATGACTTACATATTAATATAAAAATATTTTTTATAATAAATTATTAATAAAATCACAAAAGATTGCTTTCATTTTCTCATAAGTCTTATTATTATTAAAATTACAAAATTTTGACACTAGGTTCACGAAGCAACACTTCTTTGGGGCATTTTGGAAAAAATGACTGATTTTTTACAATATCAACAAGTGAAATAATTTAAAATACTTCATTTTTTATATTTATATTACCCACGATATGTATCAATAATTTTGTAATATTTTTTGCTATTTTTTTAAATACACCAAAGAAGCATATTTTCTTACGCTTTTTTTTATAAAAATTTAGTCACAAATTTTCAAAAATTCTTGTTATAAGAATAAAACCTTGTATTAATTCAGTCAGATTTTACTACAAAACTCAGTTTTGACTTTACACAACTTGAATATTATTTATAGTCCGCGCCAAACCGCTAGTCCGCTCTGAAGTTGTTGCGAACAGGTGTAGTCATACAATTTGCTATGGCGACGCGATTCATTTCTATATTCAGAGCGGATTAGCTTCGCGCGCACTATACTAGCTTTTACCCCCTACGCTCGCAATCTGAGATTATTTATCACTCGGGAACGGTAATTCGGGATAAAACCTACCCTATATCCTTTTTTTATCCCTCCTGACCACGTGTGTACAAAATTTCTTGACAATCGGTTATGTAGTAAGGCGTGAAAGTCTAACAAACAAACAAACATTCGTATTTACAATATTAGTTAGGATTTCGAAAAAGAAGTGTAACTTCTTTCATGCGTACATACAAACATACAAACACTTTTTATTTTATATACATAAAAAACTAGAATATATGTATATTAATACATACATATGAGGCTGTTAGAACCAGAATACACTTTTCTACACTCACAGCCCCACACTAGGATTCCCTGTGTCGTGGGTGCCATGGACACACACATAGACAAATACACAAACACCCAGACCCAGAAACAGAAATCTAAATTCATCATTTAGATATTTGTCTGGCCGGGAATCGAACCCGGGACCCTTCGCGCGTCAGACCGGTATGGTGACCGCTCCGCCACGCGGGTCGTCAGAATAGCCTAACTACAAAAACGATTTACAATACGGAGAAAAGTAAATATGTACAGTCCGCTCTGAAGACATGAAATGAAATATATTTATTTTGTATAGGCCAACGGCGGCACTTACAAATTGTCAGTTACAATATTTTCTTAAACTACTACCGGATCGGAACGCGACCTCTACTGAGAAGATCCGGTAAGAAACTGTGGGTTTGTCTCTTTTTTATAACAATTATTCTCTTTTTTTTTTAAATGCCATCATTTTTTACATATCCTTACTAATATTATAATCCGAAAGTAACTCTGTCTGTCTGTCTATCTGTCTGTCTGGCTGGTTGTCTCTTCTTCACGCCTAAACCACTGAAGCGATTTTAATGAAATTTTGTACAAAGATAGTCTGAGACCCGAGAAAGGACATAGGATAGTTTTTATCCCGGAAATCCCACGGGAACTAGAGATGGCGATCTAAGATCGATTAATCGGAGAATCGATCTTTTGGACCCAAACAATCGAAATTAATCGATATTAGTAAGGATTGAATCGTAAACTATGCATTTGATCAAGTGATGATCTGTAGCAAAGTTGTTGTCCATGAGCCCACGAAGGTTTCAGAGTTGGTACGACCAATTTTCGCCAGATGGCGCCACTGTCATTCCAATGAAGGTACGAATTTTCAGTTGTATGTATGTTAGTATGTCATATTATTTTCTTTTAAACGCGGGCGAAGCCTCGGGCAAAAACTAGTAATTAATAAAGCTCCAGTATAATATCCGGCACGAGTCGTGAGCACAGGCGGGCAGTAGTGGGGGTAAGCTCGCGCATGTACACTTTTGGCACGAATGAACATGAACCGAATGACACGTGAGCCTCCAATAGACGATGTGCATTGACTGAGGAACCAATCGCGTGCAGCTCGGCACCCCGCCCCGCCCCCATGGCTTCTTCATTCCGCCAAAGAGACCGAAACATTAACTACTGCGCAGCTGTCAGTTGTGCTCACGACTCATGCCGGTCACTATATCTTGCTTTACATTTATCTAAAAAAAGTTTGTTCAGCAATATATGCTACACTTGCTGCTACAAGTTGTTGCGAGCAGGTGTAGTCATACAATTTGCTATGGCGACGCGATTCATTTCTATATTCAGAGCGGACTAGTTTTACGCGGATTATACAACATTTTTAATTACGAAAATACAGATAGGTCAAAAATCATTAAAATGCCGTTATACCACTCTGGTTCTTACACCCTCATATCGATAATTTAATTCGCAAATCAGCCAACTCCACTTTTTTTCAATTTTTTTTATTTATTTTGATTTCTTTCAACGCAATTTATTATCAAAATAAACAAAATAAAAACATTTTGACAAAAAGTGGAGTTGGCTGATTTGCAAATTAAGTTATCGATATATAAAGTATTATGTTGTGAAAATAGTTTTCAAAAATAATTGCAGATAATTAATGTATAAAAACAAGTGTATATTATTATTATTAAAACAACCTTTCATTATTATTATTAAAATAAACGTGGAACTAGTAATAAAATAGACTGCAAATATAGCATCCACACGCTCGCCAAATATCGACAAACAGCTGCAAATTTATACGTATGGACAGAGCGTTCGACATGGTTTGTGCATGTTTGAGAGCGCTTGTTGCCGATGCAACAGTGTCAATTGATAAGTCTCGTTATTAATATTCAATCTATCCTGATTTTAACTACCAAGGATCCAAATTTGACTTTTTCTATCAAACAAAATTATTAAGGAAATGTATAACATTTTTTTTTTATTTTATTACATTCATATTTACATAATGACAATCAAAAATATTGTTGCCTGGAGACTAAATATGTAACATTTTATATTATTATATTTTTTCTATTCTAAAAAAATATAGTCACTTTCTGGTATGAAGTTATTGTCAAATATCGATCGTTGGTAGTCAAAACATTGGATAGATTGTATATTAATAACGAAACAATCTATAAAATAATCCTTAGTTTGCCTATAGTAATTATGTTTTTATTTCGGCCATAAAACTCAAACTACTGTATAGAAAAGTGTATCAAAAATGTTTATAAAATTGTTTAAATCACTATTTTTTTTTATTCTAGTATATTTATAATTTAAATTCACTGAATTATTCATAATCAGATCATTACTGTCCCACTGCTAGGCACGGGTCTCCTCTCAGAATGAGAAGGATTAGGCCATAGTCCACCGCGCTGGACAAGTGCGTATTGGTAGACTTCAACTTTTGCGATTTTTTATTATAATATAGAAGTAGCAGACGAGCATACAGTCCACCTGATAATAAATCACTGCCGTATGGACATCTGTAATCAACCCCAGATAGGATGAGATTCCTACCTGAGGTCGGCCACAGATGTGTTATCCCTGAGGACTAAGCTGGAAACCTCTGATTTTTGAAATTTATGTACGTATTAAAAATTAATTATCACTTGCTTAAAACGGCGAAGGAAAACATCGTGAGGAAACCTGCATACCTGAAAGATTATAATAAAAAAAATCTCAAAGGTATGTGAAGTCTACCAATCCGCACTTGGCCACATGGACTATGGCCTAATCCTTCATTCTGAGAGGAGACTTGCCCAGCAGTGGGACAGTGGTTCTCCTACACATTACCTAATACTTAGGAGTGGTTTACTAGACTTTATAGCTGCCCTGAGTTTCTTAACCAACGCCGCCGGCTGGATTAGTATAGACACCTCGGTACCGTGGGTAGACAGTCGGTTTATTTCTTCTTCGCCACCCTGTAAAATTAAGTTAAAATTAATCATTAATTTAACGTTAATAAATTTTAATTTAATGTTAACTAATTTTAATTTATTGTTAGTAAAATTTTAATTTAATGTTAATAAAATTTTAATTCAATGTTAATAACATTGTAATTTAATGTAAGTAACATTTGAATTTCATGTCAATAATATTTTAATTCAATGTTAATAAAACTTTTATTTCATGTTGATAAATTTTTTATTCAATGTTAATAACTTTTTATGTTTTTGTTAATAAAATTTTAATTGAATAAAATTTGTGTTTATTAAATTTATGTAAAATTGTAATTCAGTTGAAATTTTAAGAGCAGAATAGTGACATTTTAATCTCACCATGACCATTATAATTTTTAATTTATCAAATTTTCGAGTCAATTATAATTTTACCTATACTTAATTTAAATTCTACTTTAAAAAAATCTCATATCAGCTTACAATTTTATCTAAATAAAATTTCGAATTCATCTCAATTTTACAAAAATTAAAATTCTACCTTAAAATCAAAAATTACCTTATATCAATCAATTTACTACCATCTCTTAAAACAATATTATTATAATCATACTTTTACTTTTTTGCAGGAAATTTAACTTTTTAAGCAAAATATGACAATCTCAGTTGGTTTTATACAATGGATAAGCGAAAAATTAATAAGGGTTTAAGTTTGTTCAACTGTGTATGACGGAAAATTTTACTGTTTTTTGAGGAAATAAAACTTTCCTGAACTATGATGGTTTTAAAAGATGGTGGTAGGCTGCATAATACGGGATTATGTAGATAAGTGAGATTTAAATTTCATCATTTTGATGTGAAACATCTATAGCCGCACGTAAAACCGATTTCTGGCGTGGCGACGCATGCCGTGGCGTCGCCACGCTATACGATGGTATATATATACAGTCTATATGCAGTAGTGTGTACGGTGTAATAAATTCGTAATATTTTATTTTATCATTATGACATATTTAGTTCCTATCACAATATGTTCTTCATATTACTTTTACAAAATAATGTCGATGTTTCACATCTGCCAGGCGTCCCGTGACGGCTCACATTGTTTTTTTTTATTTTATTTTATTGTATTTTTGACACAGACAGTCACGTATTACATTACAACATCTTAAGCTAACTTAATATATGTTATTCTAGACTTTGAGTGCCAACAATTTGTGTATTAAAATACATTACACAAGTCTTTAAGGTATTGAATTGTATCTCAAAGAACATTTTAGTGTGTTTTAGTAGTTACATATTACAAGGTATTATACATTTTTTCAAATAAGGATTAATTAACTTTTACTTTCAATTTACTAGTTTTTAAATGTTGAATTGTATCTCAAGGTACATTTTAGTGTGTTTTAGTAGTTACATATTACAAGGTATTATACATTTTTTCAAATAAGGATTGATTAGATTTTACTTTAAATTTACAAGTTTTTAAATACTGAATTGTGTCTCAAGGTATATCATGTCTAAATTACAATTTTACCTCAACCAAACATTTAATTTAACACAATTCAACTCAACTAATTAGTAATTCAAGCTTACCTTAACCAAATTAATGGGTCTATTATTGACCTCCGTGATACACCATTTGCCTGGAGGGGGTACCCCCACCCTCGCCGCCGGCGACCCCCCCTCCACCGACACTATCGTACACTCACTATCCAGTTTGAATCCTGAAAACAATTTAAAACAAAAGTTTAATAAATATAAAGGTTCTGTTTCACCGAATTTTCATTTTAAGTAACTAGACAAACATTGTAGTAAAAAGGTGGTAGAACCCTTTGTGGTTCGACTCCGGCGGCACCACCGCCACACCTACTTCTACCTAGTAACAGCAGCGTTAGACGCTGCTGTGTTCTGGTTTGAAGTGTGGTAAGCGAGACATACTTATCCGTATGTGGTAAGGGAGACATATTTTTACTTCAGTATCATACAGCTTAGCCCTCAGGGGTAGCGGCGCACCTGTGGCCGACCTCCGGTAGGAATATCTGATACTATCTGGTGTTGATTACAGGTGTCCATGGACGGCAGTAACAATTTCCCATCAGGTGGACTGCATGCTTGTCTGCTACTCCTATATTAGGATTTTAGACCTTATACCTCTTTTGGGGCGTTTGACAAAAATTATATAAGTTAATTTCTTTTTACAAAACCGACAAATTAAAATTGACACTATGAAGTTGGATAATAATTATTAGAGATGCGCCGAATATTCGTTTGGTATTCTATATTCGGCGTATTCGGCATCTTTTTTTCTATTTGTATTCGGCCGAATTATTCGGTTTTGGTACCGAATATATTCGGTTCGAGTATATCTATTTTCTTGTGTACACGACATCATACAGGACTAAAACACAAAACTACTTAAGTAAGATTTACGTTATATTACAAGTCAAACTCAAATCCTATGAAGAATGTGTTGAATAAAACTAATGAAATACAGCGATTAAACTTCAAATCAACATTTATTTCGATACCTCAAGTCAACACATTTATTACTTAATCTATAGTTAGTACAGTGAACATTTATTTTAAACCTTAAATCAGTATTTATTTTAAAACTTAAAACAACATTTTGAAGTGTTAATGAACACGCATTATTGGCAAACTGACAATGCAGAAATGGTAACCGAATAATTCGGCCGAATATTCGGTTCGGTAAAAGTTAAACCGAGTATTATTCGGTATTCGGTGAAACCACTATTCGGCGCATCTCTAATAATGATTGTCAGTTTGGCAGATTTTTTTAGGCACACTTGTCGTGTCATTTTGTATGTTATCATTTGTTTTGTAATAGTTTCACTTCTTGAGCGTGTATAAGGTCTGTCTTTTTGTTTTTTTTTTCATTTTATATAATATAAGAGTAGCAGACGAGCATGCAGTCCACCTGATGGTAAGTGGCTAGTGCCGCCCATGACATCTGTAATCAACTCCAGATAGGATTAGATATTCCTACCTGAGGTCGGCTACAGATCCGCCGCTACCCCTGAGGACTAAGCTGAAACGTCTCGGAAAAGTCTGTCTCCCTTACCACACCCTTCAAACCGGAACACAGCAGCGCCTAACACTGCTGCTATTAGGTAGAAATAGGTGTGGCGGTGGTGCCGCCGGAGTCGAACCACAAAGGATTCTACCACCTTCAAATGTGTCCACCTGTCTATGCCAGCGCTGGGCTATAGATGAGAGGGCAACTTACCTAAGCTTTCATTGTCTTTCCTATTGATGACATATATCTTCCCGAGGGGCACCCGATGGAAGAGTATGTCCACCTGAAAAAAAATATATTAATAAAAATTGTTGATTGACAAACCGAGGGTATTGGCAAACGGAGGACGACTGTAGGTAAAGAAAGATGAATGTTTGATAAAATAGGAGTGAACGTATTGCAAAATGGAGGTTTGCAAGAAGTTTGGCAATGGGAGGTGAGAGTTTGGCAAACCGTGGCCAGTCTTTGGGAAAGTGAGGCGAAGGTTTGACAAACGGAAGCCTACCATCGGCAAAGGGACCAGAATTTTTGGAACACGGAGGTGAATATCTGGCAAACAGAAACAGTCACCTGTTTGGTAAAGGGAGCCTGACTGTTGGTAACACATGTTGTAGATGAATGAATGATGAATGTTGACAAAGAAAGGTGAATGGTTGGAGAAATGGAGGTGAACGTTTGGCAAAGGGAGGTGAACGCTCGGTAAAGGGAAGTGAATGCTTAGCAAAGGGATGTGAATGATTGGCACGGGGAGGTGAATATTTGACCAACGTAAAACCATTGTCAAAATGCAATTCAATGTTTGTCATAAAACCCATACTGCCGTCAACTCACCAGCACCACTCGCACCCCATCGCAACACACACACACACATGCTTACATACGCATGCACAGACACACACACAGTCATACATACGCAGCGGACCGCTCTCCCACAACATATACACAGACAAACACATGCGCCGCGCGGTCACACACACACATACAGTTACACACACACACACACACACAGACACAGCATACACACACACATACAGCATACACATACACATACGCATACACATACAGCATACATACACATACAGCATATACACATAGTATACACACGCAGCGGACGCCGCTTGAACTCCAACGAGCCACGAACACACACAGTCATACATACATACATACAAACACACACGCACATCAGAGCGCAGTACTTCGGCCCAAGGTCAAGGTGATTGCGACGAGAAAATCGTGACATTTCTCAGTGTAGAACGTGTATATATGCTGCGAAATTCCGCAAATTAGTAGCACCATCTCTTGATGACAGTCGATCTCCTTCACGGCACCGAAGTCACACCTACACCACTGTAAGATCAACTCACCAGCGGTGTCCGCGCGGTTTTGATCGCAGTACGGGCGTGCTGTAACGCAGCGGGGCGGGCGCCCGCCAGAGCGGCGACGCGGTCACCCGCTCGACCGCCGCAACGAACACCGCTCGGACCCCAACGGGCTACCCTAGAAACAAAATAATGGAAGGGATGTGAGAAAGTGAGTACAAATCGATTATAAATAAAACGAGAAATTTATTATCGATTTGTCTTTCATCTAATTTCGTTTCAAAAGAGATCGACTGATGAAGGAATAATCGGTTAATAATCGTTTTTCGAAACTCAATACAAAATTCAAAATCACAGGATCGAGAGAAATGAGCCACAGGAATAATTAAGCCACTAGAGCCTCTGTGACCCCCCCCTCCCCCTAAGCCACTAGAGCCCCTGTGACTCCCCCCCCATTAAGCCACTAGAGCCCCTGTGACCCCCCCATTAAGCCACTAGAGCCCCTGTGACTCCCCCCCCCATTAAGCCACTAGAGCCCCTGTGACTCCCCCCCCCATTAAGCCACTAGAGCCCCTGTGACCCCCCCATTAAGCCACTAGAGCCCCTGTGAGCCCCCATTAAGCCACTAGAGCACCTGTGACCCCCACATTAAGCCACTAGAGCCCCTGTGACGCTCCCTGTTTTCTCAACGACATCCCCACACACTCACCACACCATCCTCTCGTACTCGCAGAGCACGGGCGGGTCCGCCGCGCTCACCGCGGCCGCTACGCACGCCCCGCGGCGTTGCTCCGCTCGCAGCGCGGCCGCTTGCCGAGCTCGCAGGGGTTGCAGCGCGTGGTGGGGGGGCGACTGACCTGGGGGGGCGGGGTAGTTGAGACTTGGGGGTGGTCGGTGAATGAATGAAGGAAATCGGTTGCTAAACAACAGAGATACGGTCCGGTTGCATACCTTGCAATCCACCTGATGGTATAGTCCGCGCCCAAACTGCTAGTCCGCTCTGAATTTAGAAATGAGTCGCGTCGCGATAGCAAATTGTATGACTGCACCTGCTCGCAACAACTTCAGAGCGGACTAGCAGTTTGACGCGGACTATACTACCTTAAAGCTTAATGAACCATTTAATAAACAGCCTACGCTCTTTATTAAATAGTGCCATGGAACTAGCATTCGAAGGTGGTAGAGCCCTTTGTGGTTCAACTCCGGCGGCACCACCGCCACACTTATTTCTGCCTAATAACAGCAGTTTTAGCGCTGCTGTGTTCTAACTTGAAGTGTGATAAGGGAGACATATTTTTCCGAGGCCTTCTAACTTAGTTTTCAGGATCTTCAGGATTAGCGGCGCATCTGTGGCCGTAGGAATATCTAATCCTATCTGGGGTTAATTACAGATGTCCATGGGTGACAGTAGCCACTTACCATCAGGTGGACTACATGCTCTTCTACTATTCCTATATTATAAAAATATATATATAACGAAGTCTACTCGATATCTTCGTCGTTGAAAAAAGGGTTTAATAAGCCCTTACCATTGCTCAAGGAACTACTTCTCCGCCTAGCGCTATCAACCCTCACTTCCGGACGAGATCGACGCACCACCCTCACGGGGGATGATGCTACCCTGAAAAGAAATACAATTATCAGAATAACTCCAATTCGCAGCACATTAAATACTTTTATTCCATTTTTAACACTTTTATTAGCCAACTAATATAGTTTCCACTAAACAACTTATCACCTTGATGGTTAACGTACGACTCTCAAACCGACTACCAGAGCCGACGTTATCACATAATTTTATAGGGATTTTAGGTGCATACTACCCACAATATAAGTTTATTTTAATATCAAACTACCTTTTTTTTATCGTATAACCCAGGGGTTCCCAAAGTGTGCGCCGCGGCGCCCTGGTGCGCCGTAGAAAGTAAAGAGGGGCGCCGTGAGTCGATCCTCTAATTATTGGACACCACAAATATTGGCGTTTTGGTCATCGATTCAAAATGAATATCCAAATTTAACATCCAAAGCATTAAAAATTTTTATTCCGTTTGCAACATCATATCTATGTGAAGCTGGGTTTTCAGATGTAGCTGTGATAAAGAACAAATATTGGATCAATGTGGAGCAAGAAATGAGAATAGCAGTGTCAAGTGATATTCCCCGCTTTGAAAAACTGCGCGGAGATCACTTAGCTCACCCTTCACATTGATTTGACTGAATAAATATCGTATTTTATTTTTGTTATCCTCAAGTCTTTCTTCTTGTTTTCCGTTTAAATTATTTTATAATAACGTATTGTACAATTTCATATTGTGGTGTTTTAAATTCGTTTCGATCAACCTAAGGTAACCACTATTATTGTAGTTACCTATTTCTTTCGACTGTCTTCTTCAAATAGTTAGCTAGGACAGGGCGCCGTGAAAGAATATTAAACTTGTAACTGCGCCGCGGGTTACAAAAGATTGGGAACCCCTGGTATAACCTAACGATTAGGCAGACGTGCTACCTGATGGAAAGTAGTCAACGCCGCCTATAGACATTTGCAACACCAGAGGAGTCGCCAATGCATCGCCGGCTTTGTATGAGAGCTCTTTTTGCACCTTTTTTGAAGAGCCCCATGTCATAGCGCTCCGGGAATACCTCAGGAGGAAGTTCATTCTACATCTTACACGTCCGCGGGCAGAACGTCCGTGCAAATCGAAACGTGTAGGACCGCCACGAGTCCTACCAATTTTAATATTAATTTTTCAATCATTGCTGTTAAGACGACAACAAAATAATTATTAAATTCGGAAATCATGACATTCGGCCATCCGACAGTGTGTCGCCTCCCGGCACACACAACAATCCCCATTAGTATTATATAAATTTACATCACACAATACAACTTTCAAACACATTACATACATTTGAATACATTTTGAATCTCACAGAAAAAAGTTCAAGCATGTCGTTAAACAAACGCTATGTAAAAAGCGTACTATAAACTAAGTGATTATTTGACTGAAAAAACGGTGTGGTCTGAAGTAGCCCCAGCTCCACATGTACCATTAGGTTAAATTTAACATTGTAAAATCCATTTCTTTAAAAGATGTGTGTTATGGAGTTTCTTTCGCCGCTTCTTCTCCATAACGAAACACCTTGTGAAGTGGTGGTAGTTTGACATTCAAAAAGTGCTCTGTAAAGAACCTATTTTGAATAAAAAGTTTTTATTTGATTTGATTACAATTACAAATAAATGACAACTTCGTTACAACACAGTATTTCATCCCCTACAAATCATGACACAATAGATATATATCATCATCCGCATCAACCCATCACTGTCCCACTGCTGGGCACGGGTCTCCTCTCAGAATGAGAAGGATTAGGCCATAGTCCACCGCGCTGGACAAGTGCGTATTGGTAGACCTCACATAACTTTGAGAACTTTTTCTTTTTTTTCTCAGGTTTCTTCACGATGTTTTCCTTCACTGTTTTAAGCAAGTGATCATTTATTTGACGGGACTTTCGCTGGCAGTATATTACTAGTACTCGAATTGGGTACTCGAGGTGCGTGCACGTGTGATTTTGCATGTGTTTGTGCGTCTCTGTGGATAGATGTGTGCTTGTGTGTCTCTCTATGTTCTTTGTGCGTGTGCTCGCTGTGTGTGTGTGTGTCTGCTTGTGGGTATGAGTATGCGTTTGCGCTTTTACACCTGTGCATGCGTGTATGTGTGCATAATTTTGTCTCTATCTTTCTCTGTGAGTACATGAGGGTATATATGTGCTTGTGTGTGTGCGCGTGCGTTTGTTTGTGTGCGTGACTGTTTTTAAGAATGTATGTATGTGCGTTTCCGTTTCCGTAATAAGAGATTTCAATATATATTCAACACATCACACGTGCGGAAATCGAACCCGAGACCTCGTTGACCTACCTATCTGCTGTGACTGCTGGGGGACTCTGCCGCCTCGGCTGCGCTATACCACGTAACTTGCTTAACAATGACAATTCTGTTAGACCTCTCTTCCATATTGGCTTCGGGTGTGGCTCTGGTTTCTCTGAAAATAGAAAATATATAAGATAAGTGGGTGACATGCAGTCCACCTGATGGTAAAGTCACTGCCGTTTGGACATCTATGACCAACTCCATAAGGGGATTGGTCTCGGAAGGAAAGAACAAAAGAAAGAAAGAAAAAATAATTGATTTGTGAATGGCCTGTTAGTATTGCAAAGAGGTGCAATTAACTTATTTCAACACGGCAAAATACACAATAAAACAAAATAGCATAAAAAGAAATAGCAGAAAAAGAAGGGATTTTTTTTTCGCACGTTTGCAACACTTGTACGCCTTAACTACATTGCCTTGACAATCGGTTTGTCATGAAATTTTGTACACACGTTGTCAGGGGTCCAGAAAAGTACATAGGGTATCATTAAAATAGGTAACGTTTCCAAGGGATAGATAAAAACCTGTGACCGCGAGCGGAACCGCGGTAAGGGAACGTACCCATACTACGTGACCTATTTTTTAATATTTTTCGACCCCTCCCCCCCTCCTGTGACCACCCGTGTGTGTATTAGAAATGGGTTGTACTAGGTAAATTTGGGAGTAGGTATGCCTGTTCCTAGTATTTAAAAGAACTGTGTCATGAGACGGCGCGACGAGCAAAAAAAAAACGGAAACTGTGTCCTCTTCTCTCGATGAATTTGACTACGTGACAAAAATCTAACCCAACCTGTGATTTAGCGTAACATTTTGAAGACCTCCCTCCCCCCTAAATGGGTCACGTAGTATGGGTACGTTCCCTAATGACTAGTAAGAAATACATAAAAATAAATAGTAAATATTATTGACGCTGACTCACCTATCTTCGTCTCCCTCTTCGGGCTATCGTTCTGCACTCTTCTAACATCGCGTCTCGGCTCGGCGTCGTACGCGTTCTGACTTTGAGAGCGTTCGACGTTCCCTCGCACCTGTGACGTCACATTTTGTCAACAAAGTGTCTACCTCTGCTGGTAGATGGCGTTGTTTACAGTATACATGATGACAATATTAAATCAAAGCAAATAAATTTATTTGTGAATGAATAATATTATTGGTAGTTGTTACACATTTTTGGTACATAGTCGCTTATTCTGCCACTGAGTGGCTTACAAATATATGAGTCATCTATAAACTGTTATTATAATTTTAGTTCAAACAATTCAATATGACTAAATAACAAATTGTTGTTGTTAAAGAAGAAGTAGAGTACACGATGACAATATTAATGAAATATGTAAAGAAAATAAACGTTAAAATGATTCTTTAAAATTACGCATTTTTAAAATCTAACCTAACCTAACCTAAAACTTTAAGATTTTTTTTAATAATTTGTAAAGTATATTGTGTAAAGTATATTGCGAGCAGTGATAGCCTAGTGGTTAAGAAACTCGGCCTCTCAATTGAGGGGTCCGAGGTTCGAATCCCAGGCACGCACCTCTGATTTTTCAAAGTTATGTGCGTATTAGAAATTAATTATCACTTGCTAAACGGTGAAGGAAAACATCGTGAGGAAACCTGCATACCTGAGAGATGTATAAAAAAATCTCAAAGGTATGTGAAGTCTACCAATATGCACTTGGCCAGCGCGGTAGACTATGGCCTAATCCTTCTCATTATGAGAAGAGACCCGTGCCCTGCAGTGGGACAGTAAGGGGTTGATGATGATGATGATGATGATGATGAAAGTATATTGTATACTGCAGTCGACCATGTTAGCTAAAATACCAACCAAAGTAAATGACGTCACACCTCAGTCACGTCATTCATAATAAATATCTTATATATTTTTCTCGAGAAAAATTAAATGCCAAGTCGTGACGTCACTAGGACGCCATGACATCAATGATTAAATTTACTTGCCACCAAAGATTTCTTCGAGCATTTACTTTGTGTACTATTTCACAACTAAACATATCTGTCATTTTTTTATTACAAGACTATTCTATCACCCATTTTTGACAACCATAGAGCAACAGTCACCATAGACTCCACAAGCTAAAATATTTATATCATATTTATTTTCTAGTAATATTTTCTTTAAATATTTATTTTGTAAAAATACTTTTCTGAAAAAATCTGAAGAATCTATTTTTTTTTAAAACAAGATTTACTAAGACTAACTATTTTTAAACTAGAATAGACTAGACTATTTTTAAACCATAGAGCTAAACTCACCATAGACTCCACAGGCGGAACCGGCCTGACATTCCTTCGCTGGCTGTTCGATCGACTCACTCTATCACTGTTCGTAACCCCATCATTCACCGAACCGTCACCCTCACGCACACTATTAACCGTAACCGTCGTATTTACACTCGGATATAGATACTCATATGTCGAATCCGCTAATTCTAGATTAGGTAGCGACGATTTTCGTTGTTTTTCCCCCATTCTAACTTTTCGTACCGACAGAGGAGACCTATCATTATTCGAAGTCGACGCTAGACACAGCCTTTCGTACACCCCATCTGTCGCATTGGCATCTGTCACATTGACATCTGTCACTTTGACATCTTTCACATTGACAGTTGTCGTTAAGCTCAAATGCCCGTAATCCGAGTCCGGGCTGAATACCGTACCATAACTGTTCCCTGTGTTCAAATGGGTCTCCGTATTAACAATATTAATGAAGTCATTATGTGGTGTGTCTGTTATTTTTAGTTTTTGTTTGAAATTGAAGTCGAATACGTCCGTCTCGGGGCCCAAGACGGGTATCGCTGTGTGTGGCGGCCTGTTTGATACTTGTATCACTGTTATATTCGTTCTTTGTTTGCTGAAAAAAAAAAGAAAATTGCATCACAAAATACAGCAATTCCTAATTTATTTATTTATTTGTTTATTGCAAAATACACGCACAACTTACAACAAAATATAAGCAATATGTGATGCCCTGAGACGGCGTCGCAAAATTCTAGAGATAGCAGTATTAATTAACATTAGGATACATTTCCAATTCCATGATAAATATGGCACAAAATACAATTACTTAATAGGCTAATTTATAGTAAATTAGTTAAAATGAAATCAGTTTAATTTTAAATTAGATTGACAGCAACGTGATCGAAAATAGGCAAAAATATAGTTATTAAAAACTTAAAACCTCTTCTGTATAAAAAGAAATTTATTGAACAAAACAATAAAATTTTACTGAAAATAATTTTAGTTTTATTATCCACCTTATTGTATATTTAAGAAAACCGAATGATTAAACAGCTTAAATTAATACTAAGATATTGACAAATGATTTTTTTAAAACTCTTGTAAAAATAAAATCTTCTATTTTTCAAAATGTAAAAAAATTACTTAAACCAACAATTTATCAGATTTTTAAATAATTAACTTTATAATTAAAAAAAGTTAAATAAGTTAAGTAACTCACCCTTCCACACTCTCAGCCCTAGACAGACCGACCCTCTCACCATCCGTGACGACGACCCTCTGTTTATATTTCCCAAAATTACCATCCCCCCCCAAATTCAAATTCTCCGCCGAGTCGTGAATCCTATCTATCTCCGCGAAGAATTCTTCGTCACTGTCCGTTACATTTCGTTTCAATATAGAATTGTCTAGGCAAATGTTTTGGCCGCATATTTTCGCTACACTTTTCTTTGGCTCCAATTTCTCTTGGCTCGTGGAAGGTAGTGACGAAAAAGCCGGATCCCAACTGGATATATCAATGTCTTCTGTCGGTAAATTGATAGAACTCGGCCCATTGTTTAGCGAATTCTGGGGGAATGTGATTGGATTCTGAGCGCTGGTAATTGAATTCTGGGGGAATGTAATTGAATTCTGAGCGCTGGTAAGCGAATTCTGGGGGAACGTAATTGAATTTTGAAAGTTATTCAATGAGTTTTGGGAGCTAACGCTCATTGTAGGTCTATTAGAATTTGTGTTTGTAGAATTAACACTTGACGTTACTGAATTCTGAGTAATAGAATTTTGGTTAGAATTAAATGAATTTTGAGCGTGATTCGAACTAGACGTAGTTGTTGTATTATCATTGACTTCTGGAGAAGAATTTTGATTGTCATTGGTTGATGGAGTTTCTGGAGCTACTATTGGTCGACTGATGGGCGTGTGTAGTTCTATTCCGGGCACACTGAAACGAAAAATAAAAATGAGTACTCTAAGAAAATTTGCAATAAAAGATAATACCAGTTCCTTTAATGGTTAAAAAGAGAATCGAACATGGACCGAGGCAAACTATAGCGGTTAGATTACACAATTTTAATTTTTAAAGTTTACACAATTTTAAAGTTTACTTGAATACTAGTGTCTTTTTGAGAATCGTACCCAGCATCGTTCTGTCTGGGAATCGAACCCGGACCTTAAATTTATTATCTGCTTTGTATAGTGAATGTATTCATATACCTTAAGAAAAAATTAAAGGTATGTGAAGTCTACCAACACGCACTTGTCCAGCGCGGTGGACTATGGCCTAATCCTTCTCACTCTAAGAAGTTCCAGTAGTGGAACTGATGATCATGACAATGTCTCCCCGGGCATCGAACCCGGCTACTCACGGGTGCAGCGGCGCGGGCGGGGCCCCGTACACCTTCTGCGCGGGACCTGCGGGGAGACAGTGTGCACTGGGGGGAATCGAACCTAAACCCTTTTTGAGTAGCGTGACGTGACAGATTGGGTTTATTGGTCAAGTGTCTTCTGCGAATCGAACCTTGCCTCTGATCGACTAGTGTGGCATGAAACATTGAGTTTATTGGTCAAGTGTCTTGCTGGGAATCTAACTTGGTCCCTCAGTGATTACACTGGTTATTTTAGGTTACACGGTGCAATTTAAGTTTCTAAGCGGGAATCCAATCAAGTACCGTTCTGCCTGGAAAACGAACCTGGATCCTTCCTATGATGCACACTTGCCGGTGCTAACCTACTAGCGAGTCTGAAAAATCAATGATGAAATGTCTCCCCGGGCATCGAACCCGGATACTCACGGATCCAGCGGCCCGGGCGGCGGCGGCGGCAGCGGGCTGGCGGGGTCTCGCGCGGCGGCGCGGGGCGCGGGCGCCGCGGGCGGAGCCCCGTACACGTTCTGAGCTGGACCCACTATGCGGAGCTCGTGGAGCTTCGCGCGGAGCGTTGTCACCCATTCTTGCATTGAGTCCCTGGAGACAAGGTTATCAGTCAGAACTAGGACACAATGTATTGATGTCTACATAACGTTATAGTGCAATTTTGAAGGTGATACAACCCTTTGTTGTCGGAGGAAGTCACGCCACACTTATTTCTGTTATTACAGCAATGTTAAATGCTGCTGTGTTCTGATTCGAAGGGTGATATATTTTTTCGATGAGATCCAGCTTAGTCCTCAAGAGTAGTAGCGCATCTATGGCTGATCTCAAATAGGAATATCCTATTTGGGGTTGATTACAGATGTCCATGAGCGACAGTAGCCACTTAGGAACTATCAGGTGGACTGCATGCTCGTGTGCTACTCCAATTTTATGACCCACGCGCGTACGCCACGTGACCGTACATACATAGCTATGTTATGTGTGACTATGTGTTACACACTCACCAGTCGGGCGCGAGCATGCGCACCGGGCCGCGGTCGGTGTCCACGAGGAAGTCGTACTGGTCGCCGGCGCGGGGCTGCACGCTCGCGGTCACGTGGCGGGCGCTCCGGAGACACGCGCGCCACGCCGGACGGTGAGCCCGCGTGGACGGACACTCAGCGCCTGGGTACTGCTCGAGGAACGGCGTGGTGCCGTTGTGGACACAGAGGAGCGTCCACATCGCTTTTAAGGGCGGTTTCTGGGGACGAGAAAAGAAGAAATTTCGAAATCGGTTCATAAATGCTGGAGATGTCGCGTTACAAACGTGATTGAGAGCCTCTTCCGTTTTTGTGAAGACAGTTAAGAATTAAGTAGATTTTCACAGTTTTACAGTATTTTTTCAGTCGTTCCTAATGCGTCACTGTTTCGTGTGACATCCTGTAAAATCGGAGACACAACAATATAATGATTGAATCGTTGTAAAAGTTGCCATGGAAGAGTTCCTGCTATTAGGACTAATTGTAACTAGTCTCCATCACACACACATAGACGCTGACACGTGCGCACATAAAAACAAGCGTGTGCGCACACACAAGGTTCGTTTTGCACGGACGTTCTTGCCACGGACGTGCACGATGTGGAATGAACTTCCTTCTGAGGTATTCCCGGAGCGCTATGACATGGGGCCCTTCAAAAACGGTGTAAAAGGAGCTCTCTTCCAAAGCAGGCGATTATTGCAAGTGTTACAAATGTCCATAGGCGACGGTGACTGCTTTTCATTAGGTAGCCCGTCAACTTCATCATTTAGGTATAATTATAAAAAAAAATGCACTAAATATGTGTGTATTAGTAGAAATAAATAATTTTAATGACCATAGAAATATTTTGTATAAGTGAGTTTATTCTGTGTTTTTTTATAAATATTTCAAATTCGAATCATTCAATGAAGGAGGTAGAATCCTTTGTGTGCATTTTGGTAGTACTCCAGTGGCATCACCACACCCATTTCTGTTATAATGTGTCTTGTTAATCGCTGTTGTGTTCTGGTTTAAAGGATCTGATAAGGGAGTCATACTTTTCGGACGTGTTCCAGCGGAGTCCTCTGTTGTAGCGGCACATCTATAGCTGACGTCAGGTACAAATCTAATTGTATCTGAGGTTGATGACAGATGCCCATGTTCGGCAGTAGCCACTTACCATCATGTGGACTGCATGCTCGTCTGGTACTCCTATATTATAAAGAAAAACTCTAAAGCTTACTTAATATTACGTAATAAACAGTCTTCAAGCGTCAATATAATTAATACACTTAACATAATTATGTTACATACCTTATGACCCAAAGCCCTAAGTTTGCTAGTGTTAACGTCATTGGGTATTCGTTTAAGATACGCATTCTTCTGTATCTCCCTGTAATACACTGGTCCCTCATCTGGATCTGACGACATCTTGTTTTCTTACTTATTTAAGGTTTCCTGTAAATAAATATGCCATATAATTATAATTTGAAACACTGATTAATTAATTGCCTCAGCTGCTCACGTTTTGCCCTTCTCTCGCTGTACGCATATCCGTGAGTCACCCTGTGGGCTCACTGAAAATCAGCACCGTGCAACACACCATGGCATCAATGCTGAGTGAGTGCCTTTTCCATATGCAATGTGCATACAAGCATAGGGATATGCTGTAACGTGCCTAATTAACTATTGTATTTATATTCGGCTGTTTTGTCTTATAATGTCAATCTTGAGGTTTCTATGTACCTATATCACTACAAACACACACAAACAATTAAATATTTAATACATAAATATATAGTGCTATGTCAAGAACGCATACATAAAAATTACACACACACACATTCAGACACACGCATACACACATGCGCGCACACACACACACACATGCGCTACACACACGCACATGCAACACACACACACGAACATACGTACCGAGCATTACCATAAGTTGTTATTAATCTATTGTAAATTTCTCATTTTAAGTGACAAATGTAATATGTCTTATGAGAAATAAAGATTCTTTAAACCTATATCCCACTATTTTGTAATTAACTAAAGTAATTTGTAATTGTTATGCGTATGTGTATACAATAATGCATTACGTAATAAAGTAATTTCTTTCTATCTTTCTGATAACATGCACCAATATACTTTCAAATAGTTATTTTGATTTATTTATTTTCCCTCACAGCAGAAGGTAATGTTTTCGAAAGTATTTATTTACACATTGGCATACACTGAAATCGACATTGCTAAAAGTTTTTAACACGTGTTTTAAATAGTGTTCAATTTATCTTAAATGTGAGAGTTACTTTAGCTCATTACATTCATGACAACAAGACAGTAGTTTGATTTGAACAAGAACCCTTTGTAAATTGAACTGGGAGGCACTACTGCTCAGAGGCGGCTCTAGCTCATGTAGCGCCGGTGTGCAAAGAAACCTTGGTGCCTCCTAGACTTGACCCCTGAAATTCGAGGTATATTTTCAGATGAAACAAAATGTTCGCAAAAGAAGCCGCCCATAGGACGCACGCGTTTGATAACTGCCACCACAGAGCTGATTAGCCGCTTCTGTAATATCATTGTTGTACCATAATGAGCCAAGACAATACTCTTAGCTGTCTCAGGGTGGCACCTATGTGCACTGCACACGCTGCACTATAGGTTAAGCCGTTCCTTCTACTGCTAAACCTATTTATGCCTTAAAACAGTTTTAAGTGCAGCTATGCTCTACTTTGAACTGTATTGTAAGAGAGACACTTATCCGAGGCATTCCAATTTAATTCCCAGGTTGCAAAACATAGACCAATCTTAGGTAGGATTAATCTTATCTGGGGTTGATTATAGATGTCCATGGGCAGTAGCCACTTAAAATGGACTGCATGCTCGTCTGCTTCTTCTACATTATAAAAGTAACAGGATGATTGATATGATATCACAATTTGTTAAGTGTAGAAAATTCGATAAATACATGATCCAACAAGTTGATTACAATTGGCGCGAGTTCCATTGAAGCATTAATTAAACAGGACACGCAGAACATGACTCAAGGGGAAAGAATGCGACTCCTTATACGTAACTTTAAAACTTAAGCAGAATTAATTTGAAAGTTAGTAAAAAATAAATTTAAACAACCATCAATTATCTTTTACATTCAATTAACACTAATTACAACGTTTCAACACGTATGCGTACAAACTGTTGAGTTTTTTAACTTATTTTGGTAAATACTTCAAAATTTTGACGAAATTTATTACGAAAGTTAGGAGAAAGGTTCCATTTACGAGCAATTTATAAGGGTTAAATGTATACATACTTTTAATTACTATTGACCTTCATTCCTCTAAGTACGTATTCTTATCCTTATTTAAATATTGTCACTTATTTATTGCACTATTTCTGTCAGAACAAACATTTTAATATGTACACATAGCGTCGACGCCATACTTTGTTTGTTTATGACGTTTGTGTTTTGTATGTTGCTATTATTTTAATATAAATAAAATGGTTTACATTTTTATTTATATTCGTAGGTAAGTCTACTTTATAAACTTGAAACATGAATAATAATATAGGTAGAGAATTTTAAGGACAGTAACTAAGATTTTACTAGGAAACTACATTTAGTTCTTTTAGAAAAAATAAAATCTATAAGGTGTTTAATGTATCAAAGATATCAAAACCAAGGTTAATAAAATCAGATTTATGTGTTTCAATACTTTATTTCGTAATTATCGTGATTATTTCATGTGTATCTGAATATATTATCATCATGATTGTTATCTTTGCCCATGATCGTGTTCTATTGACAGTTTGACAACAATTGTGTCATGTAAAGTCATCAATTCCTTCAGCAGTGTTTAATTGGAGCAGACTTGACGAAAACTGTATGAAAGGTTAGTGAAACGTATGGTTTTTATTATTTTAACTTTCTTTACGACCTGCGTATTTCAATATGCAAATATACAACATAAACAATCCTATATTTCTCAATTCACGAGAATGACCTGTCACTTCTTATTTTTTTATCGTAGTTCGTAGATTTACCGCCCCGGCGCTGCGATCGCAAATTATTTTGATCACGTGACCGTTTCAACCGCCAAAATATTTGTCACTTTTTCGCCGATGCCACGGTATTTCGTAAAACGGGAACGGTTTATTCGCTATTTCGTGCTCTAAAACCGCTGAACTACGTTAAAAGTGTAATTTGGCGGCTATAAATCGCAAATTACGTTAAATTTTACGTCGAGAATGGCGAAAGTGCACATAACCAATGTGGTGGTACTGGACAATCCTAGCCCGTTTCTTAACCCGTTCCAATTCGAACTAACCTTCGAATGTCGCGAGGAGTTGAAGGAGGACGTGGAATGGAAGATGATATACGTTGGATCCGCTGAAACGGAGGAACATGACCAAGTTTTAGACACTATATACGTAGGACCGCTACCGGAGGGCAAACACATGTTCGTATTTCAAGCCCCGCCGCCCGATGTCACCCGGATACCTGAAAACGATGCTTTAGGCGTTACCGTAGTGCTTTTAACATGCTCGTACAGAGGCCAGGAGTTCGTTAGAGTAGGATTTTTCATAAACAATGAGTATTCAGAAAGCGAGCCCGAGCTACGAGAGAATCCGCCTTCAAAACCACAATTTGACAAGGTAGTGAGGAATATACTGGCATCAGAGCCCAGAGTAACGAGATTTAAGATTAATTGGGTCGAATCCGATGCCGCGGCTGTTGATTCAGGTAAGAAGTTTTAATTATTTCGGTTATTCAAATAATAATGTCATTTGGGTATAAAAACAAACAGCTTCAGTCTAAAAATACCACTTTTTAAGTGTCTACCAATTTTTATTAGAATGTAAAATCTTAATTTGAAACCGTCAATTAATATATGAAAGTGGTAGGACACTTGTGGTTCAACTCCAGCGGCACTACTGTCACACCTGTTGCTGTTATAACAGTGTTAGGCGCTGCTGTGTTCTGGTTTGAAGTGTGTTGTCATTTTATGCAATCACCAATTTATTTCATACTAGCTGACCCGGCAAACTTTGTACCGCCTCAAAATCTATTTATCAAATATATTTCATATAAAATATAATAATAATAGATTATGCTGATGTGTGCTACATTGACTAAAATGAAGATCTTTTTAATAAGCTAGAACGTCTTATCAATTATTCTATATGTTTCATTTTCCGTCTACGTAAATTCGACTACATTTCCTCTTATCGTCTCTTTTCTACTCTTTTCGATCCAGTTTCTCCAGAATACCTGAATTTACAATTCTCTCGGATTCCCATGAGCGGCAGCTCCGTTTCTCAGCTTCTCTTGCTCTTGCTTTTCCATTACACCGCTCTGGGTTTATATCAAACTCCTTCACGCTCCAGTCCATCCGTTTTTGGAACTCTCTCCCTGAGGCTATCAGAAGGATGAAATCCAGGACTTCTTTTAAAAAACTGTGCATGGTCACTACATGAATCAACTCTTGTATTAATATTTCTATTCTTTCCTTCTTATTTATAACTGTGTATGTATTTTAGAACCTTATGTCACTTTTCCTCTTCCTTCTTGTATTTTTTCTTTCTCTAACATATTGTTTCTTCTTATCCTATTATTTTACAACATATTTTTTTCTTTTTTTTATTGTTGTACCGCTTTTATTATTTTCTGCACAACCCAAAGGTTGGCTGGGAGATAATGCTTTTAGCATTAAGCCCGCCTTTTGTTCCATAATTATGTTTTGGTTCAATAAAGAATAAAAACACAAAAAAATATATATATATAGCCTATGTTACTCGTGGATAATGTAGCTTTCGAATGGTGAAAGAATTAAAATCGGCCCAGTAGTTTTTGAGCCTATTCATTACAACCAAACAAACAAAGTTTTCCTCTTTATAATATTTATCTCATATTTGTGGTAACACATTTGTACATTAAACCCAGGTACTCCTATGGCTTTTATTATTTGTTTAATATGGAAGAAGTAAATGGGCATGCAGTCTACTTGATGGTCATTGCCCATCCAAGGACATCTGCTATCAACTCCAGATAACTCCTAGAACTACAACTCCTACTTGAGTTTGGGTATAGTAATGCTATCCTTAAGGACTAGATTGGAATGCCTGGGATAAGTATGTCTCCTCTACTACACCCTTCAAACCGAAACAGCAGCTTAACATTGCTCTTCATCATCAACCCATTATTTTCCCACTGCTGGGCCTCCTCTCATAATGAGAAGGATTAGGCCATAGTCCACCGCGCTGGCCAAGTGCGTATCGGTAGACTTCACATACAGGTACATATACATTCAGGTTTCCATACGATATTTTCCTTCACCGTTTAGCAAGTGATAATTAATTTCTAACACACATAACTTTGAAAAATCAGAGGTGCCTGGGATTTGAACCTCGAACTCCTCGATCGAGAGGCCGAGTTTCTTAACCACTGCTCTTATTAGGTAGAAACAAGTGTGCCAGTGGTGTTTCTAGAGTTAAAGCTACAAAGGATTCTACTGCAGAGAAAATCATGTACAACTGTTTGTATTGCGACTGAAACATTGTTTTTATGCCCCTTTATGCAAATAACTCACTTTATGTATTTATCGTAAGTGACAAGCTTAATTTTTATAGCTTGAAGTAACTGATTTTACCTGATTATATAGTCCACGTAAAACTGCTAGTCCATTCTGAATATAGAAATGAATCGCATCAACATTGCAAATTGTATGACTACACCTGCTTACAACAACTTCAGAGCGGACTAACAGTTTGGCGCAGAATATACCTATCTATTTATGAATATATCATCTAGTGGTCTATTTCAGGTGATTTGGAGACACATGCACCAAGTAACGATTCGTACACAGCATCCTTTAACGCTGATAGCCAGTTTAGCGGGATGGAGTTCCAGGGAAGCTTAAGTGGTTACGGAGACAACTCAAACTCAATCGCACCTATGGAATGCTGAGGTGAGCTGTGGTAACAAGCATGTACAAGCAGGAGTGTCTTTTTTCATAATATAGGAGTAGCAGATGAGAATGTAGTTGATGGTAAGCTACTGCCGCCCATTGACAACTGTAATCGATCCCAGATAGGATTAGATATTCCCAACGTAAGTTACAGGTGCACAGCTACCCTAAGGACTAAGCTGGAACACCTCGGAAAAGTAACTCTCCCTTACCACACCCTTCAAACCGGAACGCAGCAGAACTTACCACTGCTGTTATGAGGCTGAAATAGATGTGGCGGTGGTGCCGCTGGAGTCAAACCACAAAGGGTTCTACCACCTACAAATTAGATTTCATGGTAGTCGTCATAAACCCATACGTAGACCTCACATACCTTTGTTTTTTTAATCCCTTAGGTTTCCTCACAACCTTTCTTTCACCGTTAAAGCTAGCGAGAATTTATTTCTAATATGCACATAAGTAATAAAAAGTAGAAAAATCTAAGGTGCATGCATGCAAGGGTAGTAACATGTAAGGGTACAACCTTAATCCTATCTAAGGTTGATTACAGATGTCCATACAGTGATGATTTACCATTAGATGGACATTACTGCTTTAAGTTTGTAAACAACATAATTTTTTTTTTGGAAGTATTTACATGTATTTTTAACATTGTGTTGCCATATAAATAAAACAATGTTAGGGGTGAACAACCCTTATTACTTAGGGGTATGAAAAATAGATAGTAGCCGATTCTCAGACCTACTGAATATGCATATAAAAATTGGTGAAAATCCGTAAAGCCGTTTCAGAGGAGTACGGTAACTAACATTGTGATATGAGAATTTTATATTTAAGATTATTTTTCTTTTGCAGATTAGTATAATATAAAAAGTGGAGTTTGTGACAAGCTGACGTTACATGGAAGCGCTAACTCTAGAAGTTGGGAGAAGTAAAAAGAACAAGTTTAATGGTCTCGATGAAGGAAAGAAGATGGACTGCCTTCAGAACATTGTCGCGAGGATATTCTATATGTGGCACAGAAGTGGCTTGGGTCATAGTAGTAACAGTGAAAGAAAGTGATAGATTAGGGTAATGATGACCCTAGCAATAATGTTAGTTTTTTTTATTATATAGTAGATTATCAGATATTTTTTGCCTACAAAAGATCAATATTTGAAACTATGGTGTACTAGTTTTTGCCCGCGGCTTCGCCCGCGTTTAAAAGAAAATAATATGACGTACTCGCATACATACAACTGAAAATTCGTACTTTCCTTGGAATGACAGATTGGAATCGATCTTAGATTGCCAGCCCTAGTTCCCGTGGGATTTCCGGGATAAAAACTATCCTATGTCCTTTCTCGGGTCTCAGACTATCTTTGTACAAAATTTCATTAAAATCGGTTGAGTGGTTTAGGCGTAAAGAAGAGACAAACAGACACAGACAGACAGAGTTAGTTTCGGATTTATAATATTAGTAAGGAAGTAAGGTTGAAGAAATTTTCAAATATAGATTTTTGGTAGGAAAGGTTAGTTTGATTATTAACAATGGGCGTAAATGATAACAATCAGAAAGTGTTCTGTCATGAAATGTTGAATACAGTAGTAACATTAAATTTTGAGAAAAAAAAACGAAATTTGACAAAAACATCGAGGCAATAATTGTTAAAGATTGATTATTAATAATGAGCGTTAGCCTATCGATGGGCACAATATATGTTTCACCACTGGCCACGGTATTTTTCAAAAAAGCAAAAAAGTTCAATGCTCTTTTTGGTATTTTGTTATTCGTCTTATCCACTGATCTGAAAGGGCGAAGTAGGTTTATTTGTTAATATAACATAGTTTTAATTTAAGTAGGAAAATTAATTTAAAATGGGCGTAAGGCTTAGCCCACACTACGATTAAATGCAAGCGGAATAGAAATAGCTGAAAACGCAACACCCACTGCGATTGGCTGTCGACTTAATTTTAGGTTAAGGCGAAAAACCACGCTAAAATCGTTTTCCTGACGATCCTGATGAGGAGAATGGGACAATTATTAAAATCATGTATTGTCATCGGTTATTGATAAGTGTTCAAAATTTTAAATTAATCGGACCGTTCGAAGTGGGTAAACATCGAGTTCAAAGATTCCTATACATACATACAGGTCAAGCTAATAAAAGCGTGGTAAAAACGCGCTTAAAAAACCGCGAACGAAAAATGTAACATTTACGTTTTTACCACGCTTTTATTAGCTTGGGTTATATCTATCTATGTATGTATGTAACGGAATCTTTGAACTCGATTATCACCCCCTTTCAACGCTTCGATTAATTTAAAAATTTGAACAATTATCAAGAACCGATGACAATACACGATTTTAATATCCCATTCTCCTCGTCAGGAATCAGGATTAACGATTTTCCTTGTGCGATTTTAGCATGGTTTTTAGTTTTAAATCTATAATTATTTAAATCAGTCACTGAAAAAGTCACTAATGCGTGCACTTGTACAGAAAGCAAGGTGTTACTTTTTCAGACGCGTGCATTAAATCGTTGTGCGTGCTAAGCCTAACGCTGTTTGTCCACCGACCACCGATACCGAGCCGATACCGATAATTAATGGCGACGCCGAAGTAGCGTACATACATTTACTATAGCAGCTTGTCCACCGAACGTCCGTCACCCGAGCACCGTCATCCCGACCGCCGATATTCCGAGCAGCGAGTTTTTGACGGGCCGATGTGCCGGCAATGTAAAACACATTGGAACTTGTCCATACACAGCCGTCACACGAGTGACAGCTGGAACAAAATAAACCGCCGATATCGGTCGCAGTGGACAAACTATCGCCGTCACGACATAATTAAAATCGATCCGAAATAACCTCGTTCTCGGCTCGGTGACGGTGCAGTGGACAAACAGCCTAATTGTAGTCTTAAATTATGTGACATGTTGTGACATGGGCTGGTTCGTGTCACAATTTATTTCGCATGTAATTACGTTGTAAATGAAATTGAAGTTTTCGTTTGTAATATCAAAATAACCACATTTTTTTAGCTCTTAAGCGTTGGCATGTGAAAATATAAAACTGTTTTTTATCTCCATTTGTGCGTATAAAAAGTATTCTTCTGAACTAAGCCGAAGTTGTCGGAGCAATATTACTTAAAATTGGAAAATAGAGTTTTGTTTTGAGGGTCGCCCACTGTTTTTACGTTATTTCGGAGAACTGTTGAATGTTTGTGCTAATTTACCTTTAAACCAGTACACAGTAGCGGTGCACTGGTGTTATAACAGAAATAGGTGTGGCGGTGGTGCCTCTAGACTCAGACGACGGATTCTGCCACATTTCATAAGGCCATGGAATTGTATGACGGGGCGTTCATTAATTACATAAGGCATTTAGGGGGAAGGAGGTCGAACCAAATGTCATTTAATCTTACTTTGCACATGGGTCTCGGAAAATATCATATTTTTTTTACAAGGAACAAGATACAATTGCAAGAAAACGTGATAAATTACATAAATCATGTAATTTAAGAACAAATGTAAGCAATCTTAAATGCCAGTCTTAACTATTATTAAATAAATATGTATATTAAATTATTTTTCCCTTCAAAATCAATCCAACTCATCTGACAACAGAAACGACACTAGAAACGTACTTGAAAAATATTAGGGGTAGGGGGAGGGGTTAAGCCAAATGGCACGAAATCTCGCCATGGAAGGGTGTAGGGTAAATCACTAAAAATGTCTCGCGTAATAAATGGATGCCCCCTATATCGAGATTTTTCTGGTATATGAACTATGGCTTATAAAATAAACAATTATTGACGTTTAAAATAGTAAATTGTTCGAAAATATTCTAATATCATGTATTTTCTAATCGCATAGTTATGTATTTTTAATAACACTTATTCATTTGGACGTTGTAAAATAAAAAAATCGTCGCGGTTCGATACCAAATTGTATTTACGAGGTCATCCATATTACAATCCAGTGTGCCATGATGTGACATGTCAAATGACGTCACATGTTATGTTATTAAAAATATTTTTAGTAAATTGAGTTTCGAGCGAAAGTGTGACAGCATGTGTGCATTTGTGACATGTTGCTTAAAATATTTTTAACAAATGTAATGCTAATTGAAAGTGTGACATGTAACATGTTGTTGACATGTAACATAAAACCTTTGTTATGAATATAAAATTTTGCAAATGTGACGGCATAAAAATGATGTCACAAATGTATAGGAGTAAAAAAAATCTTGGTGACGTAATATGGATGACTTATTAAAAATGTTAAAAAACCAATGTAACATAATGTATTTATCAGTTTTTTTTAAGAAAAGTGAATATAAAACTTTGAAAAATGAACATTTCTTTTATTGCCTTTATAGCGTTTTTGGCGGGTGGTATGTATTGGCTGCAAAACTTTTTGTCCCACTGATTGGTGCGGGATCCCGTTTTATTCACGCCCGGGATTAATTATGCGGGATCCTGGTGTCTCTGTATTGCATACCTTCACTGTAATCCTTTTTAGGGTTCCGTACCCAAACGGCAAAAACGGAACCCTATTACTAAGACTCCGCTGTCTATCCGTCTGTCACAGGGCTATATCTCCGGAACCGTAATAGATAGACACATGAAATTTTTACAGAGGATGCATAACGGTGGCCGCTATAACAACAAATACTAAAAATAAAATAAAGTTGAATATTAAAGGGGGTCTCCATACAACAAACTGGTATTTTTCGGCATTTTTCGATCTAACTTAAACCGTACTAGGAAGACTGTTGAAATTTTTACAATCCTTTTACTGGTATATAATAAATACAAATAAGAAACATAAAACATATTTTAATATAGTTATTTTAATTTTATTATTAATGTTGTACGTTGTTTATGTATCATTCATCATCACCCCAACGCCATATATTTTTGTGTTATACAACTAAGTAAAATACGTGCAACATTCCACCAGATGATTGGGTGTGGCTAAGCGTAGGCCGGAATGGCGCCGTGCGGTACAAATGGGTGTGGAGACCTTTGAAGGTGGTAGAACCCTTTGTGGTTCGACTCCGGCGGCACCACCGCCACACCTATTTCTACCTAATAACTGTAGTGTTAGGCGCTGCTGTGTTCCGGTTTGATGGGTGTGGTAAGGGAGAAAGACTTTTCCGGGGCATTCCAGCTTAGTCCTTAGGGGTAGCGGCGCATCTGTGGCCGACCTCAGGTAGGAATATCTAATCCTATCTGGGGTTTATTACAGATGTCCATGGGCGGCAGTAGCCACTTACCATCAGGTGGACTGCATGCTCATCTGCTACTCTTATATTATAAAAAAAAAAACCTTTGAAAAAACTCGCATAAAAATCTTGAAAATAAACGCCAGAAAAGAAAGGTGCAACCGAGACCAACATATGTTTATACATATAATAGCTCTGGCCAGTTCTATTGTGAACAGACAGGCAGAAAATAACAAAATGAATAAAAATAAGTAAAACATCTTGAACATTTGGTGGTAAGCCTCCATGTGCGAGTTCGACTCATACTTGGCGAATTGTTAATTAAGTTCCACTGCTGGGTCTCGCCCAAGAGTTTTCAGTGTGTTTTAATATGTACTCTGGGTTCTATAAAAAAGTTAAAAAATCATTAATCATATAAGCGGCAAACGAACTTGTACACTTGATGGTAAGGCCTTTGCCTTATGGACATCTGTAATCAACTTCTAATAAAATACGTCAGGAACGACGTGGTAAAGCGCGCCCTCACGGACGTTCTTACCGCGAACGTGTAAGATGTGGAATGAGCTTCCTCCTGAGGTATTCCCGGAGTGATATGACATGTGGCTCTTCAATAAAGGTGCAAAAAGAGCCCTTATACAAAGCCGGCGATGCATTGGCAACTCCTCTGGTGTTGCAATAGTCCATAGGCGGCGTTCACTACGTTCCATTAGGTAGCACGTCTGCCTAATCGTTAGGTTAAACAATAAAAAAATAAAACCTTAAGATCGAGACGGTCGAGGAGTTCGTGGTCCGCCTCGCACGCTCAATGTATGAGCGGGCGGAGGCAGGACCATGTTCTCATTTAAAGGGGTTCGCGCCCCTACACGATCGACCACCTAGGGGGCGCCCGCTTCCGCGGGAACTCCCTAGACTGGCGACCTCCGACCATCAGGGGACCGACTGTCCGCTCGGTAACGACGCATAAGTACCGAATCACCCACTTAACAGTGGGATGATGTATATATTTTCATTATTTTATGTTTTAAATAAAATTTTATTATTATGAATAATTGTTATAAATCCAGGGGTCATTCGACCACCTGAGAATCTGCCCGGGCAAGGAGGGTATCCTCGAGACCCGAATTTCCTGCCCACCGCCCTTATGTTGACATTGCCGCAATATATGTGCGCCCGGGGGGTAAGACGTCCCAGTGATAGATAGATAAATAAAATTGCAGTGGATTCCTATCTGAGGTAGGCCATGTGTCGCTACCCGTGAAGTTTAAACCCCTCTGTATAAGTGTCTCATTTACAGAACCCTTTGAATAACACACTGCAATTATAAGACAAATTAATGTGATACCCCAGATCCCTCCCCCAGGTGCCCTCTGGCGGCACCACAGTCACATCTATTTCTTTTAAAACAGCAGTGTTAGCCCTGCTATGTTCTATTATGAGGGATATAGTAATGGAGTTACTCTTCCAAGGCGTTCCAACTTCGTCCTACCTGAGGTAGGTCACGTGATTTGCTACCCCTGAGGGCTGAGTTGAAACTGTCTCTCCCTTACGACAGAACAGCATCGCATAACAGTACCGTTATATGGCAGATATAGGTGTCATTTATATAAATAAACGAGCTTTTCCCCGCGGCTTCGCTCGCGTTACGAAGTATTATTTTCATCCCCTATTTTATCCCCTTGGGAGTGGAATTGATCAAAATCCTTTCTTAGCGGATGCCTACGTCATAACCGGCCAGTGGTTTGGGCTGTGCGTTGATAGATCACTACGTCAGTTAGTCATCTTGAGTTATATATATTTAGATAGGAGTTTCTTGAGGTCAGCGCTTCTACGCCGTGTGTCAGGTAAATTAGATACATTTCCTACGATATAATGTAGGTATAACCCTTTTACAAGATACTAAAGGTTAATCATTTAACCTTTTCCCATTTTCGCGTCATTAGACCGTGGAAAATGTCGGCTAGTTTAATATTTATATATATAGTGTATAGTGATTTTACCGCACTAAAACTCTGACGGACGATGGCCGTCCTTAGCGCTTGATGAGAACTCCGGGATCTCCGACAGAACAACCGGAGTCGGCTAAGCGCGATGCACCTAAAGCTCTGCCCTGGAGAGAGCAACATACGCTTCTCCCGCACACCTGGTGTTTATAATGGTTTGCGGTCACACCGCCGTCCTTCCCGGGGTTGGTTGTTAGACAGTTCGAGCTCCCACTCTTGCCGCCCGCAACCCCGGAAGCCCCCTTTTAGTCGCCTCTTACGACAGGCAGGAGTTACCGTAACCTTATTCTCGTTCCGGGACTACAGGGACAGTTTCTATTAGACCTAAGTTTCGCTATCAGGACAACTAACGCCATCTATGAACGATCTTTTAACTATTCTAGAACGTGATACAATGCTGGTCCAGAATGCAAGGTATTAAAAATTGAATTGACATCAATTTAGTTCAAGTTTCTCTTATTCCGTGGGCGATATAGAGTTCGCTATCTAGTAGAAAAGACAGTATGGTCTTGAGTGTGGTAAGAGAGACATACTTATCCGAGGCGTTCCAGCTTAGTCCTCAGGACTATCAACCTGTGGCGACTTTCCGCTACTCGTCAAGAGATGGCGCTACGCGTTTCTGAATCACGTTATCGAAGTTTTTTCAACACCTTGCATATATACAAGTTCCGAACTGAGATTGTCGGAGTACGGCCGCTACCCCTGCATTAACAGAAATAATATTTTACTTTTAATGTATACGCTTTGAAACGGGCCCTTTACAACCACATACCTGTTTACAAATTAAATTTTTAGAGTTCCGTACAACAAAGGTAGTGGGGAAAAGTGTGGGGCGCTTTTCGAAAACTGATAAATGGAACACCCCACGCTTCTTTCACAATTATACTATTTACTGTTCCTTAATTGATTCCTAGATTGAAAATTATTTTATACTTTTTAGTTTATTTTATCATAAAAGCGTATTTTTTAGTTTTTTGAACTATATTTATTATTATATAGTTGTGAGAGTCAATTCTGTTCAATATTTGATACTGTGGTTACGTAACGAACATTGTTTTCTAATATTAAACGCTAGTGATGTACCTGTGATATATGTGATATTAATGTTTACGAATACAGTATTCGAAAAAGCATATTTTTTTATTTGCGTTTTTTGAGTAATTTTTGATACTTACCATAAGGTGGAATAATTGGTTGTGTGCTATAATTTTATAAATTTAACTTTATGATTAATAACAATTATAAAAACTTAAAACGCCTCTGTTTTTAATTGACTTCAAAACAGAAGGTTTCTCTATATATGTTTTTTATGTTTGCTCGGAGATAACTTTGTCGATTATGAACGATTATTTATCTTTATGAACCGATTTTGATGTTTTTTTTGTTGGAAAGAATATATTCCAAGGAATTGAAAAGAATATGTCCAAGGAATTGTCCATTATAAGGAAATCAGGGTCTGACGATGGCAGACCAGAGAAATCGAGGGGAACTTTCAAAAATCGTAGGGGCGACTAGTGCGTTTATAAGATTTTCATTAAATATTTTTATTAATTGTATATTATATATAAAATTAATATAAACGTTAGTCATGTCATCACTAAAAAGGGTGAAATTAAAAAAAATAAAAAAAACACAACCGACTTCTATGACGGTTCTCAATATATTTGTTGGATAACGGTGTAAACAGCGTGTCCAATGAGCGACGACTTCGCAAATATGTACTAAACCAACATTTATTTCAATTATTAAATAACACAATTTAGAGGAATCCAACGACACCTCATATGTTAATCCGTCAAGCCGTTTGGGCTGTAGCGTGACAAAGAATGAGACATACATACATACATTGGAAAATTATCCTCAGTATAGTAAAAAATTGATCATGTATTTTGTGTCCAAAAAACTCGAAAAGTAGTCGATGAAATTTGAAAATTTCCAAATTGCATCTTCTTGGAAACCAGCTTAGTCCTCAGGGGTAGCGGCGCATTTGTTGCCGACTTCAGGTAGGAAACTATCTGGCGTTGATTACAGATGTCCATACTATAGTAGTCAAATACCTGTCCCTGTAGTTCTGGGAATAGAATAGGGCTACGGTATCCCCTGCCTGTCGTAAGAGGCAACTAAAAGGGGCTTTCGGGGTTGCGGGCGGCAAGAGTGGGAGCTCCAACCGTCCGGCCAGCGACCCCGGGAAGGACGGCGGTATGTGTGGTCGCATACCGTTGTGTACACTAGACGGTGTGGCAAGCGTCATGCTCACCTGGGCGGAGCCCGACGGGACAACGCGCTAAGAGGACTCCGGTTGTGTTCCTTTGGAGATCCCGGAATCCTTTACGCAGCGCCGAGGACGGCCACCGGAGGGGGTTTTAGTCCAATAAGAATCCCACATAACCCCGTGTCGCTCCCACGGCATAGGGTACCTTTTGAAGGTTTCCCCCTCGAAAACAAAAAAATGTAGCCCTGACGACCCGCGTGGCGGAGCGGCCACTATACCGGTCTGACGCGCAAAGGGTCCCGGGTTCGATCCCCGGCCGGACAGATATCTAAATGATGAATTTAGATTTCTGTTTCTGGGTCTGGGTGTCCTAGTGTGGGGACGACACAGGGAATCCTAGTGTGGGGCTGTGAGTGTAGAAAGCGTTTTTTTTTATACCACGAGGTGGAGTGCATGCTCGTGTGCTACTCCTATATTATAAAAAAATGGTTACAACCTTTAAAATACAATATAATGTATGCAAACGCTGACATCACTATTGCATGCAAATTTTACTTCGCTTGTGGGTCTCTTTTGAACAGAGTCTATTCAAAAGTTTCGTTTTATAGAGAGCTATAGTGTCGAATAAAATATGCATTGATAGTTACAATTTTAAAAATAAAATAAATATGTGGTCGAGTTACTTTGTGTATGTATGTAAAATACAAATGTATATTCTGTTATGTATGTAAGTATTTGTGTGTGTGCGTTTTCTATTATCTAATAGGTATGTGTATTTAACACTAACATTACAATTGAAAGAATTGTTTGTTTAAGCGCCCTAATCTTAAAATTTATGAGTCTGATTTAAAATATGTAATCCTTTTGAATACGATAGATCATTTATTTAAAAAGATTTATATCTATAACCAGCTGACCTGGCAAACGTTGTGTTGCCATATAAATAAAAAAATGTTAACGGTGAACAACCGTTATCACTTAGGGGTATGAAAAATAGATAGTAGCCGATTGTCAGACCTACTGAATATGCATATAAAATTTGGTGAAATCGGTAAAGCCGTTTCGGTGGAGTACGGTAACTAACATTGTGACACGAGAATTTTGTAATGGTGCTTCGGTACCGGCGAACAAGCTTGTCCTCTCTGTAGCACCTACCGTCACATGAGCGGGATTACAATTAAAATGGTTTCTTGATTTTCCGTTGGAGTAAGGAGTAATGAGTAGAATGGGGCGAGTAGGAGTTCGGATAATGAAGAGAGTGTTAACCACAAATTAATCGCTAAAGTTACCAGTTTCTCTAGCCATAGTATTAAAAAAAGAGAATAATTATTATTAAAAAAAAGACAAACCCGCTGAGTTTCTTACCGGATCTTCTCAGTAGAGGTCACGTTCCGATCCGGTAGTAGTTTAAGAAAAATATTGTACCTGACAATTTGTAAGTGCCGTCGTTGGCCTATACAAAATAAATATATATTTCATTTCATTTCATTTCATTGCTCGGCCAGAATATCTTTGGTAATAAAAGTTTGAATTTATTCAGATGGTTGATTCCGTATATTTTTCTTTTCAGATCAATTCTAACGTATGGTGGTAACGTTGAACAGATGAGCGGAGATACACAGACAGGTAATCTCAAGTTTTAAGTTAGCCCAAACGTGGAATCCAGTGGTTAGTTTATGCAAGTCACAAATAGTACAAAGTACGGTGCGTAAGGATATTGTTAGTGTTGTGTGTCGTGATATGGAATCTAGAAAAGAAAACCGAACTTGACGTAGGGTAGATAGATTAATCTACCACTAGTACTTGTCAACGGTTTCTCCCCGCCACCGCAGTTTTGCCGTGACCACGATCCATGCAACTGGGTCGAAATATCGGCAATAAAGAAATTTAAAAATGCATATTGAGTTCCCGTTACATAATAAAAGGTAATCTCAATTCTTTTGGTGGAACTAAAATATAATTAAAATAATAATCAGTAAATTCAGACGATAAAATAAATATACACGTGTATAATTGAAAACAATGGTCCATATCATATATACCTTAGACCAGTGTTTTTCAACGTGTGGGTCGCGATCCCGTGGGGGGTCGCGAAGGTTCTCTAGGGGGGTCGCGATGGCTGAGAGTACCAACTGAGTAAAAAAAAAAAGTTTAAAAAATTAAATTTATTAAGAAACAAAATGTTAATAAAAGGACGCATTTACTAGTCAACATTTGTATGTAAATACAAACAAATCAACTAATAAGAATGAAATACAAGAACATCTTAATGTGAAAGTTGCGTTTGTTTTTGATTGATCAATTTCTCCCATGGCTGATCCATGGCTGATCCATTTTTGCTATATTGAGAATTAAGTCGTTTTCTAAGTTTAGGCGATTTCTTTGCTTACTTTTGTCTTTTGCTGTGATGATATTTTCCTCCCACCCTTAAAGACTTTATTCAATATATTTAAATGCTGAAATAAGGATTATAAGGACGCATGAAAATGTTGTATGGATTAAATATTTGAACATAATAACATGAAAAAAATTACCTTTAGGTCGGGGGGTCGTGTCATGAAAAAGGTTGAAAAACACTGCCTTAGACTATTTGTTTATATAATACTAGCTGACCCGGCAAACTTTGTGTTGCCATATAAATAAAAAAATGTTAAGGGTGAACAACCCTTATCACTTACGGGTTTTAAAAATAGATAGAATATTTGAAACTGCGATGGTAGCGAAGTCTGTCGAATCCGATGTGAAACATTCCAAAATCAACAACTACTTACGAATTAAAAATTAATTAAAAAAACCTTTTCCCACGGACTAAATTGTGAATCTAAACCATTCTCAAGTCCCCTTGAACACACACAACAAATTTCATCAAAATCAGTCCAGCGGTTTAGGAGGAGTTCAGTGACATACACACGCACATAAGAAATATATATAAAAAGATAGGAGTAGCATACTAGCATTCAGCCCAACTGATGGTAAGCAGCTACTGCCGCCTATGGACATCTGTAATAAATAAATGTGGGTGCTCATAAAATAAATCTCTATTTTTCGGTATTTTTCTCTTTACCTATTGAATCGTAATAAGTAGACAGTTAAATATTTTACGATACATTTACTTTCATAAGCTGAAAATAAAAAATAAATGAAAATTAGGTCGTTTGGGAATTCGACTCGCACTTTGCCAATTTTTTAATTATTAATTCCAGTAGTAGCATAAGAAAAAAAAACTAATTTTCGTTTTTTGTTTGCAGATATGTTTTTTTATTGTTTGTTTGTTTGTAGGCAACATGTCCGCGCAGCGTTTGAAAGCGCTTCGGTCGCTGATGGCCAGTCAGCCAACACCCCTGGCTGCGTACATCGTACCTACAGCGGATGCCCATAATGTGAGATCAACTTATATTTGTTAGGGTGTGGTAAGGAAGACATACTACTCCGAGGCACAGTAGAAATATGGACAGTATGGAAACTCTCTACAAAACGTTCGAAACGGCACACTCATACAAACAAGCGCATCTACGAGGCCTCTAAGCGGTTCTCGCAGTGCTTCAGTAGCGAGTGTCGCATCAAAACGAGTGGTCATGTTGCTATTTGTTATTGCGTGGTATATGGCTGTTTAAATCATATTTGTACTGTGTCCGAGGTCTTCCAGCTTGGCCTTCAGAGGTAGCGGCGTATCTGAGGCCGACCTCAGGTAAGAATCTAATCTTATCCGGGAATTATGATAGATATGGTAGTAGCCACTTACCATCAGGTGGACTGCATGATCGTCTGCTACTCCAATATTATATCGTCATCAACCCATTACTGTCCCACTGCTGAGCACTGGCATTCTGAGAGGAGTCTCAGAATGCGAAGCATTAGGCCATAGTCCACCGCGCTGGACAAGTGCGTATTGGTAAACTACACACACCTTTGAGCATTTTTTGTTGGTAGAACCCTTTGTGGTTCGACTCCGGCGGTACCACCGCCACATCTATTTCTACCTATTAGTAGTAGTGTCAAGTGCTGCTGCGAGTAATGCCCATTCCATGCTTCCTCAGTCGGAGTACATAGCTGCGGCGGACGCGCGTCGAGCCTGGTTGTCAGGCTTCACGGGTTCAGCGGGCACCGCGCTGGTGAGCGGCCGAGCGCTGATGTGGACGGACGGGCGGTACTACACGCAGTTCGCGCGGCAGACCGACGCCGCGGTGTGGACGCTCATGAGGCAGTGTGAGTGCCCCGTGCCGGGGTTCAGGGGGTCAGGGGAACATCGTGGTTGCAAGATGGTAGCCTAGGAGGAATGGGATGTTAGTCTGGGGGATGGGATCAGCCTGGGGGAAGATGCGGTCAGCTCGGACGCTGGGGGAGTGTGGGTCAGACTAGGGCGAAGTAAAGTACCTGCCTAGGGGGAGTGGGGTTCAGTATAGGTGGAATGGGGGGTCAGCCTAGGAGAGCAGGGGCATTAGCAGAAACTCGCATGAAGCAATTTGACCTTTGAGTAGAAAGTCGTGGTTGCCGGGTGACTTCTATGGGGCGACCGGCTTAGTGCCTTACCTGGCAACGCATGTGATCGGCTTCAGGCAGATTCTGTTCTATTTGGAGTTGGTCACACATGCCTATAAACGGCAGTGCACTTGCTACTTCCAACTAATAAATAGTATGTTACTTAATAAATTTAATTTTCTTTTCCAGCCCTCCCTGATACTCCGACAATGGACAAATGGATCACCGCGAACCTGAAGAAGGGGTCGGTGGTGGGTGTCGACCCTCGTACGATAAGCAGGGAGGAGTGGACCCCGTTGCAGGTGACTACTGAAATGAAATGAAATGAAATGAAATATATTTATTTTGTATAGGCCAACGGCGGCACTTACAAATTGTCAATTACAATATTTTCTTAAACTACTACCGGATCGGAACGCGACCTCTACTGAGAAGATCCGGTAAGAAACTCAGTGGGTTTGTCTTTTTTAATTTTAAAAATAATTATTCTCTTTTTAATTTTTTTTAAATGCCATTATTTTTACATATAATTAATAAAGCATTAGCTCCAGTATCTTGCTTTACATTTATCTAAAAAAAAGAAGTTTGTTCAGCAAGATACGCTACACTTTGACATTTTCTTAATTAACTAATAATTATGTTATTGATCAGTCCCAAGCTGTTTTATCATTAATATAATCAGAAATTTTATAGTAAGCTTTACGACTAAGTTTGCTTTTGATAATAACTTTAAATTTATTAATTGACAAATTTCTGATTTTAATAGGCAGTTTGTTATAAAAACGTACTAACTTCTTACATAGGTAGCATACATAAAAGACTATAAGGAGTACATAAGGGATCGGATCCCCAGCCACTCTCCGGATTAAGGGTCTGAGTGTACCCCCTCTAGAATAGGTAACAAAGAAACATTAGTCCTATCATTTAGTTTATTGACGGGATCAGTCCGGTTACCCCCAGCAGAGGAACTTTTTCAAAGATTAGTTTCTTTTTTGCAGACCTCGAATACGCCACTGCCTTAGGAACATGGGAACATGTTAGTTAAGCCCCTCCCCGTTTAAACAATGTTATAGCTACCCCTATGGCTACACACATATGGGTGTATGTACATATGGGAATATGGGTGGTAGAATCCTTCAAGGTCCGACTCCGGTGGCACCACTGTCACACCTATTTCTGGTATAACAGCGTCAAGCGCTACTGTGTGACCTTTGAAGGGCATGGTAAGGGAGACATACTTATCCGAGGCGTTCCAGCTTATTCCTCAACAACTAGCCGACCTCAAATACGACTCTAATCTTATCTAGGGTTGATAACAGATGTCCACACGGCAGCCACTTACCATCAGGTGAACACCATGTTCGTCTGCTACTCCTATATTATATTATTATATATTATAAACGAGCCCGCGGCTTCTCTCGCGCTACGAAGTGTTATTTTCATCCCCTGTTTTATCCCCTTGGGGGTAGAATTGATCAAAATCCTTTTTTAGCGGATGCCTACGTCATAACATCTACCTGCATGCCAAATTTCAGCCCGATCCGTCCAGTGGTTTGGCTGTGCGTTGATAGATCACTATGTCAGTCAGTCACCTTTGAGTTATATATATTTAGAAACTATCTATTCTATTCCAGGCGTCATTAGCTCAGGCGAAAATAAAATTGGTGGCGGTACAAAAGAACTTAGTTGACGAGGCGCGTAGTGTCATGGGGGAGAAGCTACCCCCCAGACCGTGCAATGAGGTGGTGCCACTGCCCGTCGAGTATACAGGTGAACATCGTCATCATCATCATTTTATTCATCATCATTGTCGCCATTGGCATCATCATCAGTGTCGTCATTTTCATCATCATCATTATCATTGTAATTGTCATCATCATCCATGTCATAAACATAATCATCACTATCATCATTGACACAATTGACATCATCATCAGTATCGTCATAAACATCATCACTATCATTATCATCACAATTTTCATCATCCTCAGTGTTCTCATAAACATCATTACCATCATTATCTTCGTAATTGACATCATCATTATCGTCATCAATATGGTTATAATAATTGTTTTCGCCATATAATTTATTGTCGACATCAATGTCGATATCATCATCATCGTTATCATAATCAATATCTTTTTCCACATATAGTCTATTTAGTAATTATAATTGTCGACATCATCCCGATTATCGTCATTTTCATCATCATAATTTTTGTTATCACCATCATCTCTGTTATCATCATCTTCATCGTTATAGTCATCTACATCATTACTAGAGATGCGCCGAATATTCGTTTGGTATTCGGTATTCGGCGTATTCGGCATCTTTTTTGCTATTTGTATTCGGCCGAATTATTCGGTTTTGGTGCCGAATATATTCGGTTTGAGTATTTCTATTTTCTTGTGTACCCGTTGTGTTAGTATAGTCAACATTGATTTTAAACCTTAAATCAACATTTTAAAGTGTTAATAAACACACATAACTGGCAAATAGACAATTAAGAAATGGTAAACCGAATAAATCGGCCGAATATTCGGTTCGGTAAAGTTTAAACCGAATATTTTTCTGTATTCGGTTATTCGGTGAAACCCCTATTCGTCGCATCACTAATCATTACCATCATCATCATCAGGTTATGATTTATATAATAAATTATATTTTTCATACCAACAGGCAAACCCGCGGGACAGAAGATAAAAGAACTGAGAGAGAAGATGATAGAGAAGAAGGCAGAGGCGCTAGTCATCACAGCGCTGGATGAAGTCGCGTGTAAGTATTAACGGTTCTGTACCTAAAGCATAGATTAGTAAAGATTACTCACCCCTAACAAGAAAATGTACCCAGTTTTGAGAATTGAAATAGTTGCGTAAAAACGTTTTGCCACGTCTCCGTGCTAAAATGTCCCTAAAATATTTGAAATAATTATTTATTTATTATGTAAATTACGCAGTATTAGTTATTTAATCGTAAGTTTTCTCTAAAAATGTTTTTATTTGTCAAGAATTCAAAAAAAGAACTTACTAATAAGCCGTTTGTGGCTTCATTCAATTTCAAGGCGGCGAAGTATCTTTACTAATCTATGACCTAAAGGGTAAAAACGGATCCCTATTTTTTAATATAATATAGGAGTAGGAGACGAGCATGCAGTCCATCTGATGGTAAGTCAGTGCCGTGTGGACATCTGTAATCAAACCCAGATAGGATTAGACGCCTGAGTCGGGCACAGATGCGCCGCTACCCCTGAGGACTAAGCTGGAACGCCTCGTAAAAGTCTCCCTTACCACCCTTCAAACCAGAACACAACAGCGCTACACTGCTGTTATAACAGAAGTAGGTGTGGAGGTGGTGCTGCCGGAGTCGAACCACAGAGGGTTCTACCACCTTCAAAAACTTCTTGACTTGACTATAGTCCTGCGGAGGTACTTACAACTTGTCAGTTTATTTTTCCTTATACTATTTTAGTATTTGTTTTAGCGGCCACCATTATACATACTCCGTGACAATTTCAAGTGTCTATCTATTACGGTTGAGGAGACAGAGCCCTGTGACAGATGGACAAACAGCGGAGGCTTAGTAATAGGGTTCCGTTTTGACCCTCTGGGTACGGAACCCTGAAAGTGAACTAATGAATATATCGATTTTTATTTCTTCGAAATAAATCGATAAATAAAAATCGATAATTATATATTAATTTTTGAATAATTAATTTTTGAAAATGACTTAAAGATTAGAAGAATTTAAAAAGACATTGCAACGAAACTTAATGTTAAGAACTAAATCGTGAGACGCGCGTTGCCGTCCACTCACTTAAAATAATCGATCAATTAATCGATTTCTAGAAATAATCGTTTATTTGAAAAAAAAAAAACATTAAAAAACATAAACTATTAATTACGATATCGGTGCAATTAACAAATCGACACTAAAAATGTCGATTATTACACTGTGTGTCACTATTACACTAAAATAATATTTTTTTTAGAAATATCGATTTTTTCACATAAAGGTATTTTTATTTCAGATACACTTAACTTACGCGGTTCCGACATAGAATACAACCCGGTATTCTTCTCGTACTTGCTGATAACACAGGCGAAGGTGGTGCTGTTCTGGGCGAACGGTCACCTACCACAAACAGTGGTGGACCACCTCAAGGGGGAGGGGGCTGAAGTGGAGGGGAGAGCGTATGACGAGATTCTGAACTACTTGATCGAACAGGCTGTGAGTATTCTAACTAATAGTATATCCCTATCTATCCTATATTGAAGGTGGTAGAACCCTTTGTGGTTCGACTCCGGCGGCACCACCGCCACACCTTTTTCTGCCTAATAACAGCAGTGTTAGACGCTGCTGTGTTCCGGTTTGAAGGGTGTGGTAAGGGAGACTTACTTTTCCGAGGCGTTCCAGCTTAGTCATCAGGGATAGCGGTGCATCTGTGGCCGACCTCAGGTAGGAATATGTAATTCAATCTGGGGTTGATTACAGATGTCCATGGGCGGCAGTAGCCACTTACCATCAGGTGGACTGCATGCTCGTCTGCTACTCCTATATTATAAAAAAAAATCTAATAATATGATTACCTTTTTTTGTTAACGAGGGGTAAACCTTCAAAAGGTACCCGGTGCCGTGGGAGCGGCACGGGGTTATGTGGGATTCTTACCGCACTAAAACCCCCCCAGTAGCCGTCCTCTGCGTTGCTAAGAGGACTCCGGTATCACCAAAGGAACGCAACTGGAGTCCTTTGGTCCCTCGGGCTCCGCCCAGGTGAACCCAGGCCCTCTCCACACCGTCTGGTGTTCACGACGGTATGCGACCACACATACCGTCGTCCTTCTCGTCGGTTGTTGGATGGTTCGAGCTCCCACTCTTGCCACCCTCAACCCCGCAACCCCCCTTTATTATAATTAGGTGTCCAAAATGTAAACAAAGGTGTTGACCTATCAAGAAAATATTTTTCAAATGGTAAGTAGTTTCTTATTTTTGACGATATTCAAGTAATACAACGATAATAAAATAATAACCTAAATAAATTAATAGCAATTCACATTTTCCAATTTATATTACCTCAATACAGTAATAAGAATAAAAACAAGGTTTATGGTAGAAAATAAATTGTCATAATGGTAACACATTCGGGATCCAAAACATTTTTTGTGCCGCCATTTTTAAGTTTCGTGATCGTGGTCTAACTTTAATGTTTTATGGTTTTCATAGCTCATTTGTTAAATTGTGTGTAGTTGTCAAAGTTTTTGTTTTTTGTTGAGTTTGTTAAAGTTTTTGTTTCTTGTTAATTTGTTAAGGTTTACAACACCTGCAATCGTATTTGACAGTGACATTTCTTTGTTTACATTTTGGACACGTTATTATGAATCAGACTATAGTTGTGTTCGACATTGGCTCTCTGATTACATGTGAGTGCAACAACTTCAGAGCGGACTAGAACTTTGACGCGATAACAAATTTAAATGTTTGAATGTTTGCAGAAAAACCTATCGCGGACTGGTGACGGAGATCACAGTATCTGGCTGTCGAGTGACGCTAGCGAGGCGGTACATCGTGCGGCTTCGGGGGTGAGAACTACCCTTAAAATACTACCCTAAGAATGAATATTTAGAAAAAAAATCATATAATAATTTAAATTTGATTGTGAAAGGGCATGAAAATTTTAAAATTTGATTTAATTTTTTTAAAATTTATTTATTTATTTTATAAGTTTTTGTACACACAATAAATCATACAACACAGAAGTCATAGAAATAAGGTACAAAGGATTTTATTATTATGATTTCAACTTATATTTTCGATGTTGTTGTGTCCACACTAAAGTCGCATAAGGTAAATCCTTAATCCTAATTCTTGACGATCCTGATGAGGAGAATGAGATAAAATTATTAAAATCGTGTATCTTCATCGGTTCTTGATAAGTGTTCAAAATTTTAAATTAATCGGACCGTTCAAAGTAGTTAAAAATCCAGTTCAAAGATTCCGTTACATACATACATACAGGTCAAGCTAATAAAAGCGTGGTAAAAACGAAATTTGCACGCCGAAATGGTAAAATAAGAGGATTCTTGTATCTTAGGGTGCTGTATTACAATTTGTTAACTAGTAGAAAATAGTTTCTAACATTGCGATCATATGTTTCTTAACAAATGTTTGTAAACATTTTAAACAGCAGTGTGGTAGCACCATTAGGACACACTTCAACAGAGTTTTGTACCTTATTTTGGCAAATAAAGATGTTTGATTTGATTTTATTTGAATCTTGTGACGATTGCAAAGGGGTTTCGAAAAAATCGCGCAATATCAGGGGGTTGTGAAATAGAGGAGAGGGGGTTTGGAAAAATCAGGAAATATCACAATGGGGCTGTCGGGGGTGAAAAAATCAAAGAGCAGAAAGAGGGTAAAGTTGCTAAATCATTGCATTATTAAGGGGTTCCTTGACACAAGTATATGTTATAAAAAAAATATACATTTTCAGGAAGGCGTTATTGAAAAACCACTGAATCTAATATCGGAGGTGTCGCCGGTGGCTCTCGCTAAGTTGGTTAAGAACGAAGTGGAATTGGAGGTAAGGATTATGTTTTATAATATAGGAGTAGCAGACGAGTATGCTGTCCACCTGAGTAAGTGGCTACTGCCGTATGGATATCTGTAATCAAATGTAAGATTAAATTCCTACAAGAGGTCGGCCACAGATGCGATACCCCTGAGGACTAAGCTGGAACGCCTCGGACAAGTATGTCGCTCTCACCACACTTTAAACCGGAACACAGCAGCGCTTAACTCTGCTGTTATAACAGAAATAGGTGGCGGTGGTGTCGCTGGACGAACCACAGAGAGTTCTACCACCGATTAGACTTTCATATGTGGTGACCATCCAGACCTCAGGAGTGGCAATAAAGTAGAACTCCAGTTGGTTACTAACCAAGTTCATATAAAAAAAAATTAACGAAAAAATACAACCGACTTCTATGTCACTACAAAGTAAAAAATAATTGAAATAAATGTTGGTTTAGTACATATTTCTGAAGTGGGCATTTCGTATATATTTCGTTGGATAACGACTTAAACAGCGTGTCTAATATGAGCGCGGCGCGGAGGAGTTCCCCTTATTTTCTCCAGAACCCATCGATTGATCCTAACCATATTTAAATGGGACCAACTTCCAGCTTGTCTCTATACAATAAAAAAAAGAATTATTAAAATCGATTCACTAACGGCGGAGTAATTCGTGTACATACATAAAAAAAAGATACCGGCCGAATTGATAACCACCTCCTTTTTGAAGTCGGTTAAAAACTGTTACATTTTTTCGCATATTTTAAAAAAGGGGGGCAAAAAAGGGCGGTCATTTGCTAACTAGCTGAAAAAAAGGACGTCAGAACCAAACAAACTGAAAAATGTGGATCATCAACGAAAAAAAAGAACGTCGATGGAATCATATGTATTAGTCGGCGAACAGTCTAGGACACATCTGTAATTTTGTAAAATTAAATTAACTTTCTACACTGGGGCTTCCTTCTTCCCGCCCCGAGCCTTCGACGACTTTTAGCCTGTCACTGCTCTCAAGTATGGTATATTTTTAATCTCATAATTATTTCACAGGGTTTCCGTAAATGCCATATCAAAGATGGCGTAGCGGTGGTGCGTTTCCTTCGCTGGCTGCACGAACAGATCTCTTCGGGACAGAATGTGACCGAAATACAGGCGGCTGACAAATTGCTCGAGTTCAGGAAGTTAGTACACACACACACAGAGACACACACACAAACATACATACGCATACAGTCAGTCTCCAACTCACTCATCAGCTTACTCGCTCACTCACAGCATACTCGTTCATCATAGCTCTCGCCCTCCCGCTCACTCACTTATCAGTTCACTATCTCACTCGCTTAATCTCCAACTCACTCATCAGCTTACTCGCTCACTCGCGCAGTCACTCACTCACTTCCGCATCATCTTGCTCGCTCACTCTACTCATCGTCTTGCTCGCTCACTCACCGCCTACCCGTCGACTTATTATCTCATTCGCTCGCTCACTCAATCCACTCATTAATTCACTCTCATCGGTTCAGTCATTCACCCACTCATTAATTCACTCACTCAATAGCCCAATCGCTCACGCATAACTCACTTATTTCACTCACTCGCTCATTAGTTCTCTAGCTCATTAACTCACTCACTTAAATTCTCATCATCTACGAACATTTCCTTCCGCTTCTAGGGAGGAGAAAGACTTCATGGGACCCTCGTTCGAGACCATACCGGGCGCGGGGGAGAACGGGGCGATCATACATTACTCTCCGTCGAGGGAGGGGGAGCAGCGGGTGATCAAACCCGATGATGTGTTCCTGTTGGACTCTGGGGGACAGTACAGGTGAGTGAGAGTGTGTGTGTGTGTAACGCTCGTCGTAGGGGAGAATGGGGTGTCTGCGTGTGCGAGTGTTTAGCGATCGTGTGTATGTGTGTCTCACACGGAGAGGGAGACAGAACGAGAGAGAGAGCGACAGAGTGTTTGAGACGACTGTGTGTGTGTGAGAGAGAGAGAGAGAGAGGGAAAGAGTGTATGAAAAAGCGTGTTTGATACCGGGGGTGGGGGAACGGGGCGATCATACATTACACTCCGTTGCGGGAGGGGGAGCAGCGGGTGATAACACAGGATGACGTGTTCCTGTTGGACTCCGGGGGACAGTACAAGTGGGTACATTCTCATCGACAAACGTGTGTAACGCTTATCGTAGGGTAGAATGGGGTGTCTGCGTGTGTGCGAGTGTCTGATTGTGTGTGTGTGTGTGCGTGCGTGTGTGTGTGTGTGTGTGTGAGAGAGAGAGAAAGAGGGATACACAGTGTTGGAGCGAATGGTGTGTGTGTGTATGTTTATTTGTTTTGTGTGTGGATCTGTACGTGTGTGTGTGTGAAATATCAGTGATGAGGAGAACGGGGCGATCGTATTCTGGGGAGCAGTATAAGCATGTATTTGTGTGCATCAAAAATTGTATTTTTAACCCTTTTATACTCCTTGTCTGTTCTAGGGATGGTACGACGGACATAACCCGTACTAGATACATGGGGGCCCCAGACAAGATCCCGGGGCCCTTCAAGGCGGCGTTCACGCGAGTGTTGCGCGGACAGGCGGCGCTGGGGTCCGCGCTGTTCCCCAAGGGGGTCAAGGTGAGTGGCTGACTGTCTTGTTTTTTTTTTATTATATAGGAGTAGCAGACGAGCATGCAGTCCACCTGATGGTAAGTGGATACTGCATGCTCGTCTACATCTGTAATCAACCCCAGATAGGATTAGATATTGCTACCCGAGGTTGGCCACAGATGCGCTGCTACCCCTGAGGACTAAGCTGGAACGCCTCGGAATAGTCTGTCTCCCTTACCACACTTCAAACCGGAACACAGCAGCGCCCAACACTGCTGTTATTAGGTAGAAATAGATGTGGTGGTGGTAGGGTTCTACCACCTTCAAAATATACTTCAAAAATATACTTTAAAACATACTTTTCCGAGGCGTTCCAGCTTAGTCCTCAAGGGTAGCGGCGTATTTGTGGTCGACCTTATATACGAATTTTATCTTATAATCATCATCATCACTGGGACGTCTTACCCCCCGGGCGCACATATATTGCGGCAATGTCAACATAAGGGCGGTGGGCAGGAAATTCGGGTCTCGAGGATACCCTCTTTGCCCGGGCAGATTCTCAGGTGGTCAAATGCCCCCTGGATTTATAATATTTATTCATAATAATATAATGTTATTTAATTGTGAAGGTGGTAGAACCCTTTGTGGTTTGACTCCGGCGGCACCACCGCCACACCTATTTCTACCTAATAACAGCAGTGTTAGGCGCTGCTGTGTTCCGGTTTGAAGGGTGTGGTAAGGGAGACAGACTTTTCAGAGGCGTTCCGGCTTAGTCCTCAGGGGTAGCGGCGCATCTGTGGCCGACCTCAGGTAGGAATATCTAATCCTGTCTGGGGTTGATTACAGATGTCCATGGGCGGCAGTAGCCACTTACCATCAGGTGGACTGCATGCTCGTCTGATACTTTTATATTATAAAAAAAAAAAAAAATGAACAAGTATCAAAAATGGACCAACCCCACTGTTAAGTGTGTGGTTTATCTTATAAGGTTGATTACAGATGTCCATACTGCAGTAGGCTTACCATCAGGTGAACTGCATTATACAATATAGTAGTAGCAGACTACTCCTATATTATATGAAAAATGCTTGTTTCCACTTTATTTATCCCAAACTGTGCGCTCATCTGCAACTCCTATATAAAAAATGACCGTTGGCTTTTTTAATTCCCAAGTATAGATTAGTAAAGAAACTTCACCGCCTTGAAATTGAATAAAGACACAAATGGCTTATTAGTTAGTTCTTTTTTTTAATTCTTGACAAATAAAAACTTTTTTAGAGAAAATTTAGGAATAAATAACTAATACTGCGTAATTTACATAATAAATAAATAAATAATTATTTCAAATATTTTAGGGACTTTTTAGCACGGAGACGTGGCAAAACTTTTTACGCAACTATTTCAATTCTCAAAACTGGGTACATTTTCTTGTTAGGAGTGAGTAATCTTTACTTATCTATGTCCCCAGGGCAACGTGCTGGACAGCCTCGCCCGTCGTCCGCTATGGGAGGTGGGCATGGACTACGCTCACGGCACCGGCCACGGAGTGGGGCACTGTCTGAACGTACACGAGGGGCCCGCGGGGGTGTCCTGGCGGCCCTACCCGCACGACCCCGGCCTCGCGCCCGGGCAGGTGCTCAGCAACGGTGGGTGGTACAGTGGGCACAGTGGCGCCCCACCCGCACGACCCCGGCCTCGCGCCCGGGCAGGTGCTCAGCAACGGTGGGTGGTACAGTGGGCACAGTGGGTACAGTGAGGCCACACCCGCACGACCCCGGCCTCGCGCCCGGGCAGGTGCTCAGCAACGGTGGGTGGTACAGTGGGCACAGTGGGTACAGTGAGGCCACACCCGCACGACCCCGGCCTCGCGCCCGGGCAGGTGCTCAGCAACGGTGGGTGGTACAGTGGGCACAGTGGCGCCCCACCCGCACGACCCCGGCCTCGCGCCCGGGCAGGTGCTCAGCAACGGTGGGTGGTACAGTGGGCACAGTGGCGCCCCACCCGCACGACCCCGGCCTCGCGCCCGGGCAGGTGCTCAGCAACGGTGGGTGGTACAGTGGGCACAGTGGCGCCCCACCCGCACGACCCCGGCCTCGCGCCCGGGCAGGTGCTCAGCAACGGTGGGTGGTACAGTGGGCACAGTGGCGCCCCACCCGCACGACCCCGGCCTCGCGCCCGGGCAGGTGCTCAGCAACGGTGGGTGGTACAGTGGGCACAGTGGCGCCCCACCCGCACGACCCCGGCCTCGCGCCCGGGCAGGTGCTCAGCAACGGTGGGTGGTACAGTGGGCACAGTGGCGCCCCACCCGCACGACCCCGGCCTCGCGCCCGGGCAGGTGCTCAGCAACGGTGGGTGGTACAGTGGGCACAGTGGCGCCCCACCCGCACGACCCCGGCCTCGCGCCCGGGCAGGTGCTCAGCAACGGTGGGTGGTACAGTGGGCACAGTGGCGCCCCACCCGCACGACCCCGGCCTCGCGCCCGGGCAGGTGCTCAGCAACGGTGGGTGGTACAGTGGGCACAGTGGCGCCCCACCCGCACGACCCCGGCCTCGCGCCCGGGCAGGTGCTCAGCAACGGTGGGTGGTACAGTGGGCACAGTGGCGCCCCACCCGCACGACCCCGGCCTCGCGCCCGGGCAGGTGCTCAGCAACGGTGGGTGGTACAGTGGGCACAGTGGCGCCCCACCCGCACGACCCCGGCCTCGCGCCCGGGCAGGTGCTCAGCAACGGTGGGTGGTACAGTGGGCACAGTGGCGCCCCACCCGCACGACCCCGGCCTCGCGCCCGGGCAGGTGCTCAGCAACGGTGGGTGGTACAGTGGGCACAGTGGCGCCCCACCCGCACGACCCCGGCCTCGCGCCCGGGCAGGTGCTCAGCAACGGTGGGTGGTACAGTGGGCACAGTGGCGCCCCACCCGCACGACCCCGGCCTCGCGCCCGGGCAGGTGCTCAGCAACGGTGGGTGGTACAGTGGGCACAGTGGCGCCCCACCCGCACGACCCCGGCCTCGCGCCCGGGCAGGTGCTCAGCAACGGTGGGTGGTACAGTGGGCACAGTGGCGCCCCACCCGCACGACCCCGGCCTCGCGCCCGGGCAGGTGCTCAGCAACGGTGGGTGGTACAGTGGGCACAGTGGCGCCCCACCCGCACGACCCCGGCCTCGCGCCCGGGCAGGTGCTCAGCAACGGTGGGTGGTACAGTGGGCACAGTGGCGCCCCACCCGCACGACCCCGGCCTCGCGCCCGGGCAGGTGCTCAGCAACGGTGGGTGGTACAGTGGGCACAGTGGCGCCCCACCCGCACGACCCCGGCCTCGCGCCCGGGCAGGTGCTCAGCAACGGTGGGTGGTACAGTGGGTAACAGTGAGGCCACACCCGCACGACCCCGGCCTCGCGCCCGGGCAGGTACTCCCCTACAGTACAGTACAGTGGGGCCCTACGAGATTACATGAGAGAGGGAGGGTAAATGAGGAAGTGAAAGAGAGGATAGATAGTAGGCTGACATTGGATAAATGAGCATACTTTTTACTCTCGGCTTCGCTGTCAAAGGACGATGACAATAGTTTTATCTGTCTGTCGGGAACATTTTTTCGGGATGAAAGCTACCCTATGTCCTTTTCTGGACCCCTGACAACGTGTGTACATAATTTTGTTACAATCGGTTATGTAGTTGAGGCGTGAAAGTGTTACACAAACTCACATTCAAATGTATTATATTAGTTAGGATATGAATAAGTGAAACAGTTATATGATGTTATGTTTTAAAACATAAAACACAAAAAAAAAGCAGTCATAGCCCAGTGGTTAAGAAACGCGGCCTCGCGATCGAGGTGTCCGAGGTTCAAATCCCAGGCACGCACGACTGATTTTCAAATTTATGTGCGTATTAGAAATTAATTATCACTCGCTTAAACGGTGAAGGAAAACATCGTGAGGAAACCTGCATACCTGAGAGATTTATAAAAAAAAATCTCAAAGGTATGTGAAGTCTACCAATACGCACTTGTCCAGCGCGGTGGACTATGGCCTAATCCTTCTCATTCTGAGAGGAGACCCGTGCGCAGCAGTGGGACAGTGATGGGTTGATGATGATGATGTTTTAAAACATGAAAATGTGATATAATGTTATTTGTATACAGAGCCCGGATATTACAAGGTGGGGGAGTATGGCATCAGGCACGAGGATCTGGTGGAGATCGTGGCGATCACCAAGGATAGTGATCATCCAAAGGTATCATATACTTTCTTAACTCTTTTGAAGGTGGTAGAACCCTTTGTGGTTCGACTCCGGCGGCACCACCGCCACACCTATTTCTGTTATAACAGCAGTGTAGCGCTACTGTGTTCTGGTTTGAAGTGTGGCAAGGGTATACTTATCCGAGGCGTTCCAGCTTAGTCCTCAGGGGTAGGAGTGTTTGCAATATTTTCTAGCCAACTTCATAGTGCCGAATTTTATCTATCGGTTTTGTTGTAATTTATTTATTTATTTATTGTTTAAAGTTAAAAATAACGGTTATGCACCAATTACACTTATAAATTATATAAATTACACTTTAAATAAATTATATAAATTCACAATATCGATGTTAATAATAATAATAAAAATAATGTTAATGATGATAACATTACTCTTACCATGAGATTTTACGTTTTGACAAATGTGACTGTTTTGGTATTTGTTTACGTATTTGCCCATACGATTTCCAAGTCCTGATATAATCCGCTAGGGGCGCTGATTGGACTGTTGAATACCAAAACACTCATATTTGTCAAAACGTAAAAACTCATGGTAAAGGTACAGATAGGTTGTGAAAATACAATAATTAAGCATAGATTAGTAAAGATTACTCACTCCTAGCTAGAGAATGTACCCAGTTTTGAGAATTGAAATACTTGCGTAAAAATGTTTTGCCACGTCTCCGTGCTAAAATATACCTAAAATATTTGAAATAATTATTTATTTATTATGTAAATTCATGTAAATTATGCAGTATTAGTTATTTATTCGTAAATTTTCTCTAGAAATGTTTTTATTTGCCAAAAATTCCAAAAAAGAACTTACGATAATAAGCCATTTGTGACTTCATACAATTTCAAGGCGGCGAAGTATCTTTACTAATCTATGTAATTAAGTATAAAAGAAGTATAAAACTAATATTTTTGTTTTGTTTCACTCAGGCAGCGAATCTTCTAGACGATTATGATGGTCGTGGTGTCCTCGGCTTCAGTACATTGACAATGGTGCCTCACCACCGCGTCTGCATTGCAGTGGAGCTGCTGGACGAGTTCGAGGTCAGTTTCACTGCACACATAGATTCCCACACATATACGATGACATTGTTAGGATATAGGATCATGGAATTATTTTAATAATAACTTCTTATTTTCTTTGTTCAAACACATTTTTATTCGAAACTAGTTTTTGCCCGCGGCTTCGCCCGCGTTTAGAAGAAAATAACTAACATACATAAAAGTGAAAATTCGTACCTTCATTTGGAATGATACTGGCGCCATCTGGCGAAAATTGGTCGTTCCAACTCTGAAACCTTCGTGGGCTCATGGACAACAACTTTGCTAAAGATCATCACTTGATCAAATGCATAGTTTACGATTCAATACTTACTAATATCGATTAAAATAATCGACTTTTTGGTCCAAAAGATCGATTCTCCGATTAATCGATCTTAGATCGCTATCCCTAGTTCCCGTGGGATTTCCGGGATAAAAACTATCCTATATCCTTTCTCGGGTCTCAGACTATCTTTGTACAAAATTTCATTAAAATCGGTTTATTGGTTTAGGCGTGAAGAAGAGACAACCAGACAGACATACAGACAGACAGACAGAGTTCCTTTCGGATTTATAATATTAGTTAATCCTTACTAAGGATTTTTTGACAAGAAGAAAAACCAGAGACATTACCAAAGAGCAGAGTAACCTATGTCAATACTTTCTCAATCATCATATTAATTAACATTATAATGTTTATACTTATTTGTAACAGACACAATAATAATATAGAAAATGTGTATTTCGAAAAGAAATTCGTTTGATATACTATAATCCTAATTCTTATGAAGCCGTGTGTATGATCATTTATATTTTTATGTAATGAATAGCTATATATAATTCTATGTTTTTTTTTGTAACCGGCCTACAAAGACAGACTTTATTTCTGTAAGCGACAGACACTTCCGTGCCCCCAGATACACAGAACGACTTAATTTCTGTAACTGACATACATAGATCTACTTAATTTCTGTAACCGGCGTGCATAGACCGACTTAATTTCTGTAACCGGCGTGCATAGACCGACTTAATTTCTGTAACCAGCGTGTGTAGACCGACTTAATTTCTGTCACCGGCATGTGTAGACCGACTTAATTTCTGTCACCGGCATGTGTAGACCGACTTAATTTCTGTCACCGGCGTGCATAGACCGACTTAATTTCTGTCACCGGCATGTGTAGACCGACTTAATTTCTGTCACCGGCGTGCATAGACCGACTTAATTTCTGTCACCGGCATGTGTAGACCGACTTAATTTCTGTCACCGGCGTGCATAGACCGACTTAATTTCTATAACCGGCGTGTGTAGACCGACTTAATTTCTGTCACCGGCGTGTGTAGACCGACTTAATTTCTGTCACCGGCGTGTGTAGACCGACTTAATTTCTGTCACCGGCGTGCAATGACCGACTTAATTTCTGTAACCGGCGTGTGTATACCGACTTAATTTCTGTAACCGGCGTGTGTGTACCGACTTAATTTCTGTCACCGGCGTGCATAGACCGACTTAATTTCTGTAACCGGCGTGTGTAGACCGACTTAATTTCTGTAACCGGCGTGTGTAGACTGACTTAATTTCTGTAACCGGCGTGCATAGACCGACTTAATTTCTGTAACCGGCGTGTGTAGACCGACTTAATTTCTGTCACCGGCGTGTGTATACCGACTTAATTTCTGTCACCGGCGTGTATATACCGACTTAATATTTGTAACTGACCGACATAGATGGACTTTATTTCTGTAATTTATGTAATCTATAGATTGATCATGTATACATGAATCAGTGTGATGTGATTATAACAATAGATTCCTAAATTTTGACAGTCCTTATTATATTGTTTAATTAACTGGTATATTTTTAACTAATTTTGAAGCCTACTTAGAACCTGGTTATTTTTGCAGCTCGCCTACATCAACGGCTACCACCAGCGCGTACTCCGCACCCTGGAACCTGTGCTGCAGCAGCGCGGCTTGGTGGAAGACCTGGATTGGTTGAAAGCGGAATGTGCGCCTATTACCAGGGAATAAGAGGTTTTAAGATTTCTATTTTTCTATAATATAGGAGTAGCAGACGAGCATGCAGTCCACCTGATGGTAAGTGGCTACTGCCGTATGGACATCTGTTAACAACCCTAGATATGATTAGATATTCCTACCTGAGGTCGGCCACAGATGCGCCGCTACCCCTGAGGACTAAGCTGGACCGCCTCAGAAAAGTATGTCTCTTACCACACCCTTCAAACCGGAACACAGCAGCGCCTAACACTGCTGTTATAACAGACAGGTGTGGCGGTGGTGCCGCCGGAGTCGAACCACAGAGGCTTCTACCACTTACTACCTACTGCCATTGTATTTATCTCTAAGCCTAAAATCGTCAGAGTTATAACTACTACAATATGAAAAAAGTGCTACAAAACAAAATAGCGTACGTTTACTGATTTTCATGCAAGGGAGACTTTTCCGAGTAATTCCAGCTTAGTCCTCTGTAACATAATATTCCGAGGCATTCCAGCTTAGTCCTCTGTAACATAATATTCCGAGGCATTCCAGCCTAGTCCTCTGTAACATAATATTCCGAGGCATTCCAGCCTAGTCCTCTGTAACATAATTTTCCGAGGCATTCCAGCCTAGTCCTCTGTAACATAATATTCCGAGGCATTCCAGCCTAGTCCTCTGTAACATAATTTTCCGAGGCATTCCAGCCTAGTCCTCTGTAACATAATTTTCCGAGGCATTCCAGCCTAGTCCTCTGTAACATAATTTTCCGAGGCATTCCAGCTTAGTCCTCTGTAACATAATTTTCCGAGGCATTCCAGCCTAGTCCTCTGTAACCTACTTTTCCGAGGCATTTCAGCTTAGTCCTCTGTAACATAATTTTCCGAGGCATTCCAGCCTAGTCCTCTGTAACATAATTTTCCGAGGCATTCCAGCCTAGTCCTCTGTAACCTACTTTTCCGAGGCATTTCAGCTTAGTCCTCTGTAACATAATTTTCCGAGGCATTCCAGCCTAGTCCTCTGTAACCTACTTTTCCGAAGCATTTCAGCTTAGTCCTCTGTAACATAATTTTCCGAGGCATTCCAGCCTAGTCCTCTATAACATAATTTTCCGAGGCATTCCAGCTTAGTCCTCTGTAACATAATTTTCCGAGGCATTCCAGCTTAGTCCTCTGTAACATAATTTTCCGGGGCATTCCAGCTTAGTCCTCTGTAACATACTTTTCCGGGGCATTCCAGCCTAGTCCTCTGTAACATACTTTTCCGAGGCAATCTCAAGGTAGAAATCTAATCCTATCTGAGGTTGACAGATGTCCATATGGCAGTGACTTACCATCAGGTGGACTGCATGCTCGTCTGCTACTTCTATATTATAACAAAACATGCATTTGTATGAAGTTATACTTTTCTGGCGCATTTAATAAAAATATTAGTGCATTTATAGACAACAAACAAAATGTACACAAAAAAAATATTTTTCGTATAAAAAATAATCGTATCGTATAAATAAATAGCGAAAACTTCCATCCGGTCATACATACATACAAATACACACACATACAAACACACATACTTACATACATACATACATACATACATACATACATACATACATACATACATACATACATACATACATACATACATACATACATACATACATACATACATACATATAAATACACACACACATACAAATACATTTACAAAAACGACACTGTATGTACTGTGCTATTTTGTTAAAATAAAAGGAACCACACTATATCTTTGGGATGGACCTGTAATGATAGCTGTGTTTGTGTAAAATAAATAAATAAATATACAAACACACATACATACATACAAATACACACACACATACATACATACAAATACAGACACGCACTTACATACATACATTTTTGAAGGTGGTAGAACCCTTTGTGGTTCGACTCCGGCGGCACCACCGCCACACCTATTTCTACCTATTAACAGTAGTGTTAGGCGCTGCTGTGTTCCGGTTTGAAGGGTGTGGTAAGGGAGACAGACTTTTCCGAGGCGCTCCAGCTTAGTCCTCAGGGGTAGCGGCGCATCTGTGGCCGACCTCAGGTAGGAATATCTAATCCTATCTGGGGTTGATTACAGATGTCCATGGGCGGCAGTAGCCACTTACCATCAGGTGGACTGCATGCTCGTCTGCTACCCTTATATTATAAAAAAAAAAAAACATACACATGCACACACACACACATACAAACACATACATACAGACATGCATACATTTATAATGGTCGAATACAGACCTTTTTATGAAGTTAAAAATTATGTTATGTGGAAGAACTTAATGTTGGCTACTTACGCCCGTTATCAATAATCAATCTGTCTAAATATTAAATTAATTACAAAGTTATATAAACGTCTGTAATAAAATGTATTCAATGTATTTTAAATGTAATAATATAATTTGAAAACAATGTTTAATATATGGTATTATAAACAGATTTTGTGTTATTTCATAATCATCAACAACCCACTACTGTCCCACTGCTGGGCACGGGTCTCCTCTCAGAGTGAGAAGGATTAGGCCATAGTCCACCGCGCTGGCCAAGTGCGTATTGGTAGACTTCACATACCTTTTAGATTTTTTTTTATAAATCTCTCAGGTATGCAGGTTTCCTCACGATGTTTTGCTTCACCGTTAAGCTAGTAATAATTAATTTATAATACGCACATAATTTCGAAAAATCAGAGGTGTGTTTCAGGGATTTGAACCTCGGACCCCTCGATCGAGGGACAGAGTTTCTTAACCACTAGGCTATCACGGCTTTACAAAGTACAAAGGATGGAAAGTACAAAGGAGGAAGTACATGTACAAAGGATTGCTTATTAATAAATAAAATTTCTTCCATAAACCCTGGAAATTATTAAGTAAATATTTTCAAAAATTAAAACAATTGAAATCGACACCATAATTCTGTAATTAACCTCATTTATTGATTCCTTTATAAAATGTGTTTTTTTTATAAGTATTTAAAATGAATTTTCGCAGATTTCCCTGCTCGGGGTAGTCAATAATAAATAAATAGGTACCTATAAATCCTTGAGACGAGACCCCCAAGAGGCCGAATATTGCCTGAAAGATGAATTAAAAATAAATCATGAATTCAAAATCTAATGAAGAAAATGCTATTTTATTTTATAATATAGGCGAAGCGGACGAGCATGCAGTCCACCTGATGGTAAGCTACTGCCGCCCATGGACGTCTATAATCAACCCCAGATAGGATTAGATATTCCTACCTGAGATCGGTCACAGATGCGCCGCTACCCCTGAGGAATAAGTCGGAACGCCTATAATAAATCTCTTACATTTTGAAAGTTAATTGATACAATTCGTATCATTCAGCAATAAAATAATTGAACGTTAAATAAACATGTAATTTAAAATGCAAGTGCGTGACTGGCTGCTTAAAAAGTGTTTTACAGTATTAATGAATTTATTTGACATTATGAGCAATATATTGGTAGAACCCTTTGTGGTTCGACTCCGGCGGCACCACCGCCACACCTATTTCTACCTAATAACAGCAGTGTTAGGCGCTGCTGTGTTCCGGTTTGAAGGGTGTGGTAAGGGAGAAAGACTTTTCCGAGGCGTTCCAGCTTAGTCCTCAGGGGTAGCGGCGCATCTGTGGCCGACTTCAGGTAGGAAGTGTGGTAAGAGACATCTCTTACCACACTTCAAACACACACAGCAGCGCTACACTGCTCTTATAACAGAAATGTGTGGTGGTGGTGCCGAAGATGAACCACAGAGGGTTCTTCAGACCATTTCAAAACAAGATCACTCCTATTATAAGAATTGTATTATTAGTGATATAAACATATAAATTGTACAGGAAAACTCAGAACAATTCAAGCCTCAATGCCACACCTGTGTCTATACTACTAAGTACATAAACCCAACTGCATTTCGTGGCGTTGATCGTTAAGGCTCATGCCTACTTCAGATATAATTTGTTATAGATGTTTTTTGTTTTAATACAGAAGTAGCAGAAGAGCATGCTGTCCACTTGATGGTATTTGGCTACCGCCGCCCATGGATATCTGTCATCAACAATCTGTAATCCCAAATGGGATTAAATCCTACCTGAGGTCGGCCACAGATGCGCCGCTACCCCTAAGGACTAAGCTGGAAAAGGCTAAGTTTACGAGGTTTTTTCACGAGTTTTGTTCAGGAGGGGATACCTTCGAAAGGTACCCGGTGCCGTGGGATCGACGCAGGGTTATGTGGGATTCTTACCACACTGAAACCCCCCCGGTGGCCGTCCTCGGCGCTGCGTAGAGGACTCCGGGATCTCCAAAGGAACGCAACCGGAGTGCTCTTAGCGCGTTGCCCCGTCGGGCTCCGCCCAGGTGAGCATGACGCTCGCCACACCGTCTGGTGCGTACGACGGTATGCGATCACACATACCGCCGTCCTTCCTTGGGACTGACCACATTCTACGAACACACCAGCACCATACTGCTGTTATAACAGAAATAGATGTGACAGTGGCGCCTTACACACATGGGGTCAAAGGTGGTAGAAGCCCCTGTTTTTCAACCCTGGCAACACCACCGCCACACCTATTTCTGTTATAACAGCAGTGTTAAGCGCTGCTGTGTTCTGGTTTGAAGTGTGTTAAGGACATATTTTCCGAGGCATTACAGCTTAGTCCTCAGGGGTAGTGGCGCATCTGTGGCCAACCTCAGGTAGGAATCTAAATACGTGGGGTAGATCGCAGATGTCCATATAGAAGTAGCCACTAACCATCAGGTGGACTGCATGCTCGTCTGCTACTCCTATATTATAAAAAAAATGTGAGCCGTCACGGGACGCCTGGCAGATGTGAAACATCGACATTATTTTGTAAAAGTAATATGCAGAAAAGAACATATTGTGATAGGAACTAAATATGTCATAATGATAAAATATTACGATTTTTCCCAGATAACGATGACTATTTATTGAATTTGATTGCGCATGGCGACGCGTCGCCACACCGTACACACTACTGCATATAGACTGTATATATACCATCGTATAGCGTGGCGACGCGTCGCCACACCGTACACACTACTGCATATAGACTGTATATATATACCATCGTATAGCGTAGCGTAGCGGCCACGGCATGCGTCGCCACGCCAGAAATCGGTTTTACGTGCGGCTATAGATGTTTCACATCAAAAAGTCGAACCACTTACGATTCTACCACTATGGCATGACACTTAAATAATTTATTATACGTCTCAAAATTATTAATTAAATATAGGACAAAATAAAGAAGATTGAACAAAAGCATGACGCATTTGATTTCAACAATAAGTTATATTGTTCATTTAAATTATTAATGTTGTTTATGTGCACTACTTTTACTTGCGACTTCGTCTGTATTTAATCATTGATAGATGCGGGCTTTGAAGGTAGAACTCTTTGTGGTTCGACTCCGACGGCACCACCGCCATACCGTTTTTTTTTCAAAACCTTCAAAACGTGCTCGGTGCCGTGGGAGCGACACAGGGTTATGTGGGATTCTTACTGCACTAAAACCCCCTGGTAGCCGTCCTCGACGTTGCTAAGAGGACTCCGGTATCGCAAGCCGAGTCATCTGAACGTGTTGCCTCTTCGGGCTCCGCTCTGGTGAGTTCAGGGCTCGCCACACCGTCTGGTATTCATGACAATGCTACAACACATACCGCCGTCCTTCCCGTGGTCGCTTCCTAGACGGTTCGATCTCCCATTCCCGCCGCCCGCAACCCCGGAGCCCCCATTTAGTCGCCTCTTCCGACAGGCTGGGGATACCGTAGCTCTGTTCTCGTCCCGGAGCTACAGGGACAACCACCGCCACACCTATTTCTTTGTAACAGCAATGTTTAGCGCTGCTGTGTGAACTTTGAAGGGAGTTAAATAAAACTACCTATACGAGGCATTTCTACTTAGTCCACAGGAGAAGCTCAGAAGGTGGTAGAACCCTCTGTGGTTCGACTCCGGCGGCACACGCCACACCTATTTCTACCTAATAACAGCAGTGTTAGGCTGCTGTGTTTGAATTAATACGAACAAAGTGCCTTTGTACATACGATTTCATTATGTGTTTTTTTTTCTTCCTGTATCTATTTTGTGTGTGCATAAATAATAAATAAATAAACAAACAAATATGGACAAACTGTTTCTAATACTTATATATAAGGCTGAGTCTATTAATACGGATACTGGACAAACAATTTATTATTATCCGATTCGAACCGGTAGATTTTGAAAGAAATCTCAAAAAAACTACAAAAAAAAATTTTTTGAAATGTTTTTTTTAATAACTTTTAAACGGCTCTACCGATCGATTTTAGAAACTAAGCTCTTAACATCAAAAAATTACGTCGATCGCCATCAGCCCGTTCGAAATCAATTTAAAAAAAAAAAAAACCTAACCTAACCTTACCTAACCTAACATAACCAATTGAATAAATGTACGAATAAATATATTATAAAAAAAAATAATTTGTCACATTGTTTAAAGAAAAAAAAAATTGAATAAATGTACGAATAAATATAATTTATTAGTCCAGTACCTGTACAAATAGTCACATTGTATATATAAATAGGATTGACCAAAGATATTTATTTGGGATATTCACACAGCTGTTTCAATCCACCATTGTTTTAAACCTATAAAACCGCGTTTAATTCAAAAATTGCTCAAATTGATTTTGTGTGAAATTTATTCCGTGTGGTCACCATCATGAAACTGTACATCGCCGCCTGTTTTTTTGCCGTAAGTTATTTTATATTACAAGTAATGAACGAGCATGCAGTCCACCTGATGGTAATTGGCAACTGCTGTCCATGGACAACTGTAATCATCCCCAGATAGGATTATATTCCCACCTGAGGTAGGCCAGGTCTAGTCCGCTCTGAACTCATTGCGTGAAGGTGTAGTCAAAGAGCCAATGCGGTGGAACACAACTACAAGCATACTCCGTAGCAACGTAAGGGCACACTAACTGCGCTGTCTCCGCGGGCGAGAGCAGGTGGAGGGTACCGGGGGGTCCCGCGCTGTCTTCGTCCCGCTAATATCTACAATTTTCTGTTGCAACGCGGCTCATTTCTATATTCAGAGCGGACTAGAAGTTTGTCGTGGACTCTACCATCATATATATTGGATTGTAGCGAAGTAGTTTTAATCCTAATTTATTTATTTATAATGATATAAATGCACTATTTAATTATTTTTTCAGATCCTCTTCGCCTTCATCCAGATATCCCAACAGCTACGTGGTATTTATTTTTATTTTTAATTTTAAAAATCTGAGGCTCGTGTTTGGGATTCGACCCTTGGACTTCTTGGAATTGCACACACATAATCAAGTTTAAATAATGAAGAAGTGATGGAAACCTTTACGGATTATCTCGGATATCAGTGGATATGGATACGGATATAGATTATAGATATCCTGGTACATCACTAGATTTATAGGGTTCCGTACCCAAAGGGTAAAAACGGAACCCGATTACTAAGCCTCCGCTGTCTGTCCGTCTGTCACAGGGCTATAACTCTGGAACCGTAATAGATAGACGGTTGATTTTTTTACAGATTATGTATTTTATAATATAGGAGTAGCAGACGAGCATGCAGTCCATCTGATAGTAAGCTACTGCCGCCCATGAACGTCTGTAATCAACCCCAGATAGGATTAGATATTCCTACCTGAGGTCGGCCACAGATGCGCCGCTACCCCTGAGGACTAAGCTGGAACGCCTCGGAAAAGTATGTCTCCCTTACCACACCCTTAAACACGGAACACAGCAGCGCCTAACACTGCTGTTATTAGGTAGAAATAGGTGTGGCGGTGGTGCCGCCGGAGTCGAACCACAAAGGGTTCTACCACCTTCATGTACATGTACTTCAATGTCTGCCATATTAACGAATACCAAACATTTACAAAAAGGTTGATGTTGCGTTACCGACTCCACGTATTCAATTAATAATATAGAACTATTACTGGATTACATCTGTAATCAATCCGAGATAAGATTAGATTCGTCCGTAAGCCTCCGGAAGCGAACCATAAAGAATGTTGTGTAATGACCATAGATTAGTAAAGATTACTCACTCCTAACAACAAAATGTACCCAGTTTTGAGAATTGAAATAGTTGCGTAAAAAAGTTTTGCCACATCTCAGTGCTAAAATGTCCCTAAAATATTTGAAGTAATTATTTATTTATTGTGTAAATTACGCAGTAGAAATTAGTTATTTATTCGTAAATTTTCTCTAAAAATGTTTTTAGTTGTCAAAAATTCAAAAAAAGAACTTACTAATTAGCCGTTTGTGGCTTCATTCAATTTCAAGGCGGCGAAGTATCTTTACTAATCTATGGTAATGACCTTCAAGTACTAGTATCTAAAACACGTTTTATTTTTAGTTGGCGGCAAACAGTTGGGAGGTGTTACACAAATGCTGAATGCCACTACAGGCAGTGAGTTCAATTAATAATTCATTAATAATCTAGACAGAAATAAAAAAATATATATTATTATTCTTTAATTCTTTTATGTTTTTTTGCGTTACCGACAATAGTTGCTTGCACTTTACTTTTGGTTGAAATAATTATATTGTTAGAAATATATTCAAATTATTTAATTATAGTAATATTTTCATTAATTATTTTCTGTTATTTTTATAATAGTAAGTGCCCATTTATATAGTCGCTGGCTGTATGCGTTACATGATTGTATGCATTAGCATAAAAAAGTAAAATAACGCTCTTGACGTGAGAGTTGTATTTTGCGCAGGAATCCAAAAGTTGCAAATTAGATCAAGAAATAGTTTTATTTTAATATTATTTATTGGCAAACATTTTTAATAGACGGAAAATATGTTCCAATTGAAGCGGTGGTAGTTTGTAAACTGTCCCTGTAGTTCCGGGACCAGAATAGGGCTACGGTGTCCCCTGCCTGTCGTAAGAGGCGACTAAAAGGGGCTTCCGGGGTTGCGGGCGGCAAGAGTGGGAGCTCGAACCGCCCGGACAGCGACCCCGGGAAGGACGGCGGTATGTGTGGTCGCATACCGTCGTGTACACCAGATGGTGTGGCGAGCGTCAAGCTCACCTGGGCGGAGCCCGACGGGGCAACGCGCTAAGAGGACTCCGGTTGCGTTCCTTTGGAGATCCCGGAGTCCTCTACGCAGCGTCGAGGACGGCCACCGGGGGGGTTTTAGTGCGGTAAGAATCCCACATAACTCTGTGTCGCTCCCCCGACACCGGGTACCTTTCGAAGGTTTCCCCCTCGAAATGAAAAAAAAAAATTGTAGACGTTCAAAATGACTTCTATATGAAACAATTTGGAATAAAAAGAGTTGAATTTAAATTTAAACAAATATTACATACATTTTACTATTTTTTTTTTCTTGTAAACATCTTATTTTGTAAGTTCCTGCTTTACGACTTGCCTTTTTATTATTTCATTATCTCTCTATAGATTAGTAAAGATTACTCAGTCCTAACAAGAAAATGTAACCAGTTTTGACAATTGAAATTGTCATTGTCATCTATTTTCGTGTTGGACAAATATTAAAAAAACGTGTAGCTTTTAGAGCATTTACGATTGAAACGATATTTCTCTGCACTTTTTCTATGATTTCGTGTTGTTTTTGCATCACTTAACTGTACTTGTCGGCATTGTTCCGCATACATACACCATGACTCTCGAAGACGTAATGGGAAAACAGTCAGCCATTTTACTTATGTGTCAACCATTTAATGTTTTCCTTCAATTACAAGGCGGTGATAAATCTATACTTATCTATGAATCTCTCATGATTGATTTCTTATTTTTCAGACAAGCTCCCAAACGTGCCACTGCTGTAGTCGAGAATTGTAAGTGAGTATTGCAAATACATACATTTAAATAAATGGTTTATGAAAGGAATCTTAAATCTAGATATTTTCTTTAAATTAGTAATTGTTTCATGTTTGATAAATATTATATAAGATGCAATCTAAATTGTCATTATTGAGAATATTATTAAGGAGTTCAATAAAAAAGGACTTTTCTCCTTTTTTATTCTACATTTTTTATATACTGTAGGAGTAGCAGACGATCATGCAATCCACTTGATGGTAAGGCTACTGCCGCCCATGGACATCCGTAATCAACCCCAGATAGGCTTATATTCCTATCTGAGATCGGTTACAGATGCGCCGCTACCCCTTAGGACTAAATTGAAGTGCCTCGGAAAAGTATGTCTCCCTTACCACACTTCAAACCAGAACAAAGCAGCGCTAAACACTGCTGTTATGAGGCAGAAATAAGAAAACACTGCTGAGAACATATCTAATTTAAATTAGCCTAATAATTAAATAAGAATATTTTTAATTAAATTGTTCTACTAACATCATCTATTGAAAAGTTCTGCTACTCTTAATATTCTTTTCAAAAAATATATATTATTACCTACACATTTTAAGAATTTGTTTTTGTTTCAGATCTAACTGTTCCACTTAAGATGCACAACGTGATCTGTATAATTATATGTATCAATAAAAGTTTTAAGTATTATTTATCTTTTTTATTTACTACACCACAAAATATATTATTACAGTGTACAAAGCAGTCAAAAGATGGCGATACTATTATTTCTGCAATATCGCAGTTTTCTAAAAGTTTTGTTAAACTTTGACAATGTCAAACATAGATTAGTAAAGATCACTCAGTCCTAACAAGAAAATGTACCCAGTTTTGAGAATTGAAATAGATGCGTAAAAAAGTTTTGCCACGTCTCCGTGCTAAAATGTCCCTAAAATATTTGAAATAATTATTTATTTATTATGTAAATTGTACATTGTAATTGTAAATTACGCAGTATTCGTTATTTATTCGTAAATTTTCTCTAAAAATGTTTTTATTTGTCAAGAATTCAAAAAAAGAACTTACTATAATAAGCCGTTTGTGGATTCATTCAATTTCAAGGCGGCGAAGTATCTTTACTAATCTATGATGTCAAAATGGTGTATATGTTACAGTCAAAGTGATCAAATAGCTATTATATGATAATAATGACTAGGTATTATGTATAATGACTAATTTGTCCTGACCATGTGATAAATTAATCACTTTATCTGGCTGTTATATATAATAGCAGGTTAAAATTAGTCAAAGTAATAAATATGTTATTGTAAAAGCCCGATACGGTAAATCTTAAACATCATCGAAGTTGTTGTAATAGAGTAACTATGAGTTGTATAGTTTAGGTCCGAATTATCGTGAATCAAACCTGCTGCGCGCTTAGTTTTCTGTTTTTTTATATGTTCCAACCTTTATTTTTATACATTGGGAAACCCATCATGGGTTCCTCTCAGCCGCGGGGGCAGCGGAGAGAATATACCGGACTCCTACCGGCTAAAACCCCACGGTGTCCCTCTGTACGACCTTTGACGGGACTGCGGCTACGCTAAAAGCATTCGTCCGCGGTCCCGACGGCGCCTGCCCACAACCGGGCCCATCTCTGTGTGGGATGGAGCTGGAGCTACTCCATCCCGTCATCTTTGAGGTGCGTGCGGGAACACCGCGCGCGCCACCTCGAGGCTTAATGTTATTTTGACGTAGGACGCCCTCGTGTCCTACGCCAAAGCCTCCCTGGAGCGCTTTAGCTTCACCCGCTGCTGGATTGCAACGGGCTACTGAGCCCCCCCACCTCGATAAGGCGCACTCCAACTTGGGGGGGATATGTTCCAACCTGACCTAACCAATAGCAAACCTGTATGAAATTCTATAGGATTGGTTAGAAAACATAAAACAAAGCGAGCAGGGCGCGGCAGCGTCCTGCGAGCGAGTGGGTCCAAATCATAAATTCAGTATGTATTTAAAATATAAATAAGCGATCAGAGATAATAAGTCGTGTATTTTTATTAATCCAACCCATAGTTGATTTACGTACATCGTGTACAGAGACTGGGCGTAAAACATGTTTATTTTTCGACATGTGGATCATTATAAAATTACAAAAAATATAATTATACTTAAGGAAAACTCAAATAGACACTTGTCACCTTTACCTATACTTCTTTGTACTTTATCCAAGTCTTTGAAGATATTATATATAATGGCTGGTTAATGTGATTCATTCCGTGTTATTTATCACTATGACCAAATTGAGTAGATATTATACATAATGGCTAGACATTATGTATAATATCCCAATTTATAATTTTGGCTGTAACATATATATGTGAAAGGAAAATCTATTTTTTTTCTTTTTTTATTGTCTATGATTTACTTAAATACTTTCATTAGTGACTATTATTTATAAAGTCCGATTTGCAATTGAAACTAATTGTGGAAAAGCAACATTAATTTAAAAAGCATTAATAGCCTAGTGGTTAAGAAACTCGGCCTGTTGATTGAAGGGTTCAAATCACAGGTACGCACCTCTGATTGTTCAAAATGATGTACATATAAATTACCACAACAAAATAAAAAACAGACAAGTTTTCAAAGGTAACTTATGTGAAGTCTACCAATACGCACTTGTCCAGCGCGGTGGACTATGGCCTAATCCTTCTCATTCTGAGAGGAGACCCGTGCCCAGCAGTAGGACAGTAGCAGTGGATTGATGACGGTACGTTGAAAACCACTTCTCACTATTAATACAGACAAACAATACTGTTTCTATATATATACTTGTGGGAGAATGCTTCATTTCATATATAAATATTCCGTTTTTAAAATAAATAAGTTTGACTGAAGATATTTATTTTGGTATGTTTACATAGCTGTTTCAATCCACCATTGTTTTTAAACATATAAAACGGCGGTTAAATCCAAAAATTGGTAAATTTGAGCTTGAAAATTATTCCGTGTGGTCGCCATCATGAAACTGTACATCGCCGCCTGTTTTTTTGCCGTAAGTTATTTTATATTACAAGTAGTGAACGAGCATGCAGTCCACCTGATGGTAATTGGCAACTGCTGTCCATGGACAACTGTAATCAACCCCAGACAAGATTATATTCCTACCTGAGGTCGGCCACAAATGCGCCGGGTAGCGGCGCATTTGTGGCTTAGGACTAAGCTGGAACGCCGTATATAAGTGTGCCTGCCTTACCACACTTCAAACCGGACCACAGCAGCGCCTAACACTGCTATTAACGCTACTACTAGCTACGCTGCTACTAGCCACCTATCGCTGCTACTAGGTAGAAATAGGTGTGGCGGTGGTGCCGCCGGAGTGTAAATAAATATTAGTTTTACAACACAAGCATACAACCATGTCCAACTGATGGTAAGTGGCTACCGCTCATGGACTGTCTGAGGTCGCCACAGTACGTCGCTACTATTGAGGACTAAGTTGGAACGTGTTAGACGAGGGTAAGCTCTTGTATCTCACAGAAAAAAGTTTAAACTTGTCATTGTTCCAGGGTTCCTGGAAGAAATTCCATTTTAAACGAAAGAATAGGCAATCCTTTGTATTTCATTTCTATCTCTTCTGTATTCTTTTTTTGTGTACAAAAACTTATTAAATAAAAATAAATAAATAAAATTAAACGAACGCTACGTAAAAAAGCTATACTAATACTAATACTATTAGTTCTACTACTACTTAGTACTAGTACTAGTAGGCTGAGTGATTATTTGACAAATAAAACGCTGTGGTTTGAAGTAGCTCCAGCCCCAGCTCCACATGTACAATTAGGTTAAGTTTGCCGTTGTACAAAACATTTTTTTTAGAAAAAGATGTTATGGAGTTTCTTTCGCCGCTTCTTCTCCATAACGAAACACCTTGTGTAGTGGTGGTAGTTGTATTGACATTCAAAAAGTGCTCTGTAAACCTATTTTAAATGTAAAAAAATGATTTGGTAATACCTGGTATCATTTTATCCTGTGCTCGGCTGCGTAAACTGTCAGTTAATCATAATTTTAGTTTGTAAATATCAGGCATAGATTAGTAAAGATTACTCACTCCTTACAAGAAAATGTACCCAGTTTTGAGAATTGAAATAGTTGCGTAAAAAAGTTTTGCCACGTCTCCATGCTAAAATGTCCCTAAAATATTTGAAATAATTATTTATTTATTACGTAAATTACGCAATATTAGTTATTTATTCGTAAATTTTCTCTAAAAATGTTTTAATTTGTCAAGAATTCAAAAAAAGAACTTACTAAAATAAGCCGTTTGTGGCTTCATTCAATTTCAAGGCGGTGAAGTATCTTTACTAATCAATGATATCAGGCGTTACTTTGCGGAAATCCATACTATTAAAGTAGGATTAAAATTACCTCCCAACAATCCGCTACCAATATGTACCTATGATGTTTTCCCACCCTCTCCCGCCCTCCCACAAAAGATGCGTGTAGCATTTGTGGGAGGGAGGGTGTTACATACTTCATGGTTTAAGATTGATATAGTCAGCGCCAAACTTTTAGTTCGCTTTGAAGTTGTTGCGCGCAGGTGGTCAGAGAGCCAATGCGGTGGAACACAACTACAAGCATACTCCGTAGCAACGTAAGGGCACACTTACGCAGCTATGTACCCGAGGGCGAGAGCGGGCAGCGGAGGGTACCGAGGAGTCCCGCGCTGTCTTCGTCCCGCTAATATCTACAATTTTCTGTTGCAACGCCACTCATTTCTATATTCAGAGCGGACTAGATGTTTGTCGCGGACTCTACCATCATACATATTGGTAGCGGATTGTTGCGAAGTCGTCTAAATCCTCACTTATTTATTTATGTATATTCATTTAAATACACTATTTAATTATTTTTTCAGATCCTCTTCGCCTGCATCCAGATATCCCTGGGCTTCCTGGTGCTACCACCTGGTATTTATTTTTGAAAAGTTGAGCGGTAAAAATTTTCTGTACAATTGTAGTGCCCTTAATCGACCATGGCTTCAAACAAGTTGATTTTAATATACCAGTACGAGGTTATATTGAGATTAAAGACTTGAATACTAAAAAAAAATTAGTAGGTACCAAGTAGTTTTTTTTGCAGTGGGAAATTATTTCCCTATAACCTATAAAAGTTATATTTTGTGGGAAATTATTTCCCTATATCCATGAACATAATAATTTATCACTTGACTAACTTTTGTCAGCGTCTTTACTCGTCGATTTTTATATAGGGAAAAAAATAGACAATGCAACATTAAATGATTTTTTTAATATAAGATTAAACAAATATAATTAATCAATTCTTTTTTATTATTTACTTATGATTCCAAAAATAATCAAAACATTTCGTAATCCTTAAGGGTTATAGGGAAACAATTTCCCACTTGAAGATTTCATACACGGCTGTAGGTTAATAATTTCCCACTATTTTCGAATGAGAAAAAATGTACCAACGTAACTTATTTCGTACGTTATCTTTATAGTAATAGATAAAATACATGTTCTACTTTACGAAATAAAAACAATTGCATACTTACAGGAATTTTCCTGGGCGTAGTTTCAAAAACTATTTCAAATTTTGGGAGAAAATGACCGTTAAAATGAACTTTTTACTTTGAATGACCATTGACATTGACAGCTGATGTTTAGAAAGAAGTGTTGCTAGAAAAAAACTTAAAGAAACTACCGATCTTAAAAGAAAAATCGTATATAAGCATTTGTTTAAATTCAAATTCAACTATTATTCAAAATGTTTCATATAGATTTACAACTGTTGGATTCCCGCGCAAAATACAACTCTCACGTCAAGAGCGTTATTTTACTTTTTTTATGCTAATGTATACAATCATGTAACGCATACAGCCAGCGACTATATAAATGCACTTATTATTATAAAAATAACAGAAAATAATTAATGAAAATATTACTATAATTAAATAATTTGAATATATTTCTAATAATATGATAATTTCAATCATAAGTAAAGTGCAAGCAACTATTGTCGGTAATGCGAATAAATATAGTTCAAAAAGCTAAACAACACGCTTTTATGATAAAATCAACTAAACTTTTTCCACAATTATACTATTTACTGTTCCTTAATTGATTCCTAGATTGAAAATTATTTTCTACTTTTTAGTTGATTCTATCATAAAAGCGTGTTTTTTAGTTTTTTGAACTATATTTATTTTATTAATGTTTAGTATTTGTTGTTATAGCGACCATCATTATGCATCGTCTGTAAAAAAATCAAGTGTCTATCTATTACGGTTTAAGAGATAAAGCACTGTGACTCACGAACAGACAGCGGAGGGTTTCGTTTTACGCTTTTAGTACGGAATCCTAAAAATCATTCTACAATATGTTATTATAGATATGTTCCAGTACATTTAAGTTATAGGCAAATAATATAATTATTTTTCAAAACTAAAAATCAATCTAGTAACTTTGCGTGAACTTTCTCTAAGGCGCTTTCTCTCGCCTCGAAAATCCTGAGTTAATCCTGAAGATGTTGATAAGGACAATGGTACAAAATTATTAAAATCGTGTATTGTCATCGGTTTTTGATAATTTTTCAAAATTTTGAATTAACCTGAACGTTCAAAGTGGATAGAAATCTGGTTCAAAGATTCCGTTACTCTGTTACGTACATACATACATACAACCCAAGCTAATAAAAGCGTGTTAAAAACATAAAAGTTGCTGAATAGATTTTTCTTTATTTCTTTCTAGAGGACTTTTAGGATTTTTAGAGGACGTCCAGGATTGTTAGGGAGAGAACCTAAAAATAAAACGTTATGGTTAAGTTGATAAAGCGGTTTCTTGTATGGCAACCCCATTTATTTTCAACTTTTTTTAATTTGTATATCTTGTTATAGAAGCCACCTTTATACATACTCAGTAACAAATCAAGTGTCTATCTATTGCAGTCAACTATACCATAAACACCACATAGCAACATAAGACAAGAAACAAGTATTGAAGTTGTCAGGTAAATAATACGCCTTCTTCTATGTGTAGATCATAGATTAGTAAAGATTACTCACTCCTAAGAAGAAAATGTACCCAGTTTTGAGAATTGAAATAGTTGCGTAAAAAAGTTTTGCCACGTCTCCGTGCTAAAATGTCTCTAAAATATTTGAAATAATTATTTATTTATTACGTAATTATTACGTAAATTAGTTATTTATTCTTAAATTTTCTCTAAAAATGTTAAAAATTCTCTAAATTTGTCATGAATTCAAAAAAAGAACTTACTAAAATAAGCCGTTTGTGGCTTCATTCAATTTCAAGGAGGCGAAGTATCTTTACTAATCTGTGGTGTAGATATGTATTTACTTTACCCTTAATAAGCCATAGGACTATTATTTCCCACCTCAAAGTTGCCCACAAACTTATTTTTCTTTTTTTTATTGCTACAGATATAATAAAGTAAATCGAACGCATATTAAACATTCAAACTTACTTTCAAAGTTCCTGCTTTACTTGCCTTTTTATGATTTCATTAATCTCTCATAATTGTTTGCTTATTTTTCAGGCAAGCGAATAAGTGAGTATTGCAAATACATATATTTACATTTTAATAAATTGTTAATGAAACGAAGCGCTTAAATCTAGATATTTTCTTTAAGTTAGTTATTGTTTTATGTTTGCTAAATATTATATAAGATGATAAATCGATTTTATTGAGATTAATATTTAAAGAGTAACAAAAATATTACATTGCCGAGAACAATTGTCTAGTGTAAGAACATAGATTAGTAAAGATTACTCACTCCTAACAAGAAAATGTACCCAGTTTTGAGAATTGAAATAGTTGCGTAAAAAAGTTTTACCACGTCTCCGTGCTAAAATGTCCCTAAAATATTTGAAATAATTATTTATTTAGTATGTAAATTGTACATTGTAATTATAAATTACGCAGTATTAGTTATTTATTCGTAAATTTTCTCTAAAAATGTTTTTATTTGTCAAGAATTCGAAAAAAGAACTTACTATAATAAGCCGTTTGTGACTTCATTCAATTTCAAGGCGGCGAAGTATCTTTACTAATCTATGTGTAAGAATTACGTATTTTTTATTAAATTGTTTACTCACTGTGCTTTATAGAAAACAATGCCATCTATTGACAAGTTCTACTACTCGTAATATTCCTTTCGATAAAATATACTTTATACATTTTAAGATTTTTTTTGTTTCAGATGGAACCACTCAGATATAACTCCTATAATTATACGTATCAATAAAAGTTTAAAGTATTATTAATTATTTTATTTACTACACCACAAAATATATTATTACTAGCTGACCCGGCAAACGTTGTGTTGCCATATAAATAAAAAAATGTTAATAGTGAACAACCCTTATCACTTAGGGGTATGAAAAATAGATAGTAGCCGATTCTCAGACCTACTGAATATGCATATAAAATTTGGTAAGTATATTGCAAATAGTAGTCCAGAATAGGTTTTTTTTAACATTTCACTTTTTTCGTTAATAGAAAAAATACATGCTAATCGAAATTATGAAGCCTTATAATATGCAATCGTTAGGTTGACTATTTCTTTTTGTCTCAGTCATAGATTAGTAAAGATTACTCACTCCTAACAAGAAAATGTACCCAGTTTTGAGAATTGAAATAATTGCGTAAAAAAGTTTATATCACGGCGTGCGTAAATGGACGTTTTACGCACGCTTCGCGTGCGCAAAACCCCCATTTCCGACCCCGTAATATAAAATTTTATACAACACGCGGACGAAAAATGTTTTTCTGACTCGTGTGATTGCAGTCCTCGCCTGCGGCTCGGCCTGCAAACTCACACTTGTCAGAAAAAAATTTTTCGTCCTCGTATTGTAATGTACTATTTGCCACGTCTCCGTGCTAAAATGTCCCTAAAATATTTGAAATAATTAATTATTTATTACTATTTATTTATTCGTAAATTTTCTCTAAAAATGTTTTTATTTGTCAAGGATTCAAAAAAAGAACTTACTAAAATAAGGCGTTTGTGGCTTCATTCAATTTCAAGGCGGCGAAGTATCTTTACTAATCTATGGTCTCAGTCCTTGACTGTCCTTGGGTAGGCCAACTTGTTTGCCTGTCCATATCCGCTTACCCAAGGGTTGTGAGAGGAAAAGAATAGTCAACCTAACATTCGCATATTCTATAGGCTTCATACTTTTGATTGGTACGTAATTTTTCCATAAATCAGACCAGGGAAATGTTAAGAAAAAAACTTAATTGTAAAAAACTCATATTCTGGACTGCAATTTTTTAGACAACAATTTGCAATATACTTTTTGAAATATTTAAAATAAAAAAAGACTTCCCGGGGTTGCGGGCGGCAAGAATGGGAGCTCGAACCGCCCGGCCAGCGACCCCGGGAAGGACAGCTGTATGTGTGGTCGCATACCCCCGGTGGCCGAGGACGGCCACCGGAGGGGTTTTAGTGCGGTAAGAATCCCACATAACCTCGTGTCGCTCCCACGGCATGGGGTACCTTTTGAAGGTTTCTCCCTCGTAAAAAAAGGGTATCTGCTGGTATCACTTTGGTATGTAAATTTTATTAAATAAAACACACGTATTTATATAATTTTTATTGAATTATACCTTGGATTACGTAGGTATTTCATTATTTAGTTGGCCCCTAGGGGTCTGAAATAAAGATAAAATAGGTTATTAATTTATATAAGTAGAAAATGGATATTGGGATCTAGTATTATGCAATATAGACTCTTGCCGAGTATAGATGAGTACCACGAACACGATTAGGTATGTGTATACTCGTAACTCGGGTGTATTCGGTGCCCGCTGAATACTCTGTTCTTCGCGCATTGTCTATTTTTGACGCGAATCAATATTTACATTCTCGTCATTCTTTGGCAAGTTATTCGGCGTATTGTTCGTGGCTTTATTAATTTATAATACCGAAGTAGCTAACAATGCAGTCCATCTGATGGTAAGTGGCTACTGCTTCCCATTGACATTTCCAATCAACCCCATAAAAGATTAGGCCTGAGGGTAGCCATAGTTGCGCCACTACCCCTGAGGACTAAGCTGGAACGCATCAGAAAAGTATGTCTCCCTTACCACACTTCAAACCAGAACACAGCAACGCCTAACACTGCTGTTATAACAGAAATAGGTGTGGCGGTGGTGCCGGAGTCGAACCACAGAGGGTTCTACCACCTTCACTGGGTACCACCCATTTAATATAAAAATCTGTTACCTCTTTATGTTAAGAAATACTACTTACCATCCGGTTTACCAAATACTGAAAATAAGAAAACAAAAAAATAAGTCAAAAAGAAAATTAATATTTTCGTAATAATGCTTAAATATCATTTATATGCCATTTATAAATAAAAAAGATAGTCGATAAAAGTAAATCTTAAAAAAAGATTCCAAAGGTATGTGAAGTCTACCAATACGCACTTGTCCAGCGCGGTGGACTATGGCCTAATCCTTCTCATTCTGAGAGGAGACCCGTGCTCAGCAGTGGGACAGTAGTGGGTTGGTGATTTAGAACTTTGTTGTCGTTTCTCTAAATCACAGGTATGATTTTTAATCATTTACGTTACATTTTATTATTATTATTACATTTGTTTTATAAATAAAATAAATTTCTGAAACAAAGCAACATTGTTCCTTCAAGTCCACTAGATAAAAGAGATCAATATCTTATATATAAAATTCTCGTGTCACAATGTTAGTTACCGTACTCCTCCGAAACGGCTTTACCGATTTTCACCAAATTTTATATGCATATTCAGTAGGTCTGAGAATCGGCTACTATCTATTTTTCATACCCTTAAGAGTTGTTCACCCTTCAACATTTTTTCATTTATATGGCAACACAATAGTTGCCGGGTCAGCTAGTTATCTATATACATATATAAATTAATGTCTGTATGTCGTTCATAGAATCGTAAACTAAGCATTTGATCATGTGATGATCTTTAGAAAAGTTGTTGTGTATGAGCCCACGAAGGTTTCTCAGTTGGCGAGAGATGGCGCCACAGTCATTCCAATGAAGGTACAATTTTTAGTTATATGTTTCTCTACTTATATACGTATATAATAATAAATACTTACCGACACCTTCAAACTTGGCCTGAACAGGGTTTGTAGTTTGTTCTGAAAAAAAAAACATTTTTTAGACTTATTATATTGTTGACTCTACCAGGTGGTAAGTTGCTAAGTGGCTACTGCCGCATGGATATCTGTAATCAACCCCAGATAAGATTAGGTCTACTTGGCCGGTCACAGATTTTATCATTTTAGAATAGATAGCAGACGAGCTTGCAGTCCACTTGATGGTAAGTGGCTACTACCGCTATGGACATTTGTAATCAACCCCAGATAGGATTAGATATTCCTACCTGAGGTCGGCCACAGATGCGCCGCTACCCCTGAGGACTCAGCTGGAACGCCTCGGAAAAGTATATCTCGCTTACCACACCCTTCAAAACGGAACACAGCAGCGCCTAACACTGCTGTTATCAAGTAGAAATAGGTGCAGCGGTGGTGCCGCCGGAATCGAACCACTAAGGGTTCTACCACCTTCAAAAATATCTAATACATAATTGTATTATTTGAGCAAAGCCACAGGTAAATGGGACGTAGTTATGCCAAATGGATCCAACCTACAAAACCTTTTTTTTTTTATAGTTACCATCACAAATTGCATCTCCACATCAACTTTCGTATATGCAAAAATATTTAAGTTGCATGGTACATTTTTTTCTTTTGAAATATACAGATAGCACTGATACCAACCATATATTTAGCAATTTAATTTTTACTAAAAGACCTATTTCTCAAAAGCAGTTTTTGTGGTTGGATCTATTTTGCATAACTACGTCCAATGTTAGAAATGTTATAAATACCCTGATGATCCCCTGAGGGTTCTGGAGGTGGAGGAGCAGAAGCAGCGAAGGAGACACCCAAAAGGGCGAAAATTACCTGAAAGTATAAAATATTACAAGTTAGCAGACGAGCATGCAGTCCACCTGATGGTAAGTGGCTACTGCCGTATGGACATCTGTAATCAACCCCAGATGGGATTAGATATTCCTACCTGAGGTCGGCCACAGATGCGCCGCTACCCCTGAGGACTAAGTTGAAACGCCTCGGAAAAGTATGTCTCCCTTACCACACCCTTCAAACCAGAACACAGCAGCGCTACACTGCTGTTGTAACAGAAATAGGTGTGGCGGTGGTGCCCTCTTCAAAGGTAATAAAGAAACAAAAAACTAATCCTTGGTAGTCGAATAAAATGCTTACCATAAGGAAAACTGCGAATGATATCTTCATGATGTCAAATTCGAATGCAGGTTGCAAGCAGTCGTGCTATTGTACCTTGTCACTGCAACTCATACTCTTTATAGCTAAGAACAACAAAGCATTTGCAAGCTGTATCAATATTGGTGAAGAAATAAATATATTTACTAACAACAACCATTGTTATAGTTACATCTATGTGTGTTATATTTACATAGCTTGAAATCTTATATATAAAATTCTCGTGTCACAATGTTAGTTACCGTAATCCTCCGAAACGGCTTTACAGATTTTCACCAAATTATGCATATTCAGTAGGCCTAAGTCAAGTAAAATCGGCTACTATCTATTTTTCATACCCCTTAGTGATATGGGTTGTCCACTCTTTACATTTTTTGGCATGGCAACACAACGTTTGCCGGGTCAGCTAGTATTTATGTAATTTGCGCCCTTTTATACTTACTTACGCTTGTTATTATTAATTAATTTTGTTATTATTATTATTTTGAAGGTGGTAGAACCCTTTGTGGTTCGACTCCGGCGGCACCACCGCCACACCTATTTCTACCTAATAACAGCAGTGTTAGGCGCTGCTGTGTTCCGGTTAAAGGGTGTGGTAAGGGAGACAGACATTTCCGAGGCATTCCAGCTTAGTCCTCAGGGGTAGCAGCGCATCTGTGGCTGACCTCAGGTAGGAATATCTAATCCTATCTGGGGTTGATTACAGATGTCCATGGGCGGCAGTAGCCACTTACCATCAGGTGGACTGCATGCTCGTCTGCTCCTCCTATAATATAAAAAAAAAAAAAATCTATCCAATGTTCTGTCTCCTAAAGATCGAACAGCTGTATATAGTCCGAGCCAAACTGCGAGTCCGCTCTGAAGTTGTTGCAGACAACTACAAGCGTGTATTCCGTAGCAACGTAAGGGCATACTAACGCAGCTATGTACCCGCGGGCGAGAGCGGGCAGCGGAGAGTACCGGGGGGTCCCGCGCTGTCTTCATCCCGCTAATATCTACAATTTGCTATTCGACGCGACTCGTTTCTATATTCAGAGCGGACTAGTAGTTTGGCGCGGACTATACTAAATATAAGTACACGTTACTTGTAATAATTTCAAAAAAATTAAATTAAACCAGTAGTTTTTAAGTCATACGAATAAATAAGCCACCTATTTCTGTTATAACAGCAGTGTTAAGCGCTGCTGTGTTCTGGTTTGAAGTGTGGTAAGGGAGACATACTTATCCGGGGCGTTCCAACATAGGCTTCCGGAGTATCAATGCATCAGGCTGATCTGAGGTAGAACTGTAATCTTATCTGGGGTTGTTTACAGATGTCCATGGCGGCAGTAGCCACCATCAGATGGATTGCATTCTCGTCTGTTACTCTTTTATTCTCTATATCCTATATTATCTATTATGGTTCAGGAGATAGAACCCTGAACAGACGGACAGACAGAGGAGTTTTAATAATAAAATACCGTTTTTACTCTTTGACTACGGGACCCTAAAAATATATTATTTACTATTTCATGGCAACGACCTTATGACTTTAATGAACACAGCTTCGTGAGTCATAAGGTTGTTGCGCAAAATGTTTTCCAATGCACTAGCTATACAGGGTGTTTTATGGTTCATCATCAACAACCCATTACTGTCACACTGCTAGGCACGGGTCTCCTCTCATAATGAGAAGGAGTAGGCCATAGTCCACCGCGCTGGACAAGTGCGTATTGGTAGACTTCACATAACTTTGAGTTTTTTTTTAAGTTCTCAGGTGTGCAGGTTTCCCACGATGTATGTGAGGTTTCACCGTTTAGCAAGTGATAATTAATTTCTAATACCCACATAACATTGAAAAATCAGAGGTTGGGATTTGAATCTCGGACCCCTCGATCGAGAGGCCGTGTTTCTTAACCACTAGGCTACCACTGCTTTCTTGTATGCTTGTATGTATGGTTATGGTATTCAAAATTACCGATAGTTTTTCATTTTTCTTCGGCTTCTTTTTACTTGATGGTACTTCATTTACATTTAGCCTACTGTTAAAATACTTGAATATTAATGTTGCGTTTTTGATATTTTTGATTGGTCTACTCTCCCTCAATCTTACGAATATTCGATCAGGTCACGTGTCATGACGCGAGTTTAATATTTTTTAGCTATCACAAAAAGTGCACAACGCCGCTAAAGAAGTTTTCACTTCAAAAATCGGTAATCTTATATATAAAATTCTCGTGCCACAATGTTAGTTACCGTACTCCTCCGAAACGGCTTTACCGATTTTCACCAAATTTTATATGCATATTCAGTTGGTTTGAGAATCAGCTACTATCTATTTTTCATACCCCTTAGTGATAAGTGTTCACCCTTAACATTTTTTTATTTATATGGCAACACAACGTTTGTCGGGTCAGCTAGTTTATCGATAAAATTAACAGTTTATCGATAAACTTACCCCATTAAACTCTCCGGCCAATCACCAAACAACCTGTATAATGAGAATGACTGTAGTTTAGGTCAATAATGCTGAATAAATAACATCTAGATCGATGCATCTGTTATTGATAATATGTATGTGTTACAGTCAAAGTGATCAAACTGCTATTATACATAATGACTGGTTATTATATATGTCGGAGCAAATAAGGCAGTTCTCCTTATAAAATGAAATGATTCAACACCTGAGGTAAACTACCTGTATCTTAAAATAGGAAAACAAGTGCACGTGCGCCGGTCCTATAAAAAGGGCCGTACTGGCGACATCGGGGCATTACTGCTCGAGCTGTGAGACAGTGCGGACCTCCTTAGTACGTCGTTACGCTGCCCGAAGAATAAACGAAGCTCAACAATTCTGGTGTGGTTTGCTTTCGAAGGTTTGAACATGTCATCACCAACACAACAACAATTGTGACGTCAGCGGTGCTGACGTCACGCCTTTTAAACTCTCTTACTCCGTTATATATAATTGCATGTTAGAGTTAATCAAAGTTAAATAAATTTATTATTGTAAAAGCCCGAAGCACGGTAAATCTTAAGATTAACTGAAATTATTAATAATGAATTATGTGGTATCAACGTCATCTTAGTTGTTGTATTAAAGTAACTATGAATCATATAGTTTAGGTCCGAATTATCATGAATCGGACTTACCCACTCGCAGGGCGTTGCCGCGCCCTGCTCACATAGTTTTCTATTTTCTTTTATGTTATAACCTAAGCTAACCAATAACAAGCCTGTATGAAATTCTATAGGATTAGTTCGGTTTTTTTTTATAATAATACCTAAACGATGAGGCAGGCGGGCTACCTGATGGAAAGTAGTTACCGTCGCCTATGGACATTTGCAACACCAGAGGAGTCGCCAATGCATCGCCGGCTTTAGTGGAGAGCTCTTTTTACACCTTTTTTGAAGAGCCCCATGTCATAGCGCTCCGGGAATACCTCAGAAGGAAGTTCATTCCACATCTTGCACGTCCGTGGCAAGAACGTCCGTGCAAACCAAACCGTAGAGAACCGCCACGAGTCCAGTTGGTGTGGATGGAACTTCATCCTTCGGCGAGTGGTGCGATGGAGGAATGGTGACGTAGGCACCAGGTCAAATAATTCCTCGGAACACCCACCATTGTAAAGCCGGTAGAACACACAGAGGGAACCTATGTCCCTCCGCAAACTCTAAGGTTCTAACACTTCTAACCGATCGGAGATCACCGGGTCCTTGACGATTCGGACCGCGCGTTTCTGCACGGAGTCAAGTGGGTTAAGTTGGTATTGGGGCGCCCCTGCCCAGAGATGTGAGTATGCAGTACTCCATGTCCCCACATGGAGTACTGCTCAGTGAACCCTCTCACTTGCGCCTTATAAAGCAGAAGGAGTTGCCCCGCGCTGAAGTACCGCTTCGCTCTGTTCAAGACGCCCAGTTTTCTAGATGCCAACTTCGCCTTAACATCCAAATGACCCCGGTACTGCACGTCACACGATATGCCAACTCCCAGGATCCCCACACTTTTACCATGGTGAGCGGGATACCTTGGAACCGTGGCGCTATGACGAATGGGGTTTTTTTAGCGGTAAACGCGCAGACTTGTGTCTTCGTGGGGTTAAACTCAACAACCCAACAATAACAACAAAGAAAAATCTTTTTCCAACAAAGAAAAAAAAATTAAAATCGGTTCATAAACGACGGAGTTACCCGCGAAGAAACATAAAAAACATATATATACGGTTGAATTGAGAAACCTCATCCTTTTTAGGGTTCCGTACCCAAAGGGTAGAAACGGAACCCTATTACTAAGACTTCGCGGTCTGTCCGTCTGTCACAGGGCTATATATCCGGAACCGTAATAGATAGATACATGAAATTTTTACAGAAGATGCATAACGGTGGCCGTTATAACAACAAATACTAAAAATACAATAAAGTTGAATATTAAAGGTGGTCTCCATAGAGCAAACCGATAATTTTCAGCATTTTTCGATCTAACTGTTAAATCGTACTAGGAAGACGTTTGTAATTTTTACAATCCGTTTATAACTATAACTGGTATTATAATAAATACAAATAAGAACCATAAAACATTATATCTATATTAAATAGTTATTTTAATTTTATTTTACGTTGTTTACTTATCACTCATCGGCACCCCAACGCCATCTATTGTTGTTTCATATAACTAAGTATTGTTGAAAATAATAAAATTAATAAAAATAAGTAAAAAATAAAGTTAAGTATGAATTTTTACGTTTTAACAAAAATGACTGTTTGTATTTGTTTACGTATTTGCCCAGGGCAGTGATAGCCTAGTGGTTTAAGGAACTCTGCCTCTCGATCAAGAAGTCCAAGGTTCAAATCCCAGGCAAGCACCTCTGATTTTTCAAAGTTATGTGCGTCTTAGAAGTTAATTATCACTTGCTAAACGGTAAAGGAAAACATCGTGAGGATACCTGCATACATGAGAGATTTAAAAAAAAAAAACTCAAGGTATGTGAAGTCTACCAATACGCACTTGTCCAGCGCGGTGCACTATGGCCTAATCCTTCTCACTCTGAGAGGAGACCCGTGCCCAGCAGTATGGGAAATACGTAAGCAAATATAAAAAGTCATTTTTGTAAAAACGTAAAATCTCATACTAAGGGAACTGATATTATTTTATTGTGTATTGTATTGTGTGCCATATGTAGCTACTATAAGGTGCTATGACATGGGGCTCTTCAAAAAAGGTGCAACAAGAGCTCTCCTTCAAAGGCGATGCATTTGCGACTCCTCTGGTGTTGCAGATGTTCATAGGCGACGTTGACTACTCCATCAGGTAGCACGTCTGCTTTATCGGTAGGCTCAAATATATATAAAAAAATAATAAGCCCTGTTTTGCCAAAAATATTAGCCAAATTCAGTAAGTATAATGCTTCTTTTTATAATATAGGAGTAGCAGACAAGCATGCAGTTCTCCTGATGGTAAGTGACAACTGCCGTCCATGGACATCTGGGATATATGGATAGGATAGGATTAGATATGGCAATTATCCCGAGGACTAAGCTGGAACGCCTCTGTTATGACAGCAGCGCTACACTGCTGTTATAACAGAAATAGGTGTGGCGGTGGTGCCGCCGGAGTCGAACCACAGAGGGTTCTACTACCTTCAAAAAGTGGTTATATTTTATTATTTGTAGATATGGATAAGGTATACAACTGATATGTAACAGGATATAAGAAATCTTATATATAAAATTCTCGTGTCACAATGTTAGTTACCGTACTCCTCCGAAACGGCTTTGTCGATTTTCATCAAATTTTATACGCATATTCAGTAGGTCTGAGAATCGGCTACTATCTATTTTTCATACCCGTAAGTGATAAGGGTTGTTCACCCTTAACATTTTTTTATTCATATGGCAACACAACATTTGCCGGGTCAGCTAGTATTTAATAAAACACAGATTTTAGTATATTTACATATTTATTTAGCTTCAATTATACAGTTGCGAAGGCATGTCATTATGAACATTTTGGCTTATCTGAAACAAAAATAAGTTGTAACATTGACTTATAATACGTCATAATGAATGAAAACAAAGCAAGGGGTCCAAGGTTCGTATCCTAAACCAGAATGTGTGCTGAGCACGGGTCTCCTCTCAGAATGAGAAGATTAGGTCATAGTCCACCGCGCTGGCCAAGTGCGTTGGTAGACTTCACATACCTTTGAGATTTTTTAATCTTTCTGGTATGCAGGGAGCCTCACGATGTTTTCCTTCGCCGTTAAGTGATAATTAATTTGTAATGCGCACATAACTTCGAAAAATCAGTGGTGCCTGGGATTCGAACCTCGGAACCCTCGATCGACTAGCCGGATTTCAATTACTAAGCTATCTTTAACATACATTTACTATTTCTTTATACTTCCCCGAGGCGTTCCAGCTTAGTCCTCAGGAGTAGCGGCGTATCTGTGGCCGACCTCAGCTAAGTATATCTAATCCTATCTGGAATTGATTACAGATGTCCGTACGGCAGTAGCCACTTACCATCAGGTGGACTGCTTGTCTGCTACTCCTATATTATAAAAAAGTTGCCATTGTCAAATTTGGTTTGGTTGGTTAATGGTGGTAGAACCCTTTGTGGTTCGACTCCGGCGGCACCACCACCACACCTATTTCTACCTAATAACAGCAGTGTTAAGCGCTGCTGTGTTCCGGTATGAAGGGTGTGGTAAGGGAGACAGACTTTTCCGAGGCGTTCCAGCTTAGTCCTCAGGGGTAGCGGCGCATCTGTGGCCGACCTCAGGTAGGAATATCTAATCCTATCTGGGGTTGATTACAGATGTCCATGGGCGGCAGTAGCCACTTACCATCAGGTGGACTGCATGCTCGTCTGCTACTCTTATATTATAAAAAAAAATGGATGTTTGATGCGTAGAATCGGAAAGATCCATTTTAAATAACGAGTGTACTGGTTTAGGACTAAAAAACTACTTACGGCAATTTGTTCCACACTTGGGACGTGGGCCAAAATCTGAAAGTTACAAAAATATTTTTTTTAAGTCAACAACATTTATTTGTAATTTTTTATTTTATTTTTTTAATTTTTAGTTTATTTTTTTACTTTTCTTACTTTAAATTTCATGTATAAAACTTGCTCTTTGTACAAAAATAATTAGCCTAATACTTAGGACATTTTAAATTAAGGCGGTAGAAGCTTTTGTGGTTTCAACGGCTCTTCCACACCTATTTCTGTTATAACAGCAGTGTAGCGCTGCTGTGTTCTGGTTTGAAGTGTGGTAAGAGACATACTTGTGCAAGGCATTCAAATTTACTCCCTAGTAACGGCGCATCTGTGGGCGATCTCAGATAGAAATATAATCTTTTCTGGGTTGATCACAGAAAATAAGGCAAATGATTGAGTTATTGTAAGGGTATATTTTCATTATAATACTTTTTTAATTATTTTATGTTAATCTTATATATAAAATTCTCGTGTCACAATGTTAGTTACCGTACTCCTTCGAAACGGCTTTACCGATTTTCACCAAATTTTATATACATATTCAGTAGGTCTGAGAATCGGCTACTATTTATTTTTCATACCCCTAAGTGATAAGGGTTGTTCACTCTTAACATTTTTTTATTTATATGCCAACACAACGTTTGCTGGGTCAGCTAGTAAGTGTCTATTTAATTCCTGGTGAGTTGCAATCTAGCAGGAAACTATATAAAATAAAGAAGGATATTTTATTGTTTATAAAATAAGATCTCATAGAATGGATTATCAGAGAAAATAAATAATGGAGTTGTTATTGAATCTTTTATCTACACTAATATTATAAAGAGGAAAACTTTGTTTGTTTGTTTGGCTGTAATGAATAGGCTCAAACACTACTGGACCGATTTTAAAAATTCTTTCACCATGCGAAAGTTACATTATCCACGAGTAACATAGGCTATATTTTATATGAAATATATTTGATAAATAGATTTTGAGGCGGTAGAAAGTTTGCCGGGTCAACTAGTAATAAAAATTAATTTGATTATTTTAATAATTAAAATTATTATTATTATTAACTTACGCAATCCCTTGATGGAGATTTGTTGCGGGCTTGTATTTTGTTCTGAAAAGAAAACATGTTTTCTGAAGTTATATTATGCACGAAGGTGGTAGAACTTTGTGGTTCGACTCCGGCACCACCGCCACACCTACTTCTGTTATAACAGCAGTATTAAGCTGTGTTCTGGTTTGAAGGTAAGCACATACATACATACTTATGCGAGACAACTTAGTCCTCAATAGAAACGCATCGTGCCAACCTCAAGTATGAGTCTTATCTGGGGTTGATTACAGATGTCCATGGACACAAAATAAAAAACGAACAGTACCCTTACCATGAGTTTTCAAATCCAAAATTTTACTTTATGTTTACTCAATCCATTATTCTGTTCCGTTTGCTTAATAGACTGAGTAAACGTAACAATAAGTAAGTGCTCAAGTCTTTTTGTCTGCCTCACATGTTCGCAAAAAAGAGAGACAAAACATATAGCACATTCTGTCAATTTAGACATTTAATGTTACGTTACCGACACTATAGTTCTGATACAATCCGCTAGGGGCGCTGATTGGAATTTGTATGGGCAAATACGTAAACAAATACCAAATCAGTCATATTTGTCAAAGCGTAAAAACTCATGGTAAGGGTACAGAAGTCAATCTTATGTACTCGTATGTACCTCATCTTATACGTACGCTCGGCGATCGCGCTAGTCTCACCGAGATAACGTGTCGGTGAGCCGTGTCTATGTGTGCGTTGCTCGAGCCCGCTTTATGAAGATTGACTTCTGTTTGTTTTTATTTTGTGCCAAGAGCGTGCAGTGGCTACTTACCATCAGGTAGACTGCATGATCGTTTGCTATTTCTATATTATAAAAATAATTGAAATATATAAAATGATATACCCATAGTATCAGCTTGTGTGACACCCAAAAGGGCAAATATTACCTGAAAAAAGGTAGAAAACAATAATGGTTATCGACACTTTTGGATATCTATAATAACCGCTATTTAAAAATAATTGATCAAATGGTAAAGGTGGTAGCGCCCTTTGTGGTTCGACTCCGGCGGCACCACCGCCACACCTATTTCTACCTAATAACAGCAGTGTTAGCGCTGCTGTGTTCTAGTTTGAAGGGTGTGGTAAGGGAGACATACTTTTCCGAGGCGTTCCAGCTTAGTCCTCAGGGGTAGCGGCACATCTGTGGCCGAGCTCAGGTAGGAATAGCTAATCCTATCTGTGGTTGAGTACAGATGTCCATGGGCGGCAGTAGCCACTTACCATCAGGTGGACAGCATGCTGGTCTGCTACTCCTATAAAAAAACCTGTAATTAAGGTGACAGTTAGATTTAAGTTCAATGTGATGTGTCTAGACAATGTATAAGTGCTCACTTTTCAAATCAAATCAAATCAATTTTTTTTATTCAAAATAGGTTATTTACAGATCACTTTTTGAATGTCAAAGCAACTACCACCACTTCACAAGGTGTTTCGTTATGGAGAAGAAGCGGCGAAAGAAACTCCATAACACACATCTTTTAAAAAAAATGTTTTTGACAATGTTAACTTAACGTAATGGTACATGTGGAGCTGGAGCTAGTTCAGACCACACCGTTTTGTCAGTCAAATAATCACTTACTTTATAGTACGCTTTTTTACATAGCGTTAGTTTAACGACATGTTTAAACTTTTTTTCTGTGAGAATCAAAATGTGGTCGGGTATTTTATTGTAGTAGCGAATACAGTTGCCCACGAAAGATCTAGCCACCTTACATAATCTATGTTTAGGTATTGCTAATTTATTTCTATTTCTGGTATTAAAGTTATGGTGGTTACTATTTTTTTCAAACATATCAGTGTGTTTTCTTACATACATAATATTTTCATAAATGTATTGACTATGCACCGTCAATATATTAATAGTGGGAAACAGTTCTCTTAGGGACTCACCACGCCGCAGACTATATATTGACCTTATTGCTCTTTTTTGAATAGTAAATATAGAGTCTATGTCAGCAGCACTGCCCCACAGTAGAATGCCATAAGACATAATGCTGTGAAAGTAACTGAAATAGACAAGTCTGGCAGTGGGTATGTCTGTTAACTGTCTAATTCTTCTGACTGCAAAAGCTGCAGTACTAAGTCTGCTGGACAAAGCAGAGATGTGGGGACCCCACTGGAGTTTAGAATCAATGGTAATCCCCAAGAAAACAGTTTCATTGACGAATTGCAAAGTCTCACCATTTAGAGCGACATTCATCCCCGTATACCCCCTTTGCTGGTGTAACACAATGATAAACAAATAAATAACTAAAAAGGTTTCAGTGTTTTACTCCTATAATTCTTACCATAAGAAAAACTGCGAAATATATCTTCATGGTGTACAATTCAAGTTACAATGTCACAAAAAGTCAAGTTATTGTAACTTCTCAATGCATTCCATGCTCTTTATAGGACTGTAACAAAACACTTATATACAGGCTGTGTCAATATGTTAACGAATAACAATTATTGTTTTTTTCATAACTAGAGAATGATTATAAACTCTCTATATAATATACTCGTACATAAACTAAGTATGTTACTCCCACAAACATGACGAAGTGAATGCTACCTCAGTACCAGCAGTAATAGCGCAGTGGTTAAGAAACTTGGCCTCTCGATCGAGGGGTCCGAGTTTCAAATCAAAGGCACCTCTGATTTTTCAAAGTTATACGCGTATTAGAAATTAATTCCTCTCCTCTCCTCTTCTCTCCTCGATGAACGATACCTCATATGTGAAAATCCGTCAGGCCGTTTGGCTGCAGGGCATGCCAAAGAATGAGACATACATTTAAGAGGTAGAACCCTATGTGGTTCGACTCCGGCGGCACAACTGCCACATCTTTTTTTGTTATAACAGCAGTGTAGCGCTGCTGTGTTCTGGTTTGAAGTGTGGTAAGGCAGACATATTTTTCTGAGGCGCTTTAACTTAGTCCTTAAGGTTATCGGCGCATCTGTGGCCGAGTTCAGGTAGGATTCTAATTCTATCTGGGGTTTATTACAGTGGATTATTTTTGTTTTTTTTTTTTATAATGAAATTACACAGACATTTAGTACATTACACAGACAAACAGACATTTTGACATGGACTCCAGATATTTGTATTCAACGACACATAAGATTCCTGTCTGAGATCGGGCACCAATGCATTGCTATCCCTAAATGCTATTGCTAATAAGTTAGAACGGACGTTTTATACGAGACCGGTAGGACTACCATGAGTTTACAAAAGTATTACTCGCTAGTGACTGCGTAAAATAAATGTATGAAAAATTGTACAGCGCCTCTGGTGGTTACTCGTAGAACTAAAATCCGTAGTGACGTAACTCGATACGTAAAAAACCTATCGAAATCAAATCGCTAGCGAATGTCATTATGATCTATTGCCATACAAATTCGGTCCCATGAGTCATTAATTTGACAGACGTTGTCAAGAAATACCGTAACGATAGTAGTTATGTTATTCACTAGCAAAATGACAATAGTTTTCTATTTACAATTTCTATAGTGGCGTTTCTATGCCAACTCATGGTAATGCTACGGATAAGTATGTCATTACCACACCCTTAAAACCACAACACAGCAGCGTTTAACACTGCTTTTACGCAGATACAGATGTGACGGTGGTGCCGACGTCGAACCACAAAGGGTTCTTCAACATAAGTTATCGCTACAAAATATATACGTAACGTAAACACAGGTGTCAAAATATAGCTAAACAAAGAATCTATTTATTTACAACTATTGTCATAACAGTATTGTAAACTGATAAATTACATTGGAAAAATTGAAAGAAATATATTGAAAAATATTTGTCAACTAGAGTGCGTCATATTGTTATATATAGTATATATATATAGTAAGTACCTAAATAAATACAAGGTTTGCTTGCGATTTCGTTTGTTTGATTTTGTGTTGTCGAGCATGCAGTCCAGGCGATGGTAAGTGGCTACTGCCGCCCATTGACATCTGTAATCAACCTCAGATAGGATATCCTCCTTACCTCACCATTCAAACGAGGACACAGCAGCGCTTAACATTGCTGTTATGAGGCAGACATAGATGTAGCAGTGGTGCCGTCTACAAAGGGTTCTACCACCTTTTGACATAAACTTTTTTTTTTATAATATAGGAGTAGCAGACGAGCATGCAGTCCACCTGGTGGGAAGTGGCCACTGCTGCCCATGGACATCTGTAATCAACCCCAGATAGGAATAGATATTCCTACCTAAGGTCGGCCACAGATGCGCCGCTACCGCTGAGGACTAAGCTGGAACGCCTCGGAAAAGTCTGTCTCCCTTACCACACCCTTCAAACCGGAACACAGCAACGCCCAACACTGCTGTTATTAGGTAGAAATAGGTGTGGCGGTGGTGCCGCCGGAGTCGAACCACAAAGGGTTCTACCACCTTAAACTACGGTAATTCAAACTATCATCGTAACCCCATTACTGTCGCACTGCTTACGTGTCGTCTCTCAGAATGACAAGGATTAGCCCATAGTCCACTGCGCTGGCCAGGTGCGAGTTGGTAAACTTCACATAACTTTGAGATTTATTATTATTATATCTTTACTAATATTATAAATCCGAAACTCTGTCTGTCTGTCTGTCTGTCTGTCTGTCTGGTTGTCTCTTCTTCACGCCTAAAGCACTGAACCGATTTTAATGAAATTTTGTACAAAGATAGTCTGAGACCCGAGAAAGGACATAGGATAGTTTTTATCCCGGAAATCCCACGGGAACTAGAGATGGCGATCTAAGATCGATTAATCGGAGAATCGATCTTTTGGACCCAAAACATCGATTATTTTAATCGATATTAGTAAGGATTGAATCGTAAATTATGCATTTGATCAAGTGATGATCTTTAGCAAAGTTGAAGTATGTTATATTATTTTCTTTTAAACGCGGGCGAAGCCGCGGGCAAGTAGTAAGTATTGTTAATCTCTCAGGAGTGCAGGTTTTTAAACGATTTCCTTCATCGTTAAAGCAAATGATCATTAATGATCCCAAGCGCACTTGGGATTTGAACCTCGGGTCCCTCGATGCAGGAGGAGGAGGCAGTTTCTTACATGGCGACTCGTATTTGTTTCCAAGATTTCTTCAAATTCCAGCGTCTATCTATTACGGTTCTAGAGATAGAGCCCTGTGACAGACGGACAGACAGCGGAGGCTTAGTAATAGGGTTCCATTTTACCCTTAAGAAGCTGTGTATACAACAGTTAAAGTAACATTCATAAAACAAAGATTGTTGTTGGTAAATATATTTATTTCTTCACCAATATTGATACAGCTTGCAAATGCTTTGTTGTTCTTAGCTATAAAGAGCATGGAATGCAATGACAAGGTACAAAAGCACGACTGCTTGCAACCTGCATTCGAATTTGACACCATGAAGATATCATTCGCTGTTTTCCTTATGGTAAGCATTTTTACCCGCCAAGGGTTAGTTTTTCGTTTCTTGTTTTTCTTTTATTTATTACCTTGTATGTTCCAAACATCATCATCAATCCATTACTGTCCCTCTGCTGGGTGCGGGTCTTCTCAGAATGAAATGGATTAGGCCATAGTCCACCATGCTGGTCAAGTGCGTATTGGTAGCCATGTTTTTTTTTTTTTTTTTTTTTTTACTATACCTCACGATTTCCTTCACCGTTTAAGCAAGTTCTATTTATAGTCGTCACAATGTAATAGGCCCATTTTGACACATGCCATTCTATACGGGCTGGCCAATTGCATATTGGTAAACTTCACATACCTTTGAGATTTTTTTTTATAAATCTCTCAGGTATGCAGGTTTCCTTACGATGTTTTCCTTCACCGTTTAGCAAGTGATAATTAATTTCTAATACGCACATAACTTTGAAAAATCAGAGGTGCCTGGGATTTGAACCCCGGACCCCTCGATCGAGCGACCGAGTTTCTTAACCATTAGGCTATCACCTACTGCTACTAATGTCATAAATGTTTTAAACTAAATTTTAGTAGGCAGTTTACGACCACGTGACGGCTAGAGCTTGCGACTTCAAACCATTTGGAAGAAACCATAATCCATTAACTTTTAAATAATCGAAACTTAGAATTACCAATAATTAATTATTTATCCCTTTTTCATCATAACACCAATAAAATAATCAAGACTTTGTTTCTTAGTGAATGATAAAACGAAAAGAAATACAGTTTATGAGCGATGCTTTATTTAATCCTTTAAACATGATTAAATTTTGAAATTGCACTTGAATTTATTTTCTTTTCTCCTCTTAATTAAATATTTACTTGATTTAGGAAAATATTAAATAAATATTCTGTTTACAAAATATTAAGTAATCTATACAATACGATGTGGGGTTGTAATCGATATGTCATAAAAATCGGTTTCTTTGGTTATCGATTTGTATATCACATGCTTAGTGCTCTAGATGGCATGTGTCAAAATGGGCCTATTAAATTGTGACGACTATAGTTTGTAATAAGCACATAACTTTGAAAAGTCAGACGTACCTGGGATTTCAACCTAGGATCCCTCGATCAGGAGGCCGAGTTTCTTAACCACTAGGTTATAACCGCGTACGCTATCATCCAAGCAGCTGGATGGATTTCGACAGTTAAGGTATTTAGTAACAGTAAGGTTTTAAAAACCCCAAGTGTTCTTAAAAAATAATGACTAGGTGTGGTAGTGCCTTGCCTTTGTAGTTCCGGGACCAGAATAGAGCTACGGTATACCCTGCCGTAAGAGGCGACTAAAAGGGGGCTTCTGGGGTCGCGGGTGGCAAGTGGGAGCTCGAACCACCTGGCCAGCGGCCCGGGGAAAGACGGTGGTATGCGTGGTTGCATACCGACGTACGCACCAGACGGTGTGGCGAGCGTCAAGCTTACCTGCGTGGAACCCGACAGGACAACGTGCTAAGAGGTCTCCGGTTGCGTTCCTTTGGAGATCCCGAAGCCCTCTACGCAGCACCGAGGACGATCACCGGCGGGGGGGAGGGGTTTTAGTGCGGTAAAAATCCCACATAACCCTGCGTCGCTCCCACGGCACCAGGTACCTTTTGAAGGTTTCCCCCTCGTAAAAAAAAATGAACGGTTGTATCAAGAACCAAGAAGATCAACTTTTTGATAGAACCAGTATACTTAGTTCCACCGCGAAGGTACCACCTCTGTCCATCGTGAAGTAGTTCAGCGGGTTGGTGTGTGGGTGTGTACTGACTTACATATGAGGAGCGGCTTAGTGCGCACGTGGCGACGTGTGATCGGCTTCAAGTAGAATGGACTCTACATGGAGTTGGTCCACACTGCAGTGATTCTGCCATCAGATGGTACGTATTGACGTTCGCTACTTCAATGTTGGAATACATATTTTTATATTTTCAGGTAATTTTCGCCCTTTTGGGTGTCTCCTTCGCTGATTCTGCACCTCCACCTCCACCTCCAGAACCTTCAGGGGATCATCAGGGTATTTATAATTTACTAGTTTTGGCCCGCGGCTTCGCCCGCGTTTAAAAGAAAATAATATAACATACTAACATATATAAAACTGATAATTCGTACCTTTAACTTTGCTAAAGATCATCACTTGATCAAATGCATAGTTAACGATTCAATCCTTACTAATATCGATTAAAATAATCGATGTTTTGGGTTCAAAGGATCGATTCTCCGATTAATCGATCTTAGATCGCCATCCCTAGTTCCCGTGGGATTTCCGGGATAAAAGTATCCTATGTCCTTTCTCGGGTCTCTGACTATATTTGTACAAAATTTCATTAAAGTCGGTTCAGTGGTTTAGGCGTGAAGAAGAGACAACCAGACAGACAGACAGAGTTACTTTCGGAATTATAGTATTAGTAAGGAAGTAAGGATAAGGATTACTTAGTCAACCTGATAAATGGCTACTGCCGCCCATGGACATCTGTAGTCAATCAGATAGGATTAGATTCCTACCTGAGATCGGCCACAGGTGCGCCGCTAACCCTGAGCACTAAGCTGGAACGCCTCGGAAGAGTATGTCTCCCTTACCACTCCCTTCAAACCAGAACACAGTGCTTAACACTGCTGTTATAACAGAAATAGGTGTGGCGGTGGTGCCGCCGGAGTCGAATCTTTACGACACCTCGTTTTCGTGTAAAAGAATGTACTAAAAAAAAACGTGGTTAATCCACGTATATTTTTTTAATATATGTTACGAAAATCTATAAAATATGTTTTGTTTTTTCAGAACAAACGACAAATCCAGTTCAGATCCTGATTAAAGATTCCAGTAAGTATTTTGAGTTCGATAACCAAAAGACAAAACAAAACCTTATTACTAAGCCTTCGCTGTCTGTCAGTCTGTCACAGGGCTCTGTCTCTGGAAAGATAAATACATGAAATTTTCAGAGAATATGTGTAATGGTGGCCGCTATAACGAAAAACGCTAAAAATAAAAAAAAATGCAAATTTGGTGGTACGGAACCGTCTGTGTGCGAGTTCGACTTGCACTTAGCTGATTATTTAAAAATTTGCCGTTATATTTAGGGATTATCTAAAAATTTTAAAAACGGTGAATTTGACATAGGCATTAGAGTTTTTGGTTTTTATATAATTGTCTAGTTTTTTTAATACCTACTACTTAAAACTGTAGTATTTTCGTTAGAACTCTATTACGCTCGTTATTGATAACCAATCTATCCAAAGCTTTTTTCCCCAAAGATGGATTTGACAATTGATGCACAAAAGAAATTGTTAAATTTCGATCTATGGTAAGTAAAACATAGATAGATCGGTTATTAAGACCGGGTGTTAGTGGTTTAAATACACTAAAATGAGTTACATTTCGAACTCATAAGAAATATTCACTTAATTATAAATGAAGTTCTGCCAATACTTAAGCCGAAAATCCACCGCCAGCTAAAATAATTAGGAACTAAGCTTACTGAAATAAGCTAAGCTAAACTAACAAATTGTTGTTCGTCCACCGAAAAATAAGATAAAACTGCGTTAGTGATGATCAGTTTGTACTGGAGTGTCAAGTTTACCATTATTACCATTTAAAAAAACAATGTGACGGGACGCCTGGCAGATGTGAAACATCGACATTATTTTGTAAAAGTAATATGCAGAAAAGAACATATTGTGATAGGAACTAAATATGTCATAAAATAAAATATTACGATTTTTGCGCATGGCGACGCGTCGCCACACCGTACACACTACTGCATATAGACTGTATATATATATTCCATCGTATACACGGCATGCGTCGCCACGCCAGAAATCGGTTTTACGTGCGGCTATAGATGTTTCACATCAAAAATTTACCATCTTTGATTTCCGGGTTTTTCATTTCGTCCTCTATTGTTTTCCATATACCTTCTTTTTTATTTGCATCACGGTGGTCTTTTGCCTCCGGATTATACAATATAGGATATTGCTTGACGTACTAAATAAATAACTCCATGCTGAAAATACGTGTTTAGCTGCCTGCACTTGATCACACACTAGAAAACAACACTAGCGAAAGACGTCAGAGGGGTAACGGAAGGCGGAGAGGGGATTAGCTTAGTCGCGTAGCTTCGGATCGGCCTACACAACTAAGTTAGTAAGACCTAGTCGGGATATTTTAGTTAGCTTAGATTGCATAGTTTGCGATGGACGCACATATATGAAATACTGGCTCAACTTTGCGAGCTAAACTAAACTAACTTATTTTAGCTGGCGGTGGACGTTCGGCTTTATTCTTTTTCTACTGGCTTAATTATTTTATTCTATTTTTCAGAATTTCACTAAGATGGAAAGAAAGGGTCTAGGTAAGTTTTTATGTATTTAAAGCGGTAACAAGCTTATGAATTTGGAGGCAGGCCGATAGCGACCTCCTAACAAGGTTGGCATATTGGAAGGCATATTTTCACGATGGCGGTCGGAAAAGGCCTGATGTGGTATGTTTTATAGACCAAACACGAGAACAACAATGGGGCAATAGTGAAGAACTCAACGTTAATTCACTATTGTCCCACTACTGGGCGTGGGCCTCAGAATGGGAAGGATTAGGCCATAGTCCACCGCGCTGCCCAAGTGCGTATTGGTAGACTTCATACATTATCGAAAACCTTTTTTAACAGATTTCTCGAGTATGTTCAGACTTCGATTCACATCGATTTAAGAATCAGTTAAATCAGTTTTCTGAAAAATCGCCATCTCTACGCTAATTTATCAACGTCTGTTTTTAATAATCAATCTATCCAAATTTGCCTACCAAAAAAACCAACGGGAAAAGAATGGTACGGCCGTGCCGCTTCGTTTGGCTCAACTTGGCGGAGGCACTGCCGTGTCTCCAGAACATCTTTGACAATTGTTATACACAAACTGTCAAATGTCGGTCTTATATAAAACAATGGATAGATTGATTATTCATTACTAACGGCCGGTCTCAATAATCTACTAACAGTTAAACTCGGTTAGCTACCAGAGTTTTACTGTGACATTCAAACTATCAGTTACTGTCGTCTCAATAAAAATTTTTCACGACGCCAACTAAAGTTAACGTCAGATAGATTCCTTATCTTCGGTAAGCAAATTTGTCCCTCTGAAGCGTTCCGTTTTTGCATTTCAACAAAACTGATTTATGTTTAATATCGTCAAGTAAATTATTAATTTCACTTTAGTGGTGTTAGCTTATGTATTATTATGCCTTTTTTAAATCTTCATTCATAATTATACATAAAAAGGTAGATTTCCTAAATTACGATATAATTCCAATAAAATATTTACGAACCTGAAATAACAAAACGCACTTTGTCGTTTGACAGCAGATGCCGCCTATTTAATATAAAATATAATTGGGAATTGGGATATTTAACAAGAAAAACAAGAAAATAATCGAATATTCTTTATTTACTTTATATAACAAATGCATGTTTTGTAATATTTTTGTACTATATCCACATGTGTTAGTTACATGTTATTAAAATGTGTTCCTTGATTACTGAATACTTACAACTTATTACTTATGACAATATTTTATTATATGTACACTAATAATTCCACGTCAAGCTAATGTCCCACTGCTGGACATGGATCTCTTCAAAGTAAGCGAGTTTTAGGTCAAATTCATTGGTCAAATTCCACTGCGCTGGCCAAATGCGAATTGGTAGACTTCACTCGCGTTTCAGAACATTTTTATAGAACTCTTGTGTGTTTCATCACGTTATTGTCCTTCACCGTAATAGCAAATGAAAACTAATTAATAATAAGCCCTTTTTAACACAACTTAGTAAAATCATAGGTCGACTTCGACTTCGGTCGTGCGTTCTACAGCTTCTGGTTTTGCACCACAATCAAATATACCGGCCTCATACTTATTATTATCACTTTAATCACAAAATAACACCATAATTGTAGGAAAAAACATTATTTACAATGCTTTATCTGGCGATTACCGCCCGATTTTGAGAGATAGCAAAATATTGACAGATGGTATCTCAAACTAACTAAAGTAAGCTGTCAGAATGTTATTGAAACGCTTTATGTCATTTTTGTATGGCTCAACCTAACTATGGTAGCGCAAAGCCCTCCCAAAGATAGATAAATAATAAAAGTTAAAATTTCTAACTATCTTGAGTTATTGAAACGCAAATAACTGTCATCAGCTACTTTTGGTAGCTAATTTAACTTTTAGTTAAAGGTTAGTAAGTTATTGAGACCGGCCGTATATCAATGTTTTAAGTGTCATTTTTGTTTCAGGTGGGCCAAACTGGAAAAAATGGCGTTCCTACACAACCTAATGTATAACTGAATAAAAAAATACATAAATATCTATGTTTTATTTAATTACACGCCAAAGTTATAAATCCTTACTAGTCCTTATCCTTACTTTCCCTACTAATATTATAAATCCGAAAGTAACTCTGTCTGTTTGTCTGGTTGTCTCTTCTTCACGCCTAAACCACAGAACCGATTTTAATTAAATTTTGTACAAAGATAGTCTGAGACCCGAGAAAGGATAATAGCTTTTATCTCGGAAATCCCGCATAAGTTCGATTAATCGGAGAATCGATCTTTTGGATCCAAAACATCAATTATTTTAAACGATATTAGTAAGGATTGAATCGTAAACGTAAGTGATGATCTTTAGCAAAGTTGAAGGTACGAATTATCAGTTTTATGTATGTTAGTATGTTATATTATTTTCTTTTAAACGCGGGCGAAGCCGCGGGCAAAAACTAGTAATTTTATATAAAAAACGCTTTCTACACTCACAGACCTACACTAGAACTAGTCATACGTTTTCCGAGACGATCCAGCTAAGTCCTAAGGGGGAAACTAGGATTCCCTGTGACGTGGGTGCCATAGACATACATAGACAAATACACAAACACCCAGACCCAAGACACAAATCTTAATTAATTATTCAGATACCTGTCGGGTCGGGGGTCGAACCCGGCCCTCTGCGCGTCGGGCCTGTATGGTGACCGCTTCGCCATTTGGGTAATCGCCCGTATAACATAAGTATTCTTACTTATAGCTACAAATATGTATTTACTTTATTACACCATAAAAGTGGTATAAAAAGTTTTTTTATATAAGAGTAGCAGACGAGCATGCGGTCCACTTGATAATAAGTGTCTACTGCCATCTGTAATCAACCCCAGATAAGATTAGATTCCTACTTGTCCGTCACAGATACGCCGCTACCCCTGACTAAGCTGGAACGCTTCGGAAAAGTACGTCTCCCTTACCACACCCTTCAATCCAGAACACAGCAGCGCTTAACACTGTTGTTTTCAGGCAAGAATAAGTGTTATCTATTCAGTCTTTAGTCTAAGGGCACAGAGAGCATGTCCAGGGCCCCCGACCTCAGGGCCTCCTCGAAAGGCTAATATATTCGCTTTGACGATGCATATTATATAAGAATTATGATAAACAATTCTTAATTTTGATCTTTAACTAAAATAAAAACTTTATTTTTACGCAGTTTATTTATACAAAAAAAAAGATAATAATCTTCTGTAACGTGATCGGGGTATTTGTGTTTTTAGGGTTCCGTACCCTAAGGGTAATAACGGAACCCTATTACTGAGACTTCGCTGTCTGTCCGTCTGTCACAGAGCTATATCTCCGGAACCGTAATAGATAGACACGTGTTTTTTTTACAGAGGATGCATAACGATGATCGCTATAACAACAAATACTAAAAATAAATTAAAGTTGAATATTAAAGGGGGTCTCCATACAACAAACCTGTATTTTTCGACATTTTTCGATCTAACTGTTAAACCGTACTAGGGAGACGGTTGAATTTTTTACAATCCGTTTACTTTAAGAACTAACTACTATAATAAATACAAATAAGAACAATAAAACATATTTTAATATAGTTATTTTAATTTTGTTATACGTTGTTTACGTATCATTCATCATCACCCCATAATTCATTCATTCATAATTCATAATTCTTTATTTGCATAGAATAAGGTTAACAAAGGTCTTATAGTTACAAATTTCTCTCATTCTGCCGGGTCGGCGTGCAAATTTTGTACACATAGTAAGTAGAAACAATTTACAATTGTCAATATTTAAAATAATTGATTGCAATATACGTAATTAGAATATTATACAGTTATTGATGTCAAGAAGCATTAGTTACATTATATAGTCATTAAATGAAGTTTGTATGTCAATTTTCCTTAAATCTAAATAATCTTTAACACAATAAAAACATTTAAACACAAGCCATAATGTCATTTAAACACAAGCCAACGCCATCTATTGTTGTTTCATAAGTATTGTTGAAAATAATAAAATGAATAAAAGTAAAAAATAATAAAAATTTGGTGGTACGGAAGCCTCCATGTGCGAGTTCGACTCGTACTTGGCGAATTATTTTAAATACTTTTCAATGGAGACCTGTAATCTCGTGGGCCCAGGTGCCCTGATATTCCTTAAGAGGGATCTGGCGCTGGGTGTTATAAAGCAGTTATTTTTAACTTTAAAACAATTTTATAGCACTCTGTCTAAACCCGCATTTTAGCCACGCATTTCTGTGTCCAAAGTAGCCGATTTTTACACCGTACGAATATTAATACACTACCCTCACAGTTGTAAAAAATAAACATAGCTATGAACGTTTCATACTTTTAAATGCCATTTAAAAATTAAAAGTGAGTTATGAGTATTTTGTTTAAAGCTATAATTCTTTTAATATTTTATTTTGGACGTATTTATAAATTTTATAGCACTCTGTGACCTAAACCCGCATTTTAGCCACGCATTTCTGTGTCCAAAGTAGCCGATTTTTACACCGTACGAATATTAATACACTACCCTCACAGTTGTAAAAAATAAACATAGCTATGAACGTTTCATACTTTTAAATGCCATTTAAAAATTAAAAGTGAGTAATGAGTATTTTGTTTAAAGCTATAATTCTTTTAATATTTTATTTTGGACGTATTTATAAATGTTTTTGCCATTGTGTACATACTAAGCAATAGCATCACTATAAGACTAACTATTGGGCTTTATAGAATTTTATTGTTTGTTTTGACTGTGTATTTTCGCTACACACCATAGTAGGAGATATTTAAATTAGGAATCATTATCAAAATTAGCCATAATACTACTCCAGTAGAATCTCGACTAAGCGACCTGTTTGTTGTCGTAATTGTGGCATTCGATTTATCGAAAATTTGAATAATTGAGTTTATGAAGAAAAGCCTTCGATCACTATTATGAACTAGATACACAATCCCATACAAAAATGAACTTAAAAAGTGGCGTCAAATTGACGCTAAAAACAAAGAAAAAAAAAATTTACGACTTTGGTTTGTCACTTGGACAAGAAATTAGTGGAGACGAACTGTCATTACTTTTAATATTTTTATTAGGTCGAAGTAATTAATTTTAATGAACATAATAATAATTTATCAATGAAAGTAAGTAATATGCAGTCACAATTTATTATAATAAAAATATAATAAGTTTAAAATTAAAATATAACCAAATACAAGTAATTTAATTAAAAAATCAACAAGCTGTTTACGCCGTTATCCAACGAAATATATTGCCCACGACTAAATAAATATGTAGTAAACCAACATTTATTTCAATTATTTTTACCTGACTGCCAAGGAAGGGTTATGTTTTTCGCGCGTATCTTGTATGTTTGTCTTTATTTATTTGATCGGATCTAACAAACGGCTGGATGAATGTCGACAATTAAGGTGTCATTATATTCGTCTCAATGACCCGAGTGTCCTTAGATAGGTGTTAGAAAAAAAAAATCAAGATGGCGGATTTTTGGCGCGAAATAGTAATATTTCAAAAAAAGTTAACCGAACCTATCGAGTATGATATCAAATGAAAGGAAATTAAACGGAGATTATAATAACATATAATTTGTATATATATAAAATAGCAAGGTGACTGACTGATTGACTGACTAAATGATTTTTTCATTTTTCAGAAATCAACGTACAGCCAAAACCGCTTAATTTAGAGTTCTGAAATTTTGCACATGGGTTTTTTTTTTTTTTTTTTTTTTTTATAATATAAGAGTAGCAGACGAGCCTGCAGTCCACCTGATGGTAAGTGGCTACTGCCGCCCATGGACATCTGTAATCAACCCCAGATAGAATTAGATATTCCTACCTAAGGTCGGCCACAGATGCGCCGCTACCCCTGAGGACTAAGCTGGAATGCCTCTGAAAAGTCTGTCTCCCTTACCACACCCATCAAACCGGAACACAGCAGCGCTTAACACTGCTGTTATTAGGTAGAAATAGGTGTGGCGGTGGTGCCGCCGGAGTCGAACCACAAAGGGTTCTACCACCTTCAAACTTCTATGGGTTCGCTATATAGCGTAAATAAGTACTAAGAAAGTCCTTTTGGAAATTCTACCCCTAAGAGGGTAAAACAGGGGATGACAGGTTTTTTCAAATCCCCTAATTTTGAAGCAACTACTGTAAAATTTAGTATTTGGCTTTCTGGATAGGAATAAAGACACACCTATTTATCCCTTTCCGAAAAATCAACCCCATAGAGGGCAAAATAAGGGTTAAAAGTTAATTTGAACAACCGTCAATTTTGACGCAAACACTATGAAATTTTGTATCTGGCTTGTTGGATATAAAAATAATGAAATTCTACCCCTAACGATATAAAATAATTACTAGAACTTTGAATTACTGAAGTTATATATTCTATAAATCGTAAATGGTGGATGTTTTTCCGAAATAGTAACACGTTTTAAAAAAAGTTAACCAAAACTATGAAGTGGGGTATCAAAATAAAGGAAATTAAAAGGTGATTACACACATATTATATGATATATACATGTGTATAACAATAAGGGAAACCGCGGATCTTTAGCGTGCTGGAATTTTACACATAGGTTCTTTATATAGCGTAAATGAGCCCTACGAAGATAAAATAGGATAATATTGTTTGAACATCTTTTGTTTTTGAAGCAGATACCTATTATAAAACTTTTTTTTGGCTTTCTTGCTAAAAAATGATGAAACGCCTATTTCACTGTTTTTGAAAATTCTTCTTCAGCCTTTATAGTGCAGTCGGGTTTTTGATTATTTTAATTAAATTACTTGCTTACTTTGTAGTGACAGAAATCCGTTGTATATTTCTTCTTAAATTTAGAGGTTTTTCCAACACCTATCTAAGGACATTTGGATATTTGAGACGAATATAATGACACCTTAACTGTCGAAATTCACCCAGCCGTATGTTAGATCCGAGGGAATAAAATGCAGTACAGCTAAAGTCCGCTTATAAAGATACATACAAGATACGTGCAAAAAACATAACCCTTCCTTGGCAGTCGAGTAAAAATAAAAATATGGAATCAACAGGATGCCATTAATTCCCTTGAATAAAGTGAGTTTATTGGAAAACAGTCTTTTCGATGGATTTTTATTTTTTTTCCGTATCTTTTTTGGCTATGTTAAGCAATCTTATTTTAGTGTACCTATCTTTCGACAATAGACTTTATTATAATAATTCTATGACTATTGTCGCGGCAGTTGGATGAAATGACATCATAAAATATATTAAATAATAATTTACTTAATAATTTAATTTCACTCATTTACTATTTACTCATTGCCTATGTTTAATTATTATACAAAACAAATATTTTTATATAACAAAAAAAAGAAAAAAAAATAATTAAATTAAAGAAAAAAATATAAACAATAGCGTCTCCATTCAAGTTAGAACAGAGTCACCATGTAACCCGAACAAATCAAGTGGGCTTGCAATAGTAAGAATTGTACGTTTAGTAACAGACTTTACAGTTTAAATGGTTTATACATTCTGTTGATTTTTGTTGATAATTTTTAAAAACTAAAAATAAATTATTTACGAACGAAATAGCAGTATTTATAATTGAGTGATAGCAATTACCTCTCCTCTCCTCTCCTCTCCTCTCCTCTCCTCTCCTCTCCTCTCCTCTCCTCTCCTCTCCTCTCCTCTCCTCTCCTCTCCTCTCCGTCTCCTCTCCTCTCCTCTCCTCCTCCTCTCCTCTCCTCTCCTCTCCTCTCCTCTCCTCTCCTCTCCTCTCCTCTCACTCTCCTCTCCTCTCCTCTCCTCTCCTCTCCTCTCCTCTCCTCTCCTCTCCTCTCCTCCTCTCCTCTCCTCTCCTCTCCTCTCCTCTCCTCTCCTCTCCTCTCCTCTCCTCTCCTCTCCTCTCCTCTCCTCTCCATGTTGCGGGGCGCTGTTCGGCGGTGTGGTGGTGGCGAATCTAACCTGTGACCGTATACGGGTGCGGGCGTGATGTTGTACGGACGGCCTTCTTTTTCCGGCGCCGGAAGCCCGCTCGTGGTGATAGTTGTCACGTAATTATAACTTGCTTACCAGATTAAGGGAAACATCGCCAAGAAACCTATGTACCTGAGAGATTTATTTAAAAAAATCTCAAAGGTATGTGAAGTCTACTAATACGCATTAGGCTAGCGCGGTGGCCTATGGCCTAATCCTTCTCACTCTGAGAGGAGACTCATGCCCAGCAGTGGGACAGTAATGGGTTGATGATGATGAACGATACCTCATATGTGAAAATCCGTCAGGCCGTTTGGCTGCAGGGCGTGCCAAAGAATGAGACATACATTTAACCCTCTGTGGTTCGACTCCGGCGGCACAACTGCCACATCTTTTTTTGTTATAACAGCAGTGTAGCGCTGCTGTGTTCTGGTTTGAAGTGTGGTAAGGCGGACATATTTTTCTGAGGCGCTTTAACTTAGTCCTTAAGGGTAGCGGCGCATCTGTGGCCGAGTTCAGGTAGGATTCTAATCCTATCTGGGGTTGATTACAGTGGATTATTTTTGTTTTTTTTTTTTTATAATGGAGTAGCAGACGAGCATGGACTCCAGACATTTGTAATCAACGACAGATAAGATTCCTGTCTGAGATCGGGCACCAATGCATTGCTATCCCTAATTGCTATTGCTAATAAATTAGAACGGACGTTCTACGAATAAGTTAGAACGGACGTTCTACGAATAAGTTAGAACGGACGTTCTACGAATAAGTTAGAACGGACGTTCTACGAATAAGTTAGAACGGACGTTCTACGAATAAGTTAGAACGGACGTTCTACGAATAAGTTAGAACGGACGTTCTACGAATAAGTTAGAACGGACGTTCTACGTATAAGTTAGAACGGACGTTCTACGAATAAGTTAGAACGGACGTTCTACGTATAAGTTAGAACGGACGTTCTACGAATAAGTTAGAACGGACGTTCTACGAATAAGTTAGAACGGACGTTCTACGTATAAGTTAGAACGGACGTTCTAACTTATTCCTCCGGATAACCGATTATACGAGACCGGATGAGTATGTCATTACCACATCCTTAAAACCTCAACACAGCAGCGTTTAACACTGCTATTACGCAGATACAGATGTGACGGTGGTGCCGACGTCGAACCACAAAGGGTTCTTCAACATAAGTTATCGCTACAAAATATATACGTAACGTAAACACAGGTGTCAAAATATAGCTAAAACAAAGAATCTATTTATTTATAACTATTGTCATAACAGTACCTAATTGTAAACAGCTGATAAATAACATTGGAAAAATTGAAAGAAATATATTGAAAAATATTTGTCAACTAGATGCGTCATATTGTTATAATAGGTACCTAAATAAATACAAGGTTTGCTTGCGATTTCGTTTGATTTTGTGTTGTCGAGCAAGCAGTCCAGGCGATGGTAAGTGGCTACTGCCGCCCATTGACATCTGTAATCAACCTCAGATAGGATATCCTCCTTACCTCACCATTCAAACGAGGACACAGCAGCGCTTAACATTGCTGTTATGAGGCAGACATAGGTGTGGCAGTGGTGTCGTCTACAAAGGGTTCTACCACCTTCAGACATAAACTTTTTTTTTATAATATAGGAGTAGCAGACGAGCATGCAGTCCACCTGGTGGTAAGTGGCTACTGCTGCCCATGGACATCTGTAATCAACCCCAGATAGGATTAGATATTCCTACCTAAGGTCGGCCACAGATGCGCCGCTACCGCTGAGGACTAAGCTGGAACGCCTCGGAAAAGTCTGTCTCCCTTACCACACCTTTTAAACCGGAACACAGCATCGCCTAACACTGCTGTTATTAGGTAGAAATAGGTGTGGCGGTGGTGCCGCCGGAGACGAACCACAAAGGGTTCTACCACCTTAAACTACGGTAACTCAACAAGGATTAGCCCATAGTCCACTGCGCTGGCTAGGTGCGAATTGGTAAACTTCACATAACTTTGAGATTTATTATTATTATATCCTTACTAATATTATAAATCCGAAACTCTGTCTGTCTGTCTGTCTGGTTGTCTCTTCTTCACGCCTAAACCACTGAACCGATTTTTATGAAATTTTGTACAAAGATAGTCTGAGACCCGAGAAAGGACATAGGATAGTTTTTATCCCGGAAATCCCACGGGAACTAGAGATGGCGATCTAAGATCGATTTATCGGATAATCGATCTTTTGGACCCAAAACATCGATTATTTTAATCGATATTAGTAAGGATTGAATCGTAAACTATGCATTTGATCAAGTGATGATCTTTAGCAAAGTTGAAGTATGTTATATTATTTTCTTTTAAACGCGGGCGAAGCCGTGGGCAAAAACTAGTAAGAATTATAAATCTTCAGGAGTGCAGGTTTTAAACGATTTCCTTCGCCGTTAAAGCAAATGATCATTGATTTATATTACGCACCTATTTTTGGTGTAAAACTCAAGCGCACTTGGGATTTGAACCTCGGGTCCCTCGATTCAGGAGGCAGTTTCTTACATGGCGACTCGTATTTGTTTCCAAGATTTCTTCAAATTCAAGCGTCCATCTATTACGGTTCTAGAGATAGAGCCCTGTGACAGACGGACAGACAGCGGAGGCTTAGTAATAGGGCTCCATTTTACTCTTAAGAAGCTGTGTATACAACAGATAAAGTAACTTTCATAAAACAAAGATTGTTGTTGGTAAATATATTTATTTCTTCACCAATATTGATACAGCTTGTAAATGCTTTGTTGTTCTTAGCTATAAAGAGCATGGAATGCAATGACAAGGTACAATATCACGACTGCTTGCAACCTGCAATCGAATTTGACACCATGAAGATATCATTCGCAGTTTTCCTTATGGTAAGCATTTTTACCTGCCAAGGGTTAGTTTTTCGTTTCTTGTTTTTCTTTTATTTATTACCTTGTATGTTCCAAACATCATCATCAATCCATTACTGTCCCTCTGCTGGGTGCGGGTCTTCTCAGAATGAAATGGATTGGGCCATAGTCCACCATGCTGGTCAAGTGCGTATTGGTAGCCATTTTTTTTTTTTTTTCTTTTTTTTTTTTTTTAAGATTTCTCAGATTACCTTACGATTTCCTTCACCGTTTAAGCAAGTGCTATTTATGGTCGTCACAATGTAATAGGCCCATTTTGACACATGCCATTCTATACGGGCTGGCCAATTGCGTATTGGTAAACTTCACATGCCTTTGAGATTTTTTTTTAAATATCTCAGGTATGCAGGTTTCCTCACAATGGTTTCCTTCGCCGTTTAGCAAGTGATAATTAATTTCTAATTTTTTATTTTAATTTATTTTAATTAGTATTTAATATAGTCTAAATGTGATAACGAAGTAAAATAAATATATTCCAGACTCTAAAAAAAAAAAAAAAAAAAATTCTAATACGCACATAACTTTGAAAAATCAGAGGTGCCTGGGATTTGAACCCCGGACCCCTCGATCGAGCGACCGAGTTTCTTAACCATTAGGCTATCACCTATAGTAGGCAGTTTACGACCACGTGACGGCTAGAGCTTGCGACTTCAAACCATTTGGAAGAAACCATAATCGATTAACTTTTAAATAAATCGAAACTTAGAATTACCAATAATTAATTATTTATCCCTTTTTCATCATAACACCAATAAAATAATCAAGACTTTGTCTCTTAGTGAATGATAAAACGAAAAGAAATACAGTTTATGAGCGATGCTTTATTTAATCCTTTAAACATGATTAAATTTTGAAATTGCACTTGAATTTATTTTCTTTCCTCCTCTTAATTAAATATTTAGTTGATTTAGGAAAATATTAAATAAATATTCTGTTTACAAAATATTAAGTAATCTATACAATACGATGTGGGGTTGTAATCGATATGTCATAAAAATCGGTTTCTTTGGTTATCGATTTGTATATCACATGCTTAGTACCGCTAGATGGCATGTGTCAAAATGGGCCTATTAAATTGTGACGACTATAGTTTGTAATAAGCACATAACTTTGAAAAGTCAGACGTACCTGGGATTTCAACCTAGGATCCCTCGATCAGGAGGCCGAGTTTCTTAACCACTAGGCTATAACTGCGTGCGCTATCCTCCAAGCAGCTGGATGGATTTCGACAGTTAAGGTATTTAGTAACAGTAAGGTTTTAAAAACCCCAAGTGTTCTTAAAAAATAATGACTAGGTGTGGTAGTGCCTTGCCTCTGTAGTTCCGGGACCAGAATAGAGCTACGGTATACCCTGCCGTAAGAGGCGACTAAAAGGGGGCTTCTGGGGTCGCGGGTGGCAAGTGGGAGCTCGAACCACCTGACCAGCGGCCCGGGGAAAGACGGTGGTATGCGTGGTAGCATACCGACGTACGCACCAGACGGTGTGGCGAGCGTCAAGCTTACCTGCGTGGAACCCGACAGGACAACGTGCTAAGAGGTCTCCGGTTGCGTTCCTTTGGAGATCCCGGAGTCCTCTACGCAGCACCGAGGACGGTCACTGGGGGGGTTTAGTGCGGTAAAAATCCCACATAACCCTGCGTCGCTCCCACGGTACCAGGTACCTTTTGAAGGTTTCCTCTCGTAAAAAAAATGAACGGTTGTATCAAGAACCAAGAAGATCAACTTTTTGATAGAACCAGTATACTTAGTTCCACCGCGAAGTACCTCTGTCCATCGTGAAGCAGTTCAGCGGGTTGGTGTGTGGGTGTGTACTGACTTACATATGAGGAGCGGCTTAGTGCGCACGTGGCACATGTGATCGGCTTCAAGTAGAATGGACTCTACATGGAGTTGGTCCACACGGCAGTGATTCTACCATCAGATGGTACGTATTGACGTTCGCTACTTCAATGTTGTAAAATGTTTTATACTTTCAGGTAATTTTGGCCCTTTTGGGTGTCTCCTTCGCTGATTCTGCACCTCCACCTCCACCTCCAGAACCTTCAGGGGATCATCAGGGTATTTATAATTTACTAGTTTTTGGCCGCGGCTTCGCCCGCGTTTAAAAGAAAATAATATAACATACTAACATATATAAAACTGATAATTCGTACCTTTAACTTTGCTAAAGGTCATCACTTGATCAAATGCATAGTTAACGACTCAATCCTTACTAATATCGATTAAAATAATCGATGTTTTGGGTTCAAAGGATCGATTCTCCGATTAATCGATCTTAGATCGCCATCCCTAGTTCCCGTGGGATTTCCGGGATAAAAACTATCCTATGTCCTTTCTCGGGTCTCAGACTATCTCTGTACAAAATTTCATTAAAATCGGTTCAGTGGTTTAGGCGTGAAGAAGAGACAACCAGACAGACAGACAGACATACAGACAGAGTTACTTTCGGATTTATAATATTAGTAAGGATAACTTAGTCAACCTGATAAATGGCTACCGCCAATGGACATCTGTAGTCAATCAGATACGATTAGATTCCTATCTGAGATCAGCCACAGATGTGCCGCTAACCCTGAGCACTAAGCTGGAACGCCTCGGAAGAGTATGTCTCCCTTACCACTCCCTTCAAACCAGAACACAGCAGCGCTTAACACTGCTGTTATAACAGAAATAGGTGTGGCGGTGGTGCCGCCGGAGTCGAATCTTTACGACACCTCGTTTTCGTGTAAAAGAATGAACTAAAAAAAAACGTGGTTAATCCACATATATTTTTTTAATATATGTTACGAAAATCTATAAAATATGTTTTGTTTTTTCAGAACAAACGACAAATCCAGTTCAGATCCTGATTAAAGATTCCAGTAAGTATTTTGAGTTCGATAACCAAAGGACAAAACAGAACCTTATTATTTCTACTACTATTACTAAGCCTTCGCTGTCTGTCAGTCTGTCACAGGGCTCTGTCTCTGGAACCATAAAAGATAAATACATGAAATTTTCAGACAATATGTGTAATGGTGGCCGCTATAACGAAAAACGCTAAAAATAAAAAAAATGCAAATTTGGTGGTACGGAACCGTCTGTGTGCGAGTTCGACTTGCACTTAGCTGATTATTTAAAAATTTGCCGTTATTTTTAGAGATTATCTAAAAATTTAAAAAACGGTGAGATTGACATAGACATTAGAGTTTTTTGTTTTTATAATAATTGTCTAGGTTTTTTAATACTATTTAAAACTGTGGTATTTTCGTTAGAACTCTATTACGCTCGTTATTGATAACCAATCTATCCAAAGCTTTTTTCCCCAAAGATAGATTTGACAATTGATGCACAAAAGAAATTGTTAAATTTCGATCTGTGGTAAGTAAAACATAGATAGATCGGTTATTAAGACCGGGTGTTAGTGGTTTAAATACACTAAAATGACTTTCGAACTCATAAGAAATATTCACTTAATTATAAATGAAGTTCTGCCAGTACTTAAGCCGAACGTCCACAGCCAGCTAAAATAATTAGGAACTAAGCTTACTGAAATAAGCTAAGCTAAACTAACAAATTGTTGTTCGTCCACCGAAAAATAAGATAAAACTACGTCAGTGATGATCAGTTTGTACTGGAGTGTCAAGTTTACCATTATTACCATTTCAAAATTTACCATCTTTGATTTCCGGGTTTTTATTTCGTCCACTATTGTTTTCCATAAACCTCCTTTTTATTTGCATCACGGTGGTCTTTTGCCTCCGGTTTATACAATATAGGATATTGCTTGACGTACTAAATAAATAACTCCATGCTGAAAATACGTGTTTAGCTGCCTGCACTTGATCACACACTAGAAAACAACACTAGCGAAGACGTCAGAGGGGTAACGGAAGGGGGTGAGAGGGGATTAGCTTAGTCGCGTAGCTTCGGATCGGCCTACACAACTAAGTTAGTAAGACCTAGTCGGGATATTTTAGTTAGCTTAGATTGCATAGTTTGCGATGGACGCACATATATGAAAAACTGGCTCAACTTTGCGAGCTAAACTAAACTAACTTATTTTAGCTGGCGGTGGACGTTCGGCTTTATTACTTTTCTACGGGCTTAATTATTTTATTCTATTTTTCAGAATTTCACTAAGATGGAAAGAAAGGGTCTAGGTAAGTTTTTATGTATTTAAAGCGGTAACAAGCTTATGAATTTGGAGGCAGGCCGATAGCGACCTCCTAACAAGGTTGGCATATTGGAGGAATATTTTCACGATGGCGGTCGGAAAAGGCCTGATGTGGTATGTTTTATAGACCAAACATGAGAACAACAATGGGGCAATAGTGAAGAACTCATCGTTAATTCACTATTGTCCCACTACTGGGCGTGGGCCTCAGAATGGGAAGGATTAGGCCATAGTCCACCGCGCTGCCCAAGTGCGTATTGGTAGACTTCATACATTATCGAAAACCTTTTTAACAGATTTCTCGAGTATGTTCAGACTTCGATTCACATCGATTTAAGAATCAGTTAAATCAGTTTTCTGAAAGAATCGCCATCTCTACGCTAATTTATCAACGTCTGTTTTTAATAATCCATCTATCCAAATTTGCCTACCAAAAAAACCAACGGGAAAAGAATGGTACGGCCGTGCCGCTTCTTTTGGCTCAACTTGGCGGAGGCACTGCCGTGCCTCCAGAACATCTTTGACAATTGTTATACACAAACTGTCAAATGTCGGTCTTATATAAAACAATGGATAGATTGATTATTAATTACTAAATCAATGTTTTAAGTGTCATTTTTGTTTCAGGAGGGCCAAACTGGAAAAAATGGCGTTCCTACACAACCTAATGTATGACTGAATAAAAAATACATAAATATCTATGTTTTATTTAATTACACGCCAAAGTTATAAATCCTTATTAGTCCTTATCCTTACTTTCCCTACTAATATTATAAATCCGAAAGTAACTCTGTCTGTCTATCTGGTTGTCTCTTCTTCACGCCTAAACCACAGAACCGATTTTAATTAAATTTTGTACAAAGATAGTCTGAGACCCGAGAAAGGATAATAGCTTTTATCTCGGAAATCCCACATAAGTTCGATTAATCGGAGAATCGATCTTTTGGATCCAAAACATCGATTATTTTAAACGATATTAGTAAGGATTGAATCGTAAACGTAAGTGATGATCTTTAGCAAAGTTGAAGGTACGAATTATCAGTTTTATGTATGTTAGTATGTTATATTATTTTCTTTTAAACGCGGGCGAAGCCGCGGGCAAAAACTAGTAATTTTATATAAAAAACGGTTTCTACACTCACAGACCTACACTAGAACTAGTCATACTTTTCCGAGACGTTCCAGCTAAGTCCTAAGGGGAAACTAGGATTCCCTGTGACGTGGGTGCCATAGACACACATAGACAAATACACAAACACCCAGACCCAAGACACAAATCTTAATTAATTATTCAGATACCTGTCGGGCCGGGGGTCGAACCCGGCCCTCTGTGCGTCGGATCTGGTGTCGAGCATGGTGACCGCTTCGCCGCTTGGGTCATCGCCCGTATAACATAAGTATTCTTACACATAGCTACAAATATGTATTTACTTTATTACACCTAAAAAAGTGGTATAAAAATTTAGTTTTTTTTTTTATATAAGAGTAGCAGACGAGCATGCGGTCCACCTGATGGTAAGTGTCTACTGCCATCTGTAATCAACCCCAGATAAGATTAGATTCCTACTTGTCGGTCACAGATACGCCGCTACCCCTGACTAAGCTGGAACGCTTCGGAAAAGTACGTCTCCCTTACCACACCCTTCAAACCAGAACACAGCAGCGCTACACTGCTGTTATCAGGCAAGAATTAGTGTTATCTATTCAGTATTTAGTCTAAGGGCACAGAGAGCATGTCCAGGGCCCCCGACCTCAGGGACTCCTCGAAAGGCTAGGATATTCGCTTTGACGATGCATATTATATAAGAATTATGATAAACAAGTCTTAATTTTGATCTTTAACTAAAATAAAAACTTTATTTTTACGCAGTTTATTTATACAAAAAAAGATAATAATATTCTGTAACGTGTTCGGGGTATTTGTGTTTTTAGGGTTCCGTACCCAAAGGGTAATAACGGAACCCTATTACTGAGACTTCGCTGTCTTTCCGTCTGTCACAGAGCTATATCTCCGGAAACGTAATAGATAGACACGTGATTTTTTTACAGAGGATGCATAACGATGACCGCTATAACAACAAATACTAAAAATAAATTAAAGTTGAATATTAAAGGGGGTCTCCATACAAGAAACCGGTATTTTTCGACATTTTTCGATCTAACTGTTAAACCGTACTAGGGAGACGGTTGAAATTTTTACAATCCGTTTACTTTAAGAACTAACTACTATAATAAATACAAAAAGTTTGGAAAATCCAAAAGTGCACGACTCATAATGCTCATTTAATTATGAAATATAAAAAAAAAAAAAACTTAAGTCGTTCAAAATTAATTGCCGAAAAAACAGCTGTAGTAGGAAGAAGGTACTGCACAAGCGCCCCTGGTGGAATAAATGTACATAATATCTAAAGATATACAGTCTTGTAGTTTTCGTTTTTTATTAATTGCAATTAAACGACACTGAATTAATTAATCATTCGCATTCAGTGACCTACAATCGTCGATTAGAATTTTTAAAAATTTTTTTTAACTCAAATGATGGATTTTTTCACAAGTTACAGTGTTTTCAGGTTTCACACATGACGGACAGGAAATTTTTTTGACCTATTTTGGTGTTTTTTTCCAATTCTATTGCAGTAAATCAATTTTTAAAAAGTATGGAATTAATCTCCATTAAATTATCTCGACAATAGTATGCAAAATATCTTGATTCCGTGAACTATCAAGGCTATAATAATAAAAATAGCCGCCAAAATGAAGCGAAAAAATTTTTCGATCGTAAAGCACTCTCTGATGCTTCGCATCATGAGTCGTGCAATAAGAACAATAAAACGTATTTTAATATATTTATTTTAATTTTGTTATACGTTGTTTACGTATCATTCATCATCACCCCAACGCCATCTATTGTTGTTTCATAAGTATTGTTGAAAATAATAAAATGAATCAAAGTAAAAAATAGCAAAAATTTGGTGGTACGGAAGCCTCCATGTGCGAGTTCGACTCGTGCTTGGCGAATTATTTTAAATACTTTTCAATGAGGCCCTGTAATCTCGTGGGCCCAGGTGCCCTGATATTCCTTAAGAGGGCCCTGCGCTGGGTGTTATAAAGTTATTTTTAACTTTAAAACAATTTTATTTATAACTAGCTGTGGTTTCACCCGCGTTAAAAAGAAATAACGCGGGTGAAACCGCGGGGCACAGCTAGTTCTAAAATATAAGTAGCCTAAGTTACTCCTTATTACATCAGCTACCTGCCAATAAAAGTCCCGTAAAAATCGGTTCAACCATTTGAGAGATATGCCAGAACAAACAGACAGACAAACAGACAAAAATTGTAAAAAAAAAAATATTTTGGTGTATGTACCGTATGTATATTCATATACATGTAGTAAAAAGCGGTTATTTCAAAAAAAATAGACACTCCAATTTTATTTATATACATAGATTTCAAATGCGCTTGGTGTGCGAAATATTTCTTATAACATTATTATTGATAACATGATAAGTATATCAATAAAGATATATAATGTATGCACAAATTATTGATATCTTAACTAATCTACAATGTATTCAATTTGATAGCAGATTAGAAATAATCTAGTATTGTAAACCTAATATTTAGACGACAAAATGGCTGCCGAAAACAACGTGCCTTTGTTTTTAATAATTCTGGTGTAAGTATTATATTTATACTTTTTTCTTGCTTTAGTATGCATGGGACTATGAGTTAGATATCGTAAAAAGTTTGACCACTAACGGTCACCCATCATTCTGTTGAACGATCTCGATCTTGCTTTAATTTTAAGAATTTTATCTACTCAAAGCAGAGGCGATGAAAGATGCAAAATATTTTTGTATAAACTAATTTTAAGTCTTTCTTTTGTCAACTTTCTTACTCGGTTGCAGAGGTTAATTCTTTTTGACCGTGTGTGTAATAATATGAATGTCTCATTCTTTGTGATGGTACAGCCCAAACGGCTTGACGGTTAAACATATGAAGTGTTGTTGGATTTGTGTAAATATTTGGAGTGACATACATAGGCTATATTTTACTAGCTGACCCGAGAAACGTTGTGTTGCCATATATATAAAAAAATGTTAAGGGTGAACAACGGGGTAGGGTAGGGTATGATTTCTGTGATACTTTTTTATAGAATAGTTAATACTGTTAACTTTTTTAATTAGGGATAACTGAGTGTTATAAACGTAGGAGTAGACAAATATAATCAGAAAGCTTCGAACTGCTAAGCTATCGGGAGTTACACGTGTTATTGTGAGTCAACCATAAAAGATAGACATATGCTGTCGTGGGATAAGTTTTATATAATTTTAAGGAGAACATTTCCGTCATACATGATTTCTGTATAGCTTTAACCATTAAGGTTGCACACGCGACGGAAGCTTAAAAATGTGTAACTTCTCCCGTTTTCCCAACATTTCCCTTCACTGCTCTGCTCCTACTGATTGTAGCGTGATGAAAAGTATACTATAACCAGCTCAGGAGTATGAAAAATAATTGTACCTAGTTTTGTTAAAATTCGTCGAGTAGTTTTTGTTTCTATAACGGTTATATAGACAGACAGACAGACAGACAAACAAAAATTTTACTGATTGCATTTTTGGCATCAGTATCGATCCCTAATCACCCCCTGAGAGTTATTTTGGAAATATATTTCATGTACAGAATTGACCTCTCCACAGATTTATTATAAGAATAGAAGAAGATAGAAGAAGATTACTTAGTCGGTTTATGTTTTTTAAAATAATTCGCACTACGTTGATTTTTGCCAGTAACATAGGAAGATTTAAAAGCAGTCAAGGTTTTTGTATTTCGAATAATTAGATTTATGAGAAACAGATTTTTGTGTAAATAAAAAGATTTATACTTAATCCTTATTTTTTTCTTATTCTAGGTTCCTTTCATGGACGGCCAACGGTCACTTACCATCGTATTCTATAGAGGAATGGGCGGAACCAAACGCATATGAACCCATAAAGTATAATTTTGAATAGAACCCTCTATTATTCTACTCCAGCGGCACCACCGCCACACCTATTTCTGTTATAACAGCAGTGTTAAGCGCTGCTGTGTTCTGGTTTGAGGTGTGGTAAGGGAGACATACTTTTCCGAAACATTCCTGCTTAGTCTTCCAGTGTTGCTTGTTTATGGTCGATCTCAGTAAGACTAATTTTATCAGGAATTGATTACAGATATCTATGTGCGGCAGTTTTTTATATCATATGGGAGTAGCCGACGAGCATGCAGTCCACCTGATGGTAAGTGGCTACTGCTGCAGATAGGGTCAGATTTTCCTACCTGAGGTCGGCCACAGATGCGCTGCTACCCCTGAGGAATAAGCTGGAACACCTCCGAAAAGTATGTCTCCCTTACCACACCCTTCAAAACAGAACACAGCAGCGCTTAACGCTGTTGTTATAAGGCAGAAATAGGTCGTGGCGGTGGTACCGCTGGACTCGAACCGCGAAGGGTTCTACCACCTTCAAAAGTTAGTTTCAAAGTTACTTACTATCCAGTGGACTGCATGCTCGTCTGCTACTCCTATTTTATAAAATTATGTTTTACAGGTCCCAGTGAATTCACCAGGTTAACCAAACAACAAGCGCTGGACAGAGTGAGGAGTATGAGAGAAATCCTTAACGATTATGGAGTGGATGCGTACGTGGCGCCAACTGCTGATGCTCATAATGTAAGGTTTCGTACCATTTTTTCAATGAGGGGAAACATTCAAAAGGTACCCGACGACGTGGGAGCGATGTCGGGTTATGTGGGATTTTTACCGCACTAAAACCCTGGTGGCCGTCCTCGACGCTTGTTGGTGAATTCCGGGATCTCCGATGGAACACAACTGGAGTCCTCCAAGAGCGATGCCCCGATCGGGCTCTGCCCTGCGCAGCTCCCACTTTTGCCGCTATTTCAGTTTGACTTTAGTCCAATTTAGTTTAGCTAAATTAGTTTAGTCTAATTTAGTTAAATTAAGTCTCGTTTTTAGCCTAATTTAGTTTAGTTTAGTCTAGTTTAGTTAAGTTTAATTGAACTTAGTTTACTTTGGTCTAAGTTAGTTTAGTTTAGGCTAATTTAGTTTACTTTAGTCTAATTTAGTCAAATTTAGTTTAGCTTATTTTCACAGTCTCAATACATAGCTCCGTCAGACGCGCGTCGTGAATGGCTGTCGGGGCTGTCAGGGTCGTCAGGCACTGCGGTGGTCACTGTCAACCACGCGCTGGTCTGGACTGACCCGTGTATTGCACACTCCACCTGCAAGTGAACCGCTGTGCGCTTCAAACCAGAACAAAGCGCTGCACTCCTGTTGTAACAGAAAGCGAGGGTTATTTTGTCTAAGCTTATGTTGTCCAATTTAGTCTAATCTTTTCGTATAGACTAGCTTAGTTTAGTCAAATTTAATTTAGTTTAGTTAAGAGTTTATTTTAGCCAAGTCTAATTTAGTTTAGTTAAGTCTCGTTTAGTTTAGTCTACTTTAGTTTAGTTTAGTCTACTTTAATTTAGTTTAGTCTAATTTAGTTTACTTTAGTCGAGTTTAGTCATATTTAGTCTAATTTAGTCCAATTTAGCCAAATTTAGTTTAGCTTATTTTCACAGTCTCAATACATAGCTCCGTCAGACGCGCGTCGTGAATGGCTGTCGGGGCTGTCAGGGTCGTCAGGCACCGCAGTGGTTACTGCCACCCACGCGCTGGTCTGGACTGACCCAAGATACTTCACGCAGTTCTACCTTCAAGTGGATACTACTGTATGGAGCCTGATGAGGCAGGGTGAGTGGAATGCCTTGTGTACGGCTTTAGTTTACACCAACAATGCACGAGACACTAATATTTGATTAACGTGGTAGAATCTTCTATGGTTCGACTTCAGATGCATCCTTACATTTATTTCTGCCTAATAACAGCAGTGGACCACAATAACAGCAGGACACAGGGAAACCTAGTGTGGGGCTCTGAGAGCAGAAAGCGACTTTCTTTCTTTGTCACGTAGATAAGTATAGATATCTCACCGCCTTGTAATTGAAGGAAGCCATTAAATGACTTAAACGGCTGACAATGCGTCAGCCATCTAATGGCTGTCATGGTGTAATTTACGCGGAACAATGCCGACATGCGCAGTTAAGACACGAAATCGAAGAAAAAGTGTCAAGTAATATCGTTTCATTCGTAAATGATCTAAAAACTAAATTTTTTAATATTTTTCAAACACGAAAATAATTGACAGTGACAATTGTCAAAAGGTTACATTTTCTTGTTAGGAGCGAGTAATCTTTACTAATCTATGCTTTCTTCATAGATTAGTAAAGATTACTCACTCCTAACAAGAAAATGTACCTAGTTTTGAGAATTGAAACAGTTGCGTAAAAAAATTTTGCCACGTCTCCGTGCTAAAATGTCCATGTTAGGGATTTGAAATTATTATTATAAATTATTTAATTATCATGAAAATTACGCAGTGTTAGTTATTTATTCGTAAATTTTCTCTAAAAATGTTTTTATTTGTCAAGAATTCAAAAAAAGAACTTACTATAATAAGCCATTTGCGGCTTCATTCATTTTCAAGGCGGCGAAGTATCTTTACTAATCTATGGCTTTCTTACATAAAAGTATTTATTACAGGCACAGATTTGTCAATCCAAGATTGGTTGGCGGCGAGCTTACCGTCAGGCAGTGTTGTGGCTGTCGACCCTACCACATACACTCGAAATATGTGGACTCAGTTAGAGGTAAGCTTCCCGCTACTCGACACTAGATGGCGTTATACCTGTCTCACTATGGATTTTTACGCGCGTTATTAACTTGTTTTGTGATCAGTTTATGCAATATTCTTGCCTATTTTAATTTAATTTCGTAATTATATTATGCCATCAAAAACAATGCTTGTAAAAAAATCCAAGTCTCGCCATTCAATTCTTCTACCGTAAAAAGTCTTGAGATTTATGTAATACCAAGCCGGTAATGTATGCAGTCCCTACTTAAGAGACCTTCTGTCTTAAGGTATTATCTCACTATCTAACCTAACAACATCTCATGGGACCATACCAATTTTAAAAATATTTTATGTTCTAAATAAATTAACGTGGCAATCGTACTGCAAGTCACATTGTGTTTTCATCTTATCATATCGCATCACACAAGTACGATTGCCACGTCAATTTATTTAGAACATAAAATATTTTTAAAATTGGTATGGTCCCATAAGATGTTGTTAGGTTAGATAGTGAGATAATACCTTAAGACAGAAGGTCTCTTAAGTAGGGACTGCATACATTACCGGCTTGGTATTACATAGATCTCAAGACTTTTTACGGTAGAAGAATTGAATGGCGAGACTTGGATTTTTTTACAAGCATTGTTTTTGATGGCATCTCATTCCTTTTTGTAGATATTTCTACTCTTTTCCTTTCCGGTACCTTCCACTAGTTGAATCTCAACAACAGATTTTTTAAAGGCAATTAAATTGTTTAGGTAGTCTTTGTAGTTATGTAAATAATCTTGCCATTCATCATCACTTTCATTCGAACATGACAATAAATTAAATCTAAAAAAGTTACTATTTTGACAACTGAAATTATGCCCGTTATCCTCAGGAAAAACATTCTAAAACATCTCTACTGATTGTGATTTATTTATTTATTTATTTATTGGGATTTAACGTGTCTTCGTATTAAATAATCGACATCCCTTACTTTCTTCTGAATATCCGACAAAAATCATTGGTAATCTTTCACTGACTTCGTCGGACTCCGGTTTTTGATATAAACCACAGTATTTACTGCTCTTGCTCAAATTAGTTTCAATTTATAATAGACTTCTGACTTCTGAAATGAAATGAAATATTTATTTAATAATGATAACATCAGTTTTAGACTTGTCGCATATACAATAATAGTTCTGTTAGCTGTTTCAACCACAACAATTTGTTTAGGGGTATACAGTATCGCCTTCTAATGTAGAATTCCATTTGTTGATAAGAAAATATTGAAAGCTCTATTACAAAATGTCGTCCCACCATCTGATCTCATACATTTGTTCGACTTGCTAGTTCCTTTTTCAACACTTTATATTTTTTAAATTTCTTAAAGACTCACTCTTATGTTTTAGAAAATAAACATTCATCGTGTCATTCGAGAATAATAGTCGATAAATAATAACATGTACCTTGAACCGTTGAGTGAACTAGCTTCCATGGGACTACATAAATCTGTATGTACGATCTCCAGTATATCGTTCATTCGCGTTCAGAGGTTTGGAAATGGTTTCTTACTAGTCGTCATATCCGTCGGTAATGTTCACATTATCAAGACCAGTCATAATATTCTTTAAAATTCGCATATATTCCGGATTAATATGGGCTAGTCTTCTATGCCAATATTTATTTGACATTGTCAAATTACATATCGGTGATTTGACAAATTGTTTAAATTTATATATACCATTTACGTTGTGGCCAGTTGCGATGATAATATCCATAGAGTTACTAATAGTGCAACCGTTTTTCAAAATTAACAGTAAATCCTTTTTCAGTAAGTTTACTCACCGCTAACAAATTCATACTTAAAATTATTTATATTAAAAAGGTTTCTTATAATAATTTCCACGTATTTTCCGGGTAGGTACTAACACAAAATAAAAACTAACAGAAGTAAATCTTCATACAAAGTGGGCTGAAGTAACGCACACGTAGACACCACTTACCGACTCGTTATCTCGGGGGGACTCGAGCGCATACGTGCGCGACTGTCAGTTCATTTCTGACACGCGTTTGTAACTGTTTTGTACAAGCAATGGAGCAAAATAAAATACCCTAATTGTGCAATGGACGGTTGTTTAAATTCAACGTTAAACTGTGGATTTTCGTTTTTTTATAGCTATCAATTATCAAGCCACTAGGAGCTGATATTTTTGGTGATCATGGCAAGAATATGTTATAAAGTGGATATCTAAGCTCGATTTATATAACAGTTTCCTATTTCGAATCATTTGAAACGAACTTAACTAAATTTTTGTAATATTGCGTTGAAATGTTACGTACCTAATATTACGTAAGTTGAAAACATGATTTTTTGTTCGTATATATATTGGTTTGTCTTTAATGCCATTTGGTAGGTTTATGTCTAAAACGGATAGGGCAAAAGGAATTGTGTAATTAGGGTAATCCGTTTAGAAGTTATTAGGGATTTTCTATTGTGAACATAATAATTTTTTATGTGCTTACATATAAAAAATATTTTCATAGACATTTATTTATGCTCAATAAGGCCGAAAGGAGATGTTTCAAAATGTATGGGCTCCCGGCCACCTTTTGTAGACTATATTAAAAATTAAGAAAACTTGCAAAGAAGGGGGTTAATTTTCTTCAAATCATGTTCGTTTAATTGTTAAAAAACAATGATTTACACTTAAACTTGCAACACAACAGTGGAAAAACATCATGGCGGTAGTGATTACCGTAATAATGTCATCTGTCATTCTATTTTAACTTACTATATACATTATATACTTTTTAATATATTTTTTTACGCGAATGGGCGTAGATATATAAACATTGTATTGTGTGAATTGAGAAACAAGGCCTATATTTGATAAACATTAATTATATTTACTTTCATAAATCTTGACTTAAAACAAACATACCAAAATATGTACTTCTATACCAATTTATTTTAGTTAAAACATTTAAGTGTGTAAATAAAACAACTTTAAGTACACATTTGATCATATTTTACTTACTCTTCACTTAAATACATTATTTATTCATTTTAAATATCTTCCCTTATCAATATTTTCATCCTGTGACGAGCTCAGCCCAAACATCAAACAATGGGCATAATGTGAGCGCAACTACCTACGAGTACGGTTCGTTGCCCAGCGATGCAGTTGCAATAATAACTGATTATTTTGTCATCCCAAGAATGTCCATGTCTTGCTAATGTAATTATCTAAAAAAGAGAAATGTAAAAAGATTAGCTTCTGTAGTTTAAAATTATTTACGATTATTTCACGATTAATACAACAACTGATGTATATTTTACCTGATGATATTGAATCCTTGTCAACACAATCCACAGCGATCGCACGAAAATCACAAGAGTCCATAAAACATAAGCTGGGTAAACAAGTAAGGTAGAATCACAATAATCGTAAGCAGCACAGAGCAGAAACATATTCAGGATTAAAATGGAATCTTCTCATCAGTACCTACATATTTATTCAACGTTTACATTGGAGTCCACTATTATAATATGTATATATCCACTTTTACGCATATCAAATTGACAACTTCTTCTTTTTTAATTTGACATGTCACTTACATCTATAAAACCAGATACTATTTAAAAGGTGGTTTTGTTATTATTATTATAAATAATTAATTAAGTTCAGAAATAATGAGGGGATACCCAAAACAAAAGCCAGGTTGTAAAGTACTAAGGTAACAATAACTTTACGACAAAAACAGCGAAATACAGAATTACCGACATCCAAAGAGTATAGTAACCTATGTGTGGGGTACACATAGGTTCCCGACATCGACAGTTTTGAAAACTTGACATTGACAGTATTCCGCCATATTTAATATTTCAATGAGGATTGCTTATTTTAAATATTTTTAAACACGAATACTTTAGGTTATCAAAATATATGTGTATTTTTCTTCAATTATGCAAATTATTCGTGTTTTTTAGTTATAATGTACATAAGATGGCCGAAAATGAAACATCTCCTTTGCCTAAACACTTGTTTCCTTGGAAACAAACTTATTATTATTTTATAATGCGGTGACAGTTGCTAAACCTCACGACAGTTATTGTATATTGTGTATGTTACCGTTAGATTGTAGAATACGTTAGCATACACATTAACTAGACTTAAGATTAGCTAGAAAATATGCAGATTAACTATGTAGTTAAAATTCGAAACATCTTTTCAGACTTGTTCTTAGGGCTAAAACACATGCCTTTTTACGACACGACGACGTATCGTGACACATAGCGACATCGTGCCGCAAAGCGATATTGTTTCGTGAAAATATACAATGTTTGTCGTAAATTCATGACACGACGACGCATCATGGCATGCACGGGTCGACGTCAAGGGGTGAAAATTGATACAATCTCGTTTTGTACTTTAGGTAATGGACAAGCTAATCTGCGTTTTAACTGATTTAGGCACATTAGCCGTAACATCTAGTTTTTTTCTCATGACATTTGTCAGAAATTCGGAATGTTTTTGATATTATATAACTTTTTAGGGTTCCATACCTAAAGTTTAAAACGGAACCCTATTTCTAAGCTGTCCGTTCGTTTGTCTGACATAGAGCTCTATTTCTGGAACCTTAATACATAGAAATTTATTTTTTTTACGGAATATGTATAATGGTGGCCGCTTTAACAATATGTACTAAAAGTAAAAAGAAAAACTTTCAAATAAAGGAGAGTTGCCATACAAGGACCTTCTTTTTCTTTATAAGGAGGAAATCTTGAAAAGGTACTCGACGACGTGGGAGTGACGCCGGGTTATGTGGGACTTTAGCCGCACTAAAATCCTCCGGTGGCCGTCCTCAACGTTTGTTGGAGAACTCCGGGATCTCCGACTGAACGTAACAGAAGTCCTTTAAGCGCGATGCCTCGATCGAGCTCTGCCCTGGGAGAACAGTTTTCGCTCCTCCTAAACTATCCGGTGTTCACGACGGTATGCGACTACACATACCGCCGTCCTTCCCGGGGACACTTATTGGACGGTTCGAGCTCCCTGTTGCCACTCCCAACTTCGGAAGCCCCCTTGTAGTCGCTTCTTACGACAGGCACGGGATATCGTAACCCTTTTTTAGTCCAGGAACTACAGAGACAAACATATAAGGACCTGCTATTTTTTAGCGTTTTTCATTTGAAATGTTCACAATGCATTATATGGCTGCTATAACATCAATTAGTAAAAATAAAAATAAAATAAACAAATATTTTTGTGGTACGGAACCCTCAGTGTACGTACGAGTTCGATTCGCACTTCACCCATTATTTGAATTGAATTTAAATTGAAGTTGGAATTGAAAACGTCTTTTATCTCGAGAATAAAAACAATTGACGTCGCCTATAATAGTAGGGGAGCCCAAGACGGGATTTCGAGAGTGACTCGAACGCGGCAGATTAAGATATGGGAGATACCTTACATCCTATAGAGTATCTTAAACTATCCATTTGGGGGGTTCAACCAGGGAAGTCCATCAGACTATTAATAAAAAATCGTATTATCTATAGTAGCTTAATTACATGCTGAAAACAATAAATTTATAATCTGATGGTTTGAGGGCGGCGTTAGGGAGTAATAAGGTTGCAAAAAATCTATACCTGGACATACTCGAGTGCGGTATTTTTTTTAATACAAAGGAAATAATGCTAGAAAATATGCACTATCTGATAGCGCCATTTATTAGCATGGATCCCTGGAAAGTAATGGTGTACAACAAACTAAAGGAAAAGGCAAATTTTATGGAAAATACATTATTCTTTATATATTCTCATTCTGTTTTTTTTTTCAAATCGTCAATATAAAAAACCCCTCCACTAAATCGTCAGCTGCAACATAAAACATCAGCTGGAATTTCCTGTATAATAATCTTACGCCCTCGAGTGTGTCAAGATAACGTTTTTTTTTGCATTTTCGAAGAGTCACTGACAGTCTTTCGAATCGAATCGTCAGTCTTTCGAATGGGGGACTCATCTGGGGTAACTTCATATCCCCTTTGAAAATCTAATGTGCTGGTTACTTTTTTTCCATTTTTACCTCTCGTATGGCTGTCCCCCTATGCAAACCAGCAGATAAACATATTTCCGGCATCAGAGATATATACTCTATCACTAACCTTCCGCGCCTTGAGTATGTCTGACTCTGCTTTTTACATTTTTCGAATCATCTAGAAGCTATTTCCACGGTGAATCGAAAAATATCACACAACCTTCTCTTCACTCTAACGTGTAATCTACACAATCGTATACGTCCTATTGACGCTCGAGTTTCTACCCATTTAACATCATGGGCTCCCCTACTACTCGTACATTTCGCGGACAGAAACACAGATTCATTAACTGCAAATGTAACTTTGTAATCCTATATAACTTATATAGGATACAAAGTTATTTAATGTAGTTGGTGTATCTAGATAACTGGACAGAAATTGCAAAATATTTTAGTTTTTCCATGAGTTATATACTAAACACTAATTGTACCCTCAATTTCAACGTTCTATGTCTGCTGGAAGTGCCTTAAACTTTTGATGATCGGTCAGTCAGTCAGTGAGTGAGTGACAAAATTACGAACTTTAACTACTTGTAATTCTTAAACTACTGGTTCAAATTGCATGAAATTTGAAATGTACCGTGTCTATACAATGCTTGCTTGGCTCCTGAAAATTCAGGCTTCTAGCTTCATATGCAACGAAGTTACAGGGGGTCAAAAATGGGCCGAATTGCTTCGGGAAAAGTATGGTACGGCCGTGCCGCTTCTTTTGGCTCGACTTGGCGGAGGCACTGCCGTGCCTCCAGATACGTTGAAGGTGGTAGAACCCTTTGTGGTTCGACTCCGGTGGCACCCGTCACACCTATTTCTGTTATAACAGCAGTGTTGCGCTGCTGTGGTCTGGTTTGAAGTGTGGTAAGAGACATACTTTTCCGAGGCGTTTCAGCTTAGTCCTCAGGGGTAGCGGCGCATCTGTGGCCGACCTCAGGTAGGAATATTAATCCTATCTGAGGTTGATTACAGATGTGCATGGGCGGCTGTAGCCAATTACCATCAAGTGCACTGCATGTTTGTCCTCTACTCCTATATTAATTAAAAATGCAGTTTAAAAAAAGGCATTAAGAGGCATTTAAAGCAAACAATGCAATTAAAAAGCCCTTAAGAGGCATTTAAATTAAACAATGCAATTTTAATTTTCAGACTGCTCTTAATAGAGCCAACGTGACACTTCAACCTATTTCTGATAACCTGGTGGATGAAGCCAGAAGGAGAATGGGGGATCCGGCCCCAGCAAGGCCCAATGAGCCTCTTATCGCTTTTACTGTGGATTTCCATGGTAAGATTAGATATAAATAACATTTATATTTAAAAGTAACTTTATTATTTGTTAACTAATTATAGTAAATTAAAGCTTAATTATTTAAAAGTAACTTTCAAACTAAAGAGGTGAAAATTAAGAAAGTATTAGATTTGACGTCTGAGCAAAACCTTTGGATGATTGTAGAATCATTTGTGGTTCGACTCCAGCGGCACCACCGCCACACCTATCTGTTATAACAGCAGTGTTAAGCGCTGCTGTTCTGGTTTGAAGTGTGGTAAGAGACATACTTATCCGAAGCGATCCAGCTTAGTCCTCAGGGGTAGCGGCGCATTTGTTGTCTACCTCAGGTGGGAGTCTAATCCTATCTGGGGTTAATTACAGATGTCCATAGGCCGCAGTAGCCACTTACCATCAGGTGGACTGCATGCTTGTCTGCTACTCCTATATCTATACTAATATTATAAAGAGGAAAACTTTGTTTGTTTGATTGTAATGAATAGGCTCAAAAACTACTGAACCGATTTTAAAAATTCTTTCACCATTCGAAAGCTACATTATCCACGAGTAACATAGGCTATATTTTATATGAAATATATTTGATTAATAGATTTTGAGGCGGTACAAAGTTTGCCGGGTCAGCTAGATATAAATATAACTAAAGTAAAGTAAGTAAACCTGCAAAACATAAAAATCACTATAGTAGAATATTTTATAGTGATGCGCGAAGATATTTCTAACTTTCCGCTACTTGACACGAGGTGGCACCACTAGTACCCTGAATCACGCTATATAAGTTTTCTCAACATTTCTTATAAAGGACATATTTACAAAAATATAAGTATACATTAAAAAATAAAAATTAAAACACGTTTTATTTACAAATTTTACACATTATGTAACGAAAACAAAATCTTATATATAAAATTCTCGTGTCACAATGTTAGTTACCGTACTCCGAAACGGCTTCACCGATTTTCACTAAATTTTATATGCATATTCAGTAGGTGTGAGAATCGGCTACTATCTATGTTTCATACCCCTAGTGATAAGAGTTGTTCACCCTTAACATTTTTGGCATATGGCAACTCAAGGTTTGCCGGATCAGCTAGTAATTAATAATAATTTTAATATTGTGATACTTTTTAAATAATATTTATCTTATTTTAGGCAGGATATCTCGGGACAAAATAACTGAAATAACAACAAACATAAATTCAAGAGGGGCCAGCGCTTTGATTTTGACGGCTTTGGACGATATAGCATGTAAGTATATACAATAGAATAGAGACATATAAAAAGCCCGATTACTTAAAATATAGCCCATATCACTCCCACAACTTAGACGAATCCAACGACACCTCATATTAAACCAAGCTGCTTGTGCTGCAGCGTGACAAAGAATGAGACATACATACGTACATATGCTCAAACAACATTACCCTCTGCAGTCGGATAAAAATCAGAACCTTAGTGAGAATTAGAAATAAATAATAAATGGCCAAATCCGAATCGAACTCGCACAGAAAGGGTTCAGTCTCATCAAATTTTCATTTGCTTTTTATTGCACGACTCATGATGCGAAGCATCAGAGAGTGCTTTACGATCGAAAAATTTTTTTCGCTTCATTTTGGCGGCTATTTTTATTATTATAGCCTTGATAGTTCACGGAATCAAGATATTTTGCATACTATTGTCGAGATAATTTAATGGAGATTAATTCCATACTTTTTAAAAATTGATTTTTTTAGTATTTTTTATCATAGCAATGGCTGCTAGAAGTGATAGAATGCATTTTGAACATTTGAACTGTCTACCAATTACGTTTCAAAAGATAAAGCGAAACACAGCATACTTTAGAATAACAGTTTCTTGTATGGAGACCTCCATTTATTTTGAAGACTTTATTTTAGCATTATTTTTTTGTTGTTATACTCTGTAAAATTTTCAAGTGTCTCTCTATTACGGTTCAGGAGATAGAGAACGACAGACCGACAGACAGCGGAGGCTTAGTAATAGGGTTCCGTTTTTACTCTTTGTGTAGGGAACCCTAAAGGTACATCATTTGGCATAAACTTGTCTAATTCTTTACTATATTTAATTTCAGATACTTTAAATCTACGTGGATCTGATATCCCATTTAATCCGGTGTTCTTCGCTTATCTCATCATCAGGACAGATTTGGTAAATATTTTCAAAAGTTATTTTTTAAATATTTTTACTACAGACCTGTATTTGTTTTTTTAGATACAGGTCTGTGAGTTTTATCTAACTATAAGGCAGACGAGCTTCTTGGTGTAAAGCAGTCACCGTCGTTTATAGACATTGCAACACTAGAGGAATCGGCAATAGTCGTAGGAATTGGTTCGACTCCGGCGGCACCACCGCCACACCTATTTCTGCCTAATAACAGCAGTGTTACGCGCTGCTGTGTTCCGGTTTGAAGGGTGTGGTAAGGGAGACATACTTTTCCGAGGCGTTCCAGCTTCTCCTCAGGAGTAGCGGCGCATCTGTGGCCGACCTCAGGTAGGAATATCTAATCCTATCCTAATCCTGGGGTTGATTACAGATGTCCATGGGCGGCAGTAGCCACTTACCATCAGGTGGACTGCATGCTCGTCTGCTACTCCTATATTATAAAAAAGGGGAAGAAGTTCATTCCACATTTTGCACGTACGCGTCATAAATGATTGGTTTAAAACTAAAAACCTCGCTTTTATTGTTAATCAAACTAAACAA